>VZRX01022898.1:0-32909 GCA_013398075.1 Notiomystis cincta | reverse complement strand
AGTTCTGTCCCGGCACAGCACAGCTCTCTCGCCTGTCCCTGCAGAGCACGCCCCGCTGTCAGATGTGCAGTCCCGGGGCTTGGTGTCCCCGCTGTGCCATCCCCGGCGTGTCCCCCCTGCTCCTCCCCGAGCTGTGAGCCCCGGTTTGTCCCTCGGCAGGCGCTGGCACTCGTGCTGGGACAGCGGCATGGAGTGAGCAGCGCGATGGGCTGGGCTGCTCCTGCATCCTCCCTGCTCCTGGGGCAGAGCGAGTCCTGTGGCTGCTCCCACCTGCGAGGAGCTCCCTTCAGGCTGCCCTGGGAGGGGATGAGGCACGGGCAGAGGGACGAGGAGGGGGTTTGATGGTGGAGCTCTCTGCACTGAAGGTGCTCTGGGGGTGCAGGTCAGAGCAAAGCGTCCCAGCCAGGACTGTGGCTACAGCAGGAAGGTTTCCACTCTTACCCTGAGGCTCCTGTAAGCCCAAATATTGTTTCAAATCAGCGGGAGCTGGGGTGCTGCAGGCAGCCCGACCTGGAGACCAAGGGGCCACATGGAGTCAGAGGAAACTGCTCCTCTGGTGGAGATGGTATGAAGCTGTCACCTGATGAAAGGTGGCACATTTTGCAGAATTCAGCAGGAAGTTTGTCAGCCATCTCAAACCAGCCACCCCGGTGTTCCTGTGTTTACTGGCCTGGATAAAACTGTCACTGAACCACTTTTAAGAAAGTATTTCAAGGACAGAAAATTCTCAGAAATGGTTGTTCAAATGGGCATCTCCCTGTCTTCCCTTTCAAAAAACAATTTTAGGCTCAGGACTGCCTGAAACGGGAAACTTTAAAACAAAGATTGCAGAGATGTGTCAGTATCTTGTGTAAGGTATGACACCTGTCCCAGGCTACATTATCTCGTCCTTCATCAGAAATTGCTCTTAACCATTTAAAACTATCTTAATCTTACATCTTCAACATGCATCTTACATCTTCAACAGATTGATTCCCTTTAATGTGAAATGCAATATGCAAACATCAAATATTATTATACTGTTATCAGGCATAATTAGCCTTATGTATTTTGTTTACAGATTACACAAAATGTGCTGAAAACTGTCCTATATGTCTCCTGAACAGATCATGCTGGCTTTGCATTAATGTCATTTTATGGTCTGCTTTAATTTTCAAAAATGCAAGACCAGTAGTTGAATCTGCCACATAGTAAATATGACACCTTTCAGAAATGATGGGACTAAGAAAAACAGTCAGTGACTTTCCAGAGGAAATATCAGTAAGTCAGTAAAAGACAAACAGCAGCATGCTTGATATTACAAATAAATGGGTTGTAACAGCTATTTCTCCTTTTTCATGCTAGCCTCTGCTGTGATGGTTTGCTCTCTTCATCTCTGTAATATCAGCTGCAGGAGTGCTTCCAGCTTTGCAGGAAGGTGCTTGACGTATCACACACATGAAAGACACACTGCAACTGAAACAACATCTATGTGGACTACTTCTGTGTGTAAAAGGGGAGTTGTAGTCAGCCTTGTGCACTTGTTTGGTGTGTGCAACCATACTGTAAACTCTACTGGAAACCTTGGCAGTTTGCTGTGTTTCCAATTTTCCAGGGCTTGTATTTCATGACAGTGCTTATTCACTCCTGAGAAGCAGCTGTGTGATTCCCAAGGCACCTCATCTAGACACGGATGCTCAGGTGCTGCCAGGACCCTGTTGTGTACCTGCTGGAGTCTGTGTTATCATCCTTGAGGGAGCAGGGACGTGTCCAGGTCCCTGAGCTCAGTGAGCAGCTCTGTCCTGTCTGCATCCCCACGACTGCCTGCCTGGGCAGACTGTGGTTCATGGTGGGTGCCTCAGACAGGCTTTGGCTCCCTGCACTTCGAGTGGTCCCTGCTGCCCTTACTGCACCTGGGCTGAGAAAGAACCCTGGCTGTTACTCCTGCTGCTAAGTTCCAGTGAAAAGAACAGCTGCAAGTGTGGAAAAATTAAATCTGATCAAGGGCTTCAGACTGAGGAGAAGTCATACATAATAATTATTCTGAAATGTTTGCTTTGACTATCTCCGAATATCACAAGCTCCATACTCCATCCTTTTTTATTTTATTTGACAGTATTTTTCAAATAAAGAACCCAACTCAACTAATAATGAAAGAATGTGCTCTGTGGTGTCTGACATGTGCTGTGACTGACAGGGAGAGGGCTGGTAAGTCCAATCTTATTTCCTGAACCAGTAGCAGTTTAGGAGGCCTGTGGAGACAGAGCTGATAAAAAAATAGCAGACCAATCCAAGCATGGTGTGAGGATCAAGGACAGCACGTAACGTATTGTAAATGGGCTATACATTATTTATATAAATTAGCATAAAGTTACAGTTTTACAACTCTGAAAGTCTTGGGTTACACATCAGCTGTAACAGAAGCACCTCTTTAAATCTTAATATATGCAAAATGACACTTGTTACCTTCAGGTTTAAAAAAAAAAGTTCTTCCAGTACAATTAAGAAGCAATTCTTGTCTACTTGCTGAACTAATTTATGCTTGTTATTTAAACGAAGAAACACTTAATTTTAAAGTAATGGAAATCATATGTTTGCAATACTATAATTTCTATTGAACGTGCAGAAACGTCAATGAAAGTTCATTAAATGATTATTGAGACTGTGTTTCTGCTAACTCATAGAGATATTTATCAAGACTTAAAATCAAGAGCTCAATTAGGTCACAGTATGTCAGAAAATTCCAGCTTATCAATAAGCATAATATTTGGGCCTAAGTTTGAAGAGGCTTTAAAGAACAGCCAAATTATAAAGCCAGTGGTTTATCAGTTAATTTTATAGAGAGATAAAATTATATTTTCCTGAGTAGAAGAATTGTTCATAATGCTTTTAAAAGCTAACATGATCCACTCTTTGAAGCAAAATGATGGTCTCTCTGCTGTAGTATTTCCTCTTTGGATGTGAGCAACCAGACAAAGTTTAGATCTGTAGGAAAGATAGATAATGATGTATTCAGATATCCTTGAAGGATCACTCTGTATTTCCAAGAAATGTTCAAATTCCTGTTTCATGAATGCTGCTTAAGAACAAGACAGAGAATATTTTCTTGTGAATTTTTGCTGGCATTTTTCTGCCATCACTGAGCCCAAAGGTTTGGATATTTATTTAATACCTTTGAGTTCTGCTTTGTGTAGTCAGTAGGAAAAGCTGTTACAGATTCCAGGCCTTATAAAAAGGAGGGAGAAGGATTTTTTATAAGCAGAAAGTGACAGGACAAGGGGCAATGATTTTAAATGGAAACAGGGCAGGTCTGCATTAGATGTTAGGAAGAAATTCTTTCCCATGAGGGTGGTGAGGCACTGGAACAGGTTTCCCAGAAAAGCTGTGGATGCCTCATTCCTGGAGGTGTTCAAGGTCAGGTTGGCTGGGGTTTGGAGAAACCTGGTCTAATGAAATGTGTCCCTGCTCACGGCAGAGAGGTGGGAACCCTCATCTCTAAGGTCCCTTCCAACTCAAGCATGATTCTATGATTTTCCATATAAAGGGACACAACTGCAAAAAAAGCACATCACTTTCTGTCCTTTAAGGGAAGCACACAGCAAAAACCCTGCACAAGAGGAAATGCCTTCTGTCTTGAGCTCCCCTTCAGGTTTGCCTTGTGTCTGTTACNATCTCTAAGGTCCCTTCCAACTCAAGCCATTCTATGATTCTATGATTTTCCATATAAAGGGAAACAACTGCAAAAAAAAGCACATCACTTTCTGTCCTTTAAGGGAAGCACACAGCAAAAACCCTGCACAAGAGGAAATGCCTTCTGTCTTGAGCTCCCCTTCAGGTTTGCCTTGTGTCTGTTACAGCCTTCCTCTGTAAAGTATTTGTAAGTATTTGTAAGTATTGGTCTTGTTGCTCCCTTAATTACCCCTTAAAAAGCTAAAAATATTTGTGTAAAAGGATGAACTGTAAATAATTCAAAAGCAGTGTACTGCCTGCATGCCTTGGTCAATATAATGCCTTATGCACATACATTTACACTTCTGAGTCAATTGGAAATGTAATTGTGTGTGAATAGGAGATTTCATCTTTCAAAGGTTTACAAAGCTATGTCTTCTCATTCTAGTGAAGTCATTCATTGCATGTATCTTGAAGATGGGCAGCTGAAGTCTATAGAACATCCTGGGGAAGTATTTAAAGAAAAAAAGCCTTGCATTTCTTCATGTGTGACTTAGGGCTGAGGACTTATATCCAATTTATACTGAGAGTGGGAATGGTTCTTGCACCTTGTACAATGTCATATTTCCATGAAAACAATCCTCCAAAATAATCCACTGTTTCAATGGGTGACAGCAGGATTGGATCAAAACTGTTTGTGTGGCACAGGCATCACTGAGAAAAGTTGCTGTGACCGAAGGAGAAAATTTTTCTGATGTTTGGCACACTCCTAATTGCAAGATCTCTCAACTATGCAGCAAGAATTGTTTGCCTAATGCAGTAAGAAAATTACTGCAGTGCTCACACAGGAGAGGACTGTCCTCACACCTTGGACTTGGATTCCTTTCCTGATTATCCTGGCAGGAATGGAGTGGAATGGAATGGAATGGAATAGAATAGAATAGAATAGAATAGAATAGAATAGAATAGAATAGAATAGAATAGAATAGAATAGACTCAGTTGGAAGAGACCTACAATGATCATCCAACTGCCTGACCACTTCAGGGCTGACCAAAAGTTAAAGCAAATTGTTAAGGGCATTGTCCATGTGTCTCTTAAACACTGCCATGCCTGGGGCATTGGCCACCTGTCTAGGAAGTCTGATCTGGGGTTTGACCTCCCTTTTGGTAAAGAAATGCCTCTAATGTGTGGTCTAAACCTTTCCTGGTGCAGCTTTGAACCTTTCCCATGAGTCCTATCCCTGGGTCCCAAGGAGAAGGGATCTCTCTCTCTCTCTCTTTACTTCCCCTCCTCAGGAAGCTGCAGGGAGTAATAAAGTCACCCCTCAGCCTCCTTTTCTCCTAACTAGGCAAACCCAGAGTCCTCAGCAGCTGCTCACAGGACATTCCTTTCAGCCTTTCACCATCTTTGTTGCCCTTGTGCAGACACATTCAACAACCTCTGTATTAGATGATAAGCATGGGTAATTGGTTATGAACTACACATTAAGGAAAGTTACTGTATTTGATATTTATTAAATACCAGATGGTTTGATTTTGCTGTTAATTTTGCAGATCTTGTTTAATGATCTGTACAGGATTACTGAGTTGGACAATTAGTTGTATGGCAAGTAAGTTCAAAGAACAGAGATTTCTTCTCTCACCTTATGGCAACAGATCACCTTTAGGTAAGTCACCTGGAGTTGTCCAAAAGCTGTTTCATGCTTGAAGACTCAGAAAGGAGATACTCTCAAGCATTTTGCAACAATAAGTACAGAACAGTGTCACTGATGAAATTATTTTTAATTTTTCACCTGGAGTTTGAGGTATTTAATACTTTATTTGGAACAAACATTTTTGGACAGAATTAGTGCGTATGGCCTTCGAATGAGTAACGTGTTCTTGGGAGACCATTTATTTTGTCAAAAATCCTCATTTTATATCACACTCTTATCTGCCTTTTGGGCAGAACTCATCTGTGGAGAAGACTCATTTTTCATTAGGGAGTGAGTGTGTCTGGAACCTGAGCAGCTGCTCTGCAGGCAGCGTGCAGAGGCCAGCGGGCTGCACCGCGCAGGCGCAGGAGGGGCGCGCGGGTGGGAAAGGGGAGGTGAGTCCTCTTCTCTCTGCAAACATGCCCAGCTGGCTGCCAGCAATTATACCTGCTTGTCCTGCTGCCAGCAGCACCATGCCCAGTGTCAGCCAGCAGTTAACAAATCATGTAGGAAGAAAACAATGGATTTCTTAAAATCAGACATATCTTTAAGCTGTCTGTGAATGATAAAGGAGCCAATATCGCTCACTTTCCCAGAGCACTTGAATCTGTAAATTAAGGTTTGCCCAAGAGTGTGAATATTATTATTTATTTAAGAGCTCTCACATTTCCCTTCACTTCTTCTCCTCCTCTTCCCCATTACTTGTTTGTTGGGAAGATGCTGCTTGCATTCATGGACATGTATCCAAAGTGGGAGGCAACCAGAGGCTGTGGAATATAGGATTGGTTGAGAGAGTGAACAGGAGTGGGGAAAGAGGGGTGTGGTGTCAGGGCAAGGTAAGGGGAGAGACTATAAAAAGTGTAAGGAAAGGTTAGCAGGAGGGGAATAATATTGGGTTTCTTTCGTGATTAAAAATTTCTGACCCCAAAGCATCACCAGGTCTTTGTTCTGGAGATTGTTTTTTAATGAATTATCTTAACCTTTAGTTAAGCCTTTTAGTTGTACACTCCAGACAAGAAGCAGAAATTTAGAAGAGCTATGGTAAAAAAAGTTTTAAAAATGTATCTGGTATTTAGTGGTCAATGTAAATTATATGATCCACATTTTTAGCATTGTTGCTGAAATCAAATGCAGGCCACTGTTGGTACTGTTTTTCCACGTGCCCTGTTTGAGTCTGTGCCTTGCTGCCTCTGGCCATGCCTCTCCTGGGAGAGGGTCAGAAGCTGTGGTGCCTGTTTGCTGCAGGGCTGAGCAGCCCTGCCCCTGCTCTGCCCCCTCCCTGCAATGCCTGGGCTGCAGGCTCCAGATGAGCAGGGCCCTGCGTGTCAGTAAATGCTGGGAACAGAGCATCTCAGCAGCAAAACACCAACTGAACAGGAGGCTAAAATGAGATACTTCAGGAACAATAAAAACAATTGTAATAAGTGACTTTAATGGAAAACATAGCTATCATGGAAAATGTGAACAAAATAACCCCCTTAACTCATGTCCCAAGGACGCATTTGTACTGACAAAAAAATTTGCTGCATGGTGGTAATGAGAATAAACTCATTCTACACTGAAGGAACTCCTCAGTTATTATAAGACCAAAAGAGAGTTCCTTTCTCCTTTCAAACACTTCTGTCTAAATTGCTTACCATATTATTGCTTCATAAAAACTATTTCTCCTGTGTTGAAATATTTATTTTCCTTGGTATGTCTGAAAGACCTCCCTGTAGTTTTTCTCTTTGTGACTCCTTAGCTTCATGTTTTATTTCCCCCTTCCATTCCTGGCATTAGTTCTGTTGAATGCTGTCTCTTTATGACTTTATTCATTACTCAGTTCTGGAAGTATGTAAACTACTGTAACTCTATTAATTTTTTTGCATATCATTCCTGCAAGATGAAATGCACAGTATTGTAACACAGAACCTTGTGATAGGATCCTGCTTCTTTATACACTAAATTAGATGTTTTCTTATTCCTGTCAAAGTAGACTTAGGAGTTATTCTTTACTATTTCCAACTATAGCAGAAATATCAGGAAAAAAAGAGTTCTGAGTATGTATTGCAGTAACAGGCACCTAAAGCAGAAGAGTGCAGGGTAGCTAAATGCCAATGATTTCCTTCAAAGAGAAATTTACACTTCTTAATGGAAAATAAATTAATTAGTGAACAGCAAAGTTGTACCACTTACCCTCTGTTCCAAAATCAAAGCATCCTATGTAATTCCAGGGTCAAAATCTGCTACAAATTTTGTTTCCAAATAAATACCCAGCTGTGTACCAGTATGGAAGTTCATACTCACAAAACATATCTGGCTGTATGTTTTCATTCAGTAATAAACTTCACTGCTACCATGTTTACAGGCAGAATACTTTTCAGACAATAAATAGATAAAGCCAAGACTTAAATATTTCCAGGTAACTGCACAGAGAAGGAAAATGTTCCTCAACTGAAAGGGTGTAAGCCTTTAACCAAATAACTCTTCTGGCTATAATTCCTATTGAAATCAGCACTGGCCTCTCTCTTTAATGATCAGGGCTTTGTGTTTGACATATTCCTAAGAAGGAAGGGTGCTTTACACTCATATTGTTCCCAAATGCAGACAATTAGATTTGTTCAAGGTTTCTGAACAAGATAAAATAGACACTTCTGTTTCCAAACGATGGAAACAATACCTGTTCTCTTCAGTAAAAAGCCATATAGCTGTTTTCTAGGTTCCCACCCTTTTGAATGTACATTGATTAGGTGTGCAATCTGTGGATTTGTGGAATATTGAAAATGAAATGAAAATGTGTGAGAGAGAGAGTTTCTCTCCTGATGTTAGCTGAGAGCCATGCTCATGCATGCTGTTTTTTGAAGCTGCATCTACTAAAAGAGCAAACCTCATCATGTGAGTATTACTGTTATTGAATATGTATCTCAGACTGCACTGACACCTTTTAATTCCTATTAATTATTTTTATTTTAGTTGTGACTTAGGTGCACTTGGTTTACTGTACTAGTGTTTGGGAATTAAAGATGGATGGGGTTGACACTTGCACAGCAGGTATCCCTTTTGGGGGGAGCTTGAAGCACAAGTGTTATGTAGACGTGTTTCTTGTCTGTGTCATAACTTCTTGCAACATATAACAATGACTGGACAGAGTTCACCTCTCACAGAATTTGCACATGCTAGGAATTTTTTCTTATTCTGTGTTTAAGACATTTTCTGTGTTTGCACTTCCTGCTAAATGCTGGACTTTCACAGGTATTGTTTCAGATAGCTGCAGAGTAATCCAGTACCTTTGTTGGAGGAAACCAGGACCCTTGAAATTTGCTTGCTTGCTTTCCTTTATTAAGTGTTTCTTATCCAAATTTTTTTTTAATTGGGTCAGTTGTTTCAGGTAAACTCTAAAATGGGAAGACAGAGCATTGCCTTGTACTTCCTGAGCAGCATCAGCATCTTTTGAATGTGTGCCAGATGCATGAGAGCACTCTGGACTATCATTCTGACTGGCCTGCTGTCCCAGGAAAAACATCAGCTTCTTCTCTTCTGATCTTGAATGAAGGGAAGGATTCTGGAACAAATAACACCACCTTCATCCCTTGTGACAAGCTTCTTCTGAGCACTCTTTCAGAGTGACTCTGCAGGAGATTCACCCTGGACTTCCAAAGACAGACTGTGGATTGTCTGCCTTTGTGTAGGTGACTCTTTTTTCTTCCTACATTTTTTTTTAGTACAACAGGTATGATATAGAATTTTTCTCTTTCTAAAATATTAACCTGGTCAGCACTTAGGATTGTGCTTAGCAAATGGCATAAGCAATGTTGGAATAAAAACACTGCAGGAGACATCACCATGTTCTGGTTGAGCCATGACAGGGTACTTGGGTACTTAAAATATGCACATCTCATACTTTGCCACTCAGAAGAGCTGAGTTTCACAAACAGTGACTCAGAAGAGAATAAACCACAACTCAAAGAAATACAGGTGTTCCCAATTAAAAGATTCACCTGATTTCCTACATGTAGGGCATCAATTAAAACCTACTATTTTTAGATGTAATGTTAAAGTACACTTCTGTTAAGAAAACTGAGCCTGTGAAGCACCAAGGCAGACCTTGTGTCTATTTCCCATTACTTTTTTTCCACTTTTGGAAAAAAGTAGTGAAGTTCTGCACTTCACACAGAAGAGGAATCGGTTTCTTTTCCATCCTTTCCACCTCTGTGCGAACTGCAGGTGGGGAGAGCGAGGCGGGGCTGGGGCTCCCGTCCTCGGGCTGCACCGCCGGCCGTGCCCAGGCGAGCGTGGGCAGCGGGGTCGGCAGCAGCAGGGCCACCTCGGGCAGGGCAGGTGCTTGGTGGTGCCTCTGCCGGGATGTGATGCCACACACGGGGCTGCGGAGGCTCCCGGGGTCACTGCTTATTCAACATTTCTGACGCCGGCTCGGGACAAGGGGAAGTTGTGACTCACCGCTCCAAAGGCTGGGCATCTCCACGGGACTGAGAGGTGCAAAAAGCAAGAGTTTTACTTTACCAAGTTACTAAGTCACTAAGCTGCTGGGAGATATGACTGCTTGCAAGCAGACAAAGCAGATCTGCTGGTTAGGCGGCGACTTTACAGCTCATGTTCTCAGTGTAAATTGCCTACAGAAACAGAAAAAAATCAAAGATAATAAAGCCGCAGTGCCTAATGCAGCCTGCCCATCCAGCTCCCAGTTAAGATCAGCAGTCGAGCAGACAGCAGTGCTGGTGGCTGCTTTGTCTCATCTATAGCACCACACTGTTTTATTGAATAACATATCTATTTGTCATCTATTTGTCTTCATCTCCAGCGTTCTGAATGCGATTATCAAAGGTGTCCTTACACCTTTAAATCTACTTTGGAAGTAGAGCCACAGCCAAAATGCTAATGAGCTCGCCTTAATTGTAAACATTGAGCACTGATAAGAATGAAACTCCATCCTCTGTTCTAAGAAGTTCTTACGTGTTTCCTACTTACACCGCTTTTTATCTGATTCTCCTTCACTTCTGTTCTTAGGCAGATTAATAGGCACCTGAACAGACAAATAACAGTACTACATCTCCTTCACACCCTTTTGACAGACTTTTGAGACTGCAAAATATTTTTGGAAAATTATTATTGGAAAAAAAGATTACTGAATGATCAGGCGGACGGCAATTTTTCAGGCTGGAACAATCGGTTCCCCAGCACTCACATGAACACATTTGAAACTTGTACTTAAATGCTGATGGGACATTTTTTAGAATGTGATAAGTGTGAAATAGCCCACAGTTTTATCAGTGTTGGTTGCTGCCGACTCCTGCAAAAAAAGTTTTATTGTGATCATTAAGTTGCAGGTAGGCAGTGCCTCTGGACTGTAAAATAGGAATGTCAGTGTGCAGTGATGAAAGCAAACTTTGCTCAACACCTGTCTATATATATTGCAGGTTTCAGTGGCTGCCCAGTTGGTCCGTTCACTCTATTGTCTCGGAATTAAGCCGTGGTAAGTAAGAGCAACTAACACTGAGTTTTCTTTTCTTCTCTCTTGAACTTTTTCAGCTTGAAAATCTAAAACTCTGCTGTTGCAATTCAGGGAATGGCAAGAGAGAGAGAATGCGGGGTACTGGAGTGGCATATGAAATGTCATCCTCTTGTTAACTTTTTCACCTTCTTTTCCTTTAACTGCATCTATATTTTAAGGAAGTGAAAAAACTCCCACCTAGTTTTGAAAACAAACTGTGCTTTTTTCCTGCAATTAGCTAGGTTTATTTTTATGAATTATGAATTATGAAATATGAAATAAAGTATTTTGTTAGCAGCTGCCAAAAAATCACTCCCCCCTAAAAAACTGCATTTAGCAAAAGAAAGTATAGGTTTAACTATTATTTGAAAAGAAGAGAGATTTTTAAGTCATAGTAATCAGTGGTATTGGATACTGGAAAATGTCTAGGATATGATTAATGAAACATTGGAAGGAAATACGGTCAGTGTGTGTGTTAGCATAGATCTTGTGTAAAGCCTGTGTGCCTCACGGCGGCCGTGTCAGCCTATTCTTGATGGAAACATTTTCTTATGCTAATTTGGTTTGATACACGGAGGTAAAAGGAATACATTAGAGTCCAATGTAGTTTGCTCAATGTGGCAGCAGGCAGAAATCAGCTGGTTTCTCAGTAACTTTTATTATCAGCTCTTCCATTAGATCAGTAAGTCTTTTTAATGTCATTATTTTTTCCTCTCTTTATTCTTTATTATGTATTTTGTCTATGGGATGAGGTAGATCTGTTCTATTTCCTTGTTGGTGGGGTTATTAATTTTCTTGTCATTTTATTCTGAAAAAGTAATTGTTTTATTTAAATACATACTAGTCATTTCAAGTAGTTCACTGGTATTTCCTGGCTTTGGCTCCTCAGTTCCTCCAGTGCTTTGCTTGGTTGTGAATTCAAAAATTAACCTTTGGGATTTGTTCTCTCTCTGCACATACCTAGATATTACTTCTCTTTTCTATTTTGTTTTGTGTGGTTTTTTTTAGTTTTGCTATGTGTTAGATTCAGGCTTGTGAGGAATAAGTCTTATGGATCCATAGGAATAAAAAATGAGCACAGAGCTCTGTTTTTGTAGCTCTCACATATCTCTTTTTGCCTTTGCCACTGCACGAGTTGAAAGTTTACATCCCGGCTAAGCCTGCTGACTTATTCAAAGAAAAAGCCCCAAGGAAGCAGCTGGTGCCAGAGCAAAGACAAGATTTGCTCCTAGCAAGGCCAAATCATTGCTGGGGTTTATTTAAGTTGTTATTGGTTCTGTTGCACCTGGGGCTTTGTGGCTGCCATGGAACAGGTTCTGGGGCAAAACTATCAACTGATGTAAAGCTACAGAATGAATTTGTGCTGGCTGAGGAGCTTTCTTTTCCTGTCTCTACATAAAGTGCTTCTATGTTGCAAGTGGTACATTTTGAGGGGAAAAAGTCAGTATTTCTTCAAACTTTGTATAAGAAAGGCTGATATGTAGCTTGGTATTTATTCCGATGAAGTATGTGTGATAAATATTCCTATTTATTAAGTCATATATTTAGCTATCAGATTAGTTAATAAATCCCTTTTAAGACAAAAACTTTAGAGCTGTGGTGAATGACAAGGAAGTGATGTATTTTTGTAGAAAAGCTGAGACAGAAGGAGGGAGAGGGAGAGGGAGAATGGGGAAAGCCTGGCTGAACCCAAATCTGATATGGAGCTGCTTAAGCAGCCTGTAGGTGCATGTATGGTCACGGTGGTGGTTGTTGTAGTTATTATCGGTTAGTTCTGAAAATACTGCTCTTTTCTTCAGCCCTTTTTATTTCATCTTGGTTTGACTGGGTCTGCTCCCCAGGAGTGAGATTTCTTTAGGGCTTACTGCTCTGCAGCTCTGCCAGGCACAGTGTGGCCCTTTGGTGAGCTGTCATGGGCGGACAGGTACGAACAATACCGGCCAGGCACAGGCAGGTGGGAGTTCCTCTGCTCCCTGGTAAGTCCAGCAAAACAAATACATCGACAGCTGCTCCTGATTTAAAACTGCAAGGCACGGAGAGTGCAGCTCTGCAACACAGGCAAAGCTGTTACAGCCCAGTGAGTCACTGAGGAATGCAATACAGGGCAGCTGCATGACACCTAGTGTTGCTCAGATAATTCCCTAGAGACTTTAACTCTTTGAAATGCTGTAGTGAGAGAGTATGGACGTAAACCCACAGCAGCCCACTTTGGCTCTGAGTTTTTCTCTCTCACATTTTATTTCAGAATTTGAATGCCATTGATTTTTCCCCATCTCTCTCACTCTTAGGAGGGGGAGGGTTCAGTTTCTTTTGAAGTTAGAAAGGGAGTCACACATGGTTAGCATTTTCCCAAGGCAAGGAAAGAGTATACTCACAATGAAGGAGGCACACACGAGGGTGTGAGAGGATTTGCCACGAAGTTCACCGAAACAGACTGGATTACATCTTGCACAGGCATTAGTTTTCAGACCTTTGCAATATGCATAGCATATTGTGACCTGCCACTTTCAGGAGGAAATCAGCTCCCGTTTCAGTACCGCTCCCAGCAGGTGGATACCCAAAGCACCAATGCGTGTCCTGACGTGAGCTCCATGACTTCACCCTGGGTGCAGGCGCCCTGGCTGGTGTCCTGCCAGCCAAGGCAGGAACCAGATGCACAGCACTGAGACACTTGGGCTGGCATGGGGCTGGGCAGAGTTTATCACTCCAGCACCTCATCCAGCAATTGTGGCTGTCCTGCCTTTGGATCTGGACCGGTGTGTCCAGCTGAACGCAGCAAGTTGTGAACGCAGGGTGCGTTGTCATTGGCCTGTTCTCTAATGTGTTCCTTTCAAGGTAGTTGTCTTTGGTGCTCAAAAGTAAACCTCTATTAGGGTTTTCATTGTCATGGATTTCTTGCATCAGCAGTGTTGGTGTTTTCCACCACACCTGACGTCAGCCTTCCCAGAGCTGCGTGTGAGCTGCTGGAGAGCGATGCGGTCACTTCGCTGCCCCCCTGCTCTGCTCCTCCACAGCACACAGATTGTCTTCTGAGCATTTCCCAAGGTGTTGGTGTCTGGTTTTGGGCCAAGGAAGAGTTCTTTAAAGGGAAAACTGTAGAATGTAGATTATCTTTGTAGCACAGTGATTAATTAACAGTAAGTAGCTGTGGCTAGGAGTCCAGCAGAGAGTATCAGGTGTCTCTCCGCTATCTTCTCAGCTGTTCTTCTTAACAAGAGCTGGGATCTGGGAAAGGTGGCAGTTTTGGTAGCACTTCAAGAGTATAGATGGTTCTGCTAGCATCAGTCCTGGATACCACTCACACAGCATGGGCTGTTCTAGTAATACCTCTGCAAACCCAAACGCTCAAGGCAAACACTGTAAAGGCCTCCAGTATTCAAGTCTATCTTCTCAAATCAGAGGTTGGCTAGGACTCATATGAATTACTTTATATATATATACCTATTAAAACCTATAAAGAAATCCTCTTCCACGTGATTGACTCTCATTCTATGATGCTTAATCACCTAAAGCAAAAACAATAATAATGCATGACGTAGCTGTGGGATCCTGAGCACCTCCGGAACATGGGAGATGCTTATTATGGAAAAATGCTCTGCTGAAGTCTTGTGTGGAGAGAGTTTATTTAGGAGACATAGAGGCTGTTTGTCTGCTGAAGTTTTCAAGCTCCAGTTTCTCCACTGAATGCATCAGCTCAGTTTCCATACTGTAATCATGCAGGCTGCATCCTTCATTTCCATACTAAGTGTAACAGAAGAGCTGTAG
This sequence comes from Notiomystis cincta, assembly GCA_013398075.1. Taxonomy (NCBI): domain Eukaryota; kingdom Metazoa; phylum Chordata; class Aves; order Passeriformes; family Notiomystidae; genus Notiomystis; species Notiomystis cincta. The sequence continues at coordinate 18,314 of VZRX01022898.1, read as the reverse complement.
TACTGATGGCATCTCTAGGGATGGTGGTGTCCAACATATTCTGTGTCTCCATGGTTGGAATAAGTTGCAACTTCACATCTGACTTTCCAGTATATTTTCATGATTACATTTCACTTAAGAATCACTTCTACAGAGCAGTTATTTTTTTAATAGCTCTTTAAATGCTGAACATATATAAATGAAACTTGTTTAACAAGATGGAGGTGTTTTTGCCTGGGTGGGGCTGGAGGTTGTTTTGGCATGGATGAAAATGAGAGAATTTGCTTCAAGCAAATGGGAATCCTTGTTGAAACAAGCAAGAGTGACTTTCATCTGTTCTCAGATCTATGTGTATCTTGGGAGCTGCTCTGGGTCTTACACCACAGATAAAGAATGTGACAAGCATAGTTTTTGCTAATGGAATTGTAGAATAACTTTTCCTGGTAATGTGGAAGTGGAGACGCTCTTTTCTTCGTGGAGTTCCAGAAAACAATACCCACCTGTGTTATAGTAAGACACAGCTGATTTTGTCTGTGACTTTTCCTTCCCAGCTAAAGGAGGAGGATGTGTGGCTTACTAATGTGGGCAGGGACAAAACATTTTCACCATTAGCTACATAAAGGGTTCTAATTAAATGAGTGATTAATTATACTCCCTGAAAGTGACTGCTAACTGCTGGTGAACCTTGTTTATGGTACCAACTCTGACTTTTGGAGGCTGGGCTCTGTTTATGGGGAGCATTGGAGGCAGGTTTGCTGACCAGTGTTTCAGCCATGTGAGTGCCAGATGTGCTGGTCATGGGGCAGCTCTGACTGCAGCACTGATGGACTTGTGCAGCAGAGAGGGTGGAAGAGACAGACCTAAAGGTGAAGCTTTCCTGGACAGGGTTCACTTCTCCCATCGGTTCCACTGAGTTTTCAGGTGTGCTGGCTGATGTCACCAAGTCTGTAAAGGCAGAAATATTGTGGTACATATTGGCTTGTCTTTCCATAGTCACCTTCCCCTCTTTCATGTCCCTCCCTCTGGCTTCCAACATTGGTGAAGTAAACAGGGAAGGCTCTTCCAGGCTTGGCCTCCTCCTGTGTCTGGGTGAGGTCTGGCACATGGGCTTGCTCTCATGCTGGCAGGATTTGGCCAAGTGATGTCTTACTTTTTAAGTTATTATTTATTAATATTACAGTGCATGTCAAATGTGCCCAAAAGGGGCCAGGAAGGAAGAGGTTCAGAGAGAGAACCTGTGTGAGATGGGTGGGCTGGACCTTGCTGCCACCAGCTCAGCTTCATTTGCAGGATCAGCTGTGAATTACAGGCAAATACAGACCTGCAAATGGCCACTGCTCTCTCACTCTCCTCTTGTCCATGCATCTCACCAGCTCGAAACCTGGGCTCTTCCTCCACCTTGTCCAGGATTCTCCTCTTCATGTTTCCATGGGAATGAACCAGTAAAGGCAGCAAGGCATTGTGTTTAGCATTCATGACCCAAATTAAGCAGTGCTTTAGGAAAGAATTTTTTTGCTAAAAATATTCTGTGTATTGAATTACCAGGTAAAAGTTTGTATATTGAATTATCAGGCAGTAGCTTAAATCCAGAAGGTAGAAGAAAGTAAAACAGTTCCCTGATTTCTTGTTGAAAGGAGTTAAAATTAATTAAAGAGAAAAAAATTCCTACCTTTTGGAAAGCAGAGGAATCTTTGCTTGCATGACAGTTAAAAATGTATGAAAATACAGATGCGAGATGGAAATAATTTTTTAATTGTGTACACAAATAAATAAACTGTTATTTTAAAAATAATTGAGAAATCAATTTCCCAAATAGAGGAATAACTCATAAAGATTAGTAAAAATTTTTAAATTTAGTAAATAATCATAAAGATTATTAAAAATTTGTGTTCAAGGGAAAATTTCTTATATTTAACTTTCGTGTCCTTTGCTCTCAGTCTGTATCATATTTCTCACAAACACTCTTGTGAGGTGAATATTTTGACTGCATGTGCACTTCAATCAACACTACTTCATTATTCACAGATCATGGCTCCCTGGCCAGAGGTAGAAAAGCCTGAAACCAATAACTATATTGGGGACTCTTCCAAACAAAACCAGAACATGGCTGGGAAAGAAGGAGAAAATCACAAAGGTAAAGTGCTCACTGATGAGTTGTAGAAATATATAAGTTTTGGGGATCTTTGGACAAGCTGGAAAGTAATTAAACAATTTTTTAAATGTTCTATTTTATCAGGCAATGTGTCTTCACTTGGAAATAAAGGGGAAATTCAACCTGCATTTTCCACAGTAGCTTTGATAGATGAGACAAGGCCAGAAGAAGAGGACCCATGGGCTCTGCCAGAACTGCAGGACACTGGGGTCAAGTGGTCAGGTAGCCATTTCTCTGTAAATAAGTTACCTATGTTGTTTTCCCATCACTTGTCTCACGTTCTCCAAGAGTTAATGGGTGTATTATATTTAGTCAGATAAGAAAAATCCTGAAATCATGCTTCTTACCCTCCTTAAAATACAAGGAGATATATATAAAACAGTCCAGCATTGATATAGTTTTATATCCAGGCTCCTGTTGGTCTTTTTTTACTCAGTAGGATGATTATAAAACCAAGGGTCAATCTCAGATTTCATAAGGCTTTTGTCACATACCAAAAAGGTTTTTTGTGGTAAAAGTAGGTAAACAAAACACCTGCTTCTGCAGTTAAAATGTGATTAAGAACATTCTTTTGGGTTTAATCACACACTGGAGCCACACCACTGTCTTTGTCTCCACTGTCTCTGCTTGTGCATAGAGTATTCCAGAGAAAACTTCAAGTGAATCTTTTATCCATAACGTATTTGTTTCACAGAACTGGACAGAAAAGGAAAAATCATCCGTGTACTCTACGGGATAGGGAAGTTCATTATGCTACTTGGATTACTCTACATGTTTGTGTGTTCTCTGGATGTGCTGAGCTCTGCTTTTCAACTGGTAGGAGGTACGGAAATATCGAAAATATCAAGATAAACTATGAACAAGGCAGTAAATTTTGCCTGAGACACTTAATTACAACTATCACTCTTCAAGAACATTCTTTGTACGTGTTGAGATATAGACTCAGAAGAAAGTAGCTCTGATTGAACACTGACCATCAGTTGTTTGAAAGGGTCTTTCTGTCTCAAATTCCAAAGAGCTGTTGACATAGGGGGTTATTTGCCCCAATTTCCTAGTAGCTTCCTGTTACTTTAGTGACAGTTTACAAAAATACATCTGTGCTTAAATCTGTCCCATGTAAAAGATATTTCCACAAGGTGAAATAGGAAAATTGTGCCCTTGACCAAAGCATCTAACCCTGGAATATCCCCCAAATTGTTAAAAGATGAAAACTATTGAAATGTGTTTTTGCACATTTACCTTGAAGTGTTGAATTCAGGTGACGGACTCAAGAGTGGTTATCAGAGAAATATGTGCACTTCTGTGGAAGTCTTTTGCAAACACAGAAAGGTCCAGGAGCAGAATTAATCAGTATTTTTAAAAGCATTTTCCATAATTCTGTATCCAAACCCACCAAGTAACAGCATTTAAATCAAGGTATGTGTGGGTTTTTCCTACAGCCTGATGGCTGTGGCATTATATGCTTCTCTGCAGAGTTCAGCAGGCCTTGTAGTCACTGAAATGAGAGAACATAAAATATTCTCAAGTAACTGAGAAGCTGAGAGTCCAGGACGTGAATCTGAATTTTTTGGGATAGCAAACATGGTTATATATGTATCAATTCAATGGCTGAAAGATCTTTAATGAAATACTCCGATAATTTCTATGGACTTTACCTTGTACTTGCCTCACTCTGAGAACATTTGTTTTCACAGGTAAAGCAGCAGGGGACATATTTAAAGATGATTCAGTGCTCTCGAATCCTGTGGCAGGATTGGTGATTGGGGTCCTGGTGACGGTCATGGTCCAGAGTTCCAGCACTTCTTCATCCATCATCGTCAGCATGGTGTCCTCCACCTGTAAGTCTGCTACAGTACCTTCCTAGAGATCCCTCACAAACCTTGTCTCAGGTGCAAACATTCCTACTGGTGTTCAAATTGTAGAAGCTTTGGGTGTAAGGATAGAGACTGCGGGAAAAGATTTTCACAGCTGTTTCCCTGACATAAAATCAAATTTTTAGGAGTAATAATGGTATTCAGATCAGTAGTAGCAATAGTGGTAGTAGTACTAGTAATAATAGTAAAACCACAACTGTGGTGAAAATCATTGGGAGCCTTGGCACCAAATGACTTAATTTTGGAATTATCTGCCTACTTTTCTCATGTTAGGCAGTTACTGAACTTCACTGTTGCTGTGATATCATTTCAAAATTCTGTGGTAAGCGGGCAAATGCCTGGGCAAGAAGAGACTTTATCTTAGTCTGACCCTCTAGCTTGGTGAAAATGAATAACCATGGGCCACAGTGTCAGTGGGGATCATGGAACCATGGCATTGCTGTGTTCCCAGGGAGCTTGATTTGAAGCAAACCTGTTTGGATTGGAGCAGCTAATCCCACTGACATCAAGGGATATCAGGGTTTCACTGACAGTAATAGAAATTTTGATTGAAGCATAGAGCTTGCTGATAATCTGCTGTTTTCATTCAGTGTTTCCTTTTCTGCTTTGCAGTGCTGACTGTTAGGTCAGCTATTCCTATCATCATGGGAGCAAACATTGGCACCTCAGTTACAAACACAATTGTGGCACTCATGCAAGCTGGGGACAGGAATGAATTTAGAAGGTATTGTACTTAAACTCTAGATCTAGAAAAGGGTTTCTTTCTTTTTTGTTTGTCTTCTTCTATATTCCCACTCAGTACTACAGCCACTCAACCTTTCTAGATAGGAGTCACAAGCATGGCCATGGCAAAGGTATAATGCTGCCTACATATATGGCTTCATATGCTTAAAGAAAAACACATTGTGTAATTTCAAAAGCTTTGTGAGTTTGCAGGAATTCACCATTTTTAACAATCTTACATAAGGATACATTTTCAAGTGCTCCCACTATACCACTCACCTTTTATTATGTCTTAGTTATGGGAGGGCTGTACAAGAAGTTCATGTTACAAGGATTTGGTCTGGGTTCCTTTAAAGAGATTTCAAAGTTGAAGGCTTCTTAAGTCTACAGAAAGCAAGAGCTGGTAACTGTTGAGAAATGAAGTGTTCTGGCTGTCAAATATACCCAGTGACAACTTTTAGACTGATATTTGAGATTGCTGCTGAAAGAGTTCATGGAGCTCATGGAGCACTTAGAGACTTACTGGAAATGGGCAGTAAAGTTGGGAGGGATAAGAGACTTTGGTACCTTGTCATTTATGGCATACTGCACATATTGAAATACTCTTAGTCAAAACCTCTGAGGGAAGAGCTGTGGCTCCTTAGGCTTTGGAGGAGAAGATGGAAGGGAGCCATACACCTACAGTTTGCAGAAACATGTGGGAGAGCTGCAAAGCCCTCTTGCCCCAGGAGTCAGGGAGAACAGCTCCCGCAGGCAGTGATGGGCTGAGGATTAAAAATGTACCAAAAACAGGTGAGAGGCAAAACAAATACAGGCTGTACAGCCACTTCTTTCTTCAAACAAGTATTCTTGTCAGCCTCATGCTAAGGATTACTTTTGTCTTTTCTAGTTTTTCTTGTTTTACTCACCTGTCTGGCTCTTTATTTAGACAACAGTGTGGAGCCAACTTAGCACTCCATAACAAAGTAGCCATATCCTTTGACCCCAGAAATTAAATGATTCCCACCTTGAAATGGCCTTCATCCCCACTTTTATGATTTCATATCTAATCGATGTTGTGCACATTTTGTTTAATTAAAAGGAACTCTGTTTTTTATTTCTTCTCGCAGGGCCTTTGCCGGGGCAACCATCCACGATTTCTTTAACTGGCTAGCTGTGTTTGCACTGCTGCCCATTGAAGTCATTACTGGCTATCTCTTCCATCTCACCAATGTCATAGTTGAGTCCTTTCAACTTGAAAGTGGTGAGGATGCCCCAGAGCTATTGAAAGTCATCACAGACCCCTTTACAAAGCTCATCATTGAGGTAAGCTCTTTCTCACTTCACAGAAGCTGCTTGCTTGGTTCAGTCACAATTAATCTAAATGCTCTGAGTATGAGAAGGCTTCTCACTCCTTTCTCTGTGTCCTCAGGGTAAAGTTCATTAGCAGATGAATTCTTCTTTTCATTCACATTTCATAAAGCCCCAGCTCTATATTTCTGGTTTCTATTTCCCCCACATTTCACCTTAGTGATGGCAAACCTAGCTGGGAGGACTGGTAAGGCAAGTGAGGACAAATGCAGCCACGTGGGATGGATGGGAAGGCATCCTGTTGCCTAGACATTGGCAGATAGCACTAGCTGAGACACCCTGCCACAGCCAGAGGATCAGCATGGGGCCTGATGGTGACACTGAAATTATGGGGCATTATCACGTGCATCTGGAGGCCAGGGGGATGCACACAACTTCTGAAGTGACAGTAAATACAGTTAGGCAGCTGTGTCAGAGCAGCTGATTAAACAGAGAGGGTGAGATGAGGCAGTGGATAATGTGGGGAGAATGACACACAGCATTTGTGCATGTAGAGTTGTACCTTTTTTCTGGGAGTAACCCCCCTCCTACCTGCTGGGCAGGAGTTCCAGCATTGGAGTCATGCAGATTTCATATGGTTGAGCTTCCAAAGGGGGTTATTTGAGTAGAGCTGAACAGAAGTATGTGATACAAGCTGGAATAATGCATTTTAAAAATGCTTTTTATTCTTCTTTTTAAGCTTGATAAATCAGTAATAAATGCAATTGCTACTAATGATGAATCAGCAAAAAACAGAAGCCTGCTAAAGATCTGGTGTGTCACCGAAACCAACGTGGTGAGTATCATGTTAAATTAATTGTCAGGTACCCCAGGAAATATATTACTGATCTATAGCTGACATTCCTTATCACAGGATTGTGAAATAAGATTTTTTAATGAGGGTGGGGTTTTTACCAGCAGAAAAAGAATGAAAAAAATTTGATGTAGTTTTTGCTCCACTTAAACCAAGCATGGTCCAGAGTGGTGACCTTGAGCTGGCTGCTTTTGCTACTGTGCAGGCCCTTGCCTATCAGAACTGGTGGGTTGGAGCCAAGTCTTTTACTCCTCTCAAACCCAAACACCTTTAAACTTTGATACTCCTACCAACTCCCTGAAAGTGAAAAAAATCCGCAACACAGGCCAGAGGAAAGATCATTGCAACCACCGTTTATCTGCTGATGTAATCAGCTTCAGTTTTACGTGCGTTAGGGCGATCTGGTGGCAGCTGGCTCTTCGCAGCTTTCTTGGAAAACTGCCCTTGGACAGAGCCTCTGTGGGGCTCTGTCCTGTTCCTCTCCCTCCAAGCAGCCCTGGAGCTCGGAGGAATCTCTTGCCCAGATCGACACCAATGAGTATTTTGGTAAACTATGGAGCTGAGTGTTTGGTTTGCATTGTTCAGCTAACTAGCAATTATGGCATTAAATATCCTTTGATTCTCTAATTAGAGTATTCTACTTGTTGGCATGTATAGAAAAGTAATTCCTGAAGTCCTGAGGCAGAAGATACTTAAGGACACACGGTGGAGGTTGAAATTAAGTGCTCAGCTCCTATTGAATGACAGTCTGCATGGCCAGTGAAATGCTACCTGTGGAGATAGTGCCGCAGCAGGGCTGTGCTCACCCGAAACCCTGCTCGGGTTACGCCGCTGGGCCTCTGGGAGTTTCACCGGGGAGCCCGGGCTGGGCCGGCTGCCAGAGCCCGGTCAGAGCTCAGCCCCGGCCCCTCGCTGCCCCGCAGGCACAGCCTGACCCTCGGCTGGAGAGCCCCGAGCCCCGAGCCCTACGCGGGACAAGCAAAGTGTGCATTTCGAGACACACTTTTTCTGTGTTTGCCTGTGTTTTGGCTGTGTACCTGCTGACCAAGCTTATAGCCAAACTACAAAAACATGTGAGACCCCCAGAAGTTTGATTTGAGCTTGGTGGGGGGAAAAGGAAAATAATTTAGATTATTTGCATTCCCACTGGGTTAAACTAATTTCTAGCAAGAATTATTAAACGGACTTATGGCAAGGATAAATACATGCAGACCCCACTTGCTTAAAGCAAAACAAACATTTTGATCTAGTGCAGCTAGATCAAACTCAGATGTTCGAAAAAAAACCAGGAAGGTGAGAAACAAGACTGTGATATGTTTATAAAAGTTTACAGGATGGGGGGCCTGGAGCCCAGGCACTCCCTGGAGATGTGGGGACATTAGATCCACTCTCAGTTTTGCCCACCTGCATCATCTAGAGAGAGGTACCAGTGCAGGTGTCAGTAGGCAGTACCCAGCAAAAAATTATGATTTCTCTTTCCCCATTTCTGCGAAAGAAAAGCTCTCAAGCCCTTTCGAAAGACACCTCGTGTTCAGCAGCGTGGTTCAGAGTCCATTTGGCTGCTCCTGTGTGGATGTACAGCTCAGTCAGCAAACCCTTCCTTAATCTGCATAGCGACTTATGGACCTGGTGTCAGAATGCAGTCTGTCTGGGCTAGGAGGGATGGAATCATCGTGGTATCTTAGACAGCATTTGAACTTTGAAAATTAAAGTAGTAGCAGCACTTCTGCTTCTACTGACATGGAAACTGAGGCACAGAGAGTCAGCTCAGTTTGTGCTCATTCAGCAAGGGAGGCTGGGCTAGTGTTGTAGCATTCTGACTCACAGCTCTGTAGCACTCACCAGACCATGAACTGCACTGAGATGTCAGTAAAGAGATCTTTCTTTGACCAAGGAAACCGTGGTACTGGCTGGAAAAGGAATGCCACTGTCCCACAGCTGCAGCCAAACGTGAACCTCACTCCACAAATCTTGTCATCAGTAGTTAAGTTCTTTAGCTGCTAGTGGCATCGTGCTATGGTTATTGCAAGGTAGACTATTTTGGGGATATTTTAATCGTTAAATGTTGTACTGATTGACTTGGGTAAGAGCATAATAATTTATTTTAAGAATGCAAAATTTTTCCTTGTCATTAATGTGGTGCCAGCTTACAATTCTGACTTTTTAGCTGATGAATCTTTGTTGTAGTAAAATTTGAGAACTCTACATGAGCTCTTAATAAAGGATTGTAGGTGCCTGAACTATCTGCTTTGTCTGGCAATCTTTAGACACTGCAGAATGTCACAATCCCACCCTCAGAAAACTGCACATCTCCTGACTTCTGCTGGAGCGAGGGAAACACGACATGGACCCTCAAGAATATAACTGAAACAGAGAATATCAGTAAATGTAAGTAGTAGAACTGCTTCTCTGCAGTACCTTTGCAAGAGCATACAGCCTTCTAACGGTGCTAAGAGCCCCCTTCAGAGGTGTGCCCAGAAGCCCTGGCCCGAGTATGGACACGTGGCACTGCTGAGGGTGCTGCCCGAGGAGCCTGTGCTCTGGCAGAGCTGCACAGCTGGAGTTACCAGCATCATCATGGTATCTGGCTGCAGATGGATCTCTTTCCATGCTGCCTGATATCAGTAATTGAGGTCTTCAGTATCATGTCACCCTCGATGTTCAGATGGCTTGGAGCTACGGTTACTTTGCTGTGATGGTTGCTAGGATATCTCCATCCCTATGCATGCCTTGCAGGACTTCCAACAGCCCTCCTCAGGCATGCAGCCACCTCTGGGCAAAGCTGGCCCACCATGCAACTTGGAGCACCCCAAAATTTTCTCCTGCCTTTGTACTCTTCTCCCTTGCACGTGGTCACCTAGCTCCTGCCTGCCCCACTGGGGTGCCCGCTGTGTATTTTATAAGAATGTCCATAGAAGTGCCTCTCCTGCCTCACTCAGACATGGCTTTTGTGGAGGAAAGGAGTTGGCATTTTCCCTCTTTGCAGCAACTCCTCAAGCTGTGTGTGCTTAGGTCCCATTTTCTTAGTGGTGTGAATGAAAACCAGAGCTGAGCTTAGGATCACAGGCAAAAATGTGGGTAAGCTAATTAATTTTCCTTTTCTTTCTCAGGCAAACACATCTTTGCAAACTCAGACCTGCCTGATCTCGCCGTTGGGCTCATCCTTCTGGCTTTGTCCCTGCTTGTTCTGTGCTCCTGTTTGATAATGATCGTTAAGCTATTAAACTCTGTGCTTAAAGGACAAGTGGCCAGTGTTATCAAGAAGACAATCAATACTGGTAACTATCTGCTTTTCCTGAGGATTGTTTTCAGGAATGACAAGGACCCTGAGCATGTTTATTGATGTCTCCTGTTCTGGAAGACATTATAGAATATTTTAAAGCAAATACTATTGAATGAATATCACGCATACTGCCCAACATTTTTTTCTCCCAAGCATTTTGTTTTCTTTCATTCTATTAGTGAACAGCTTGATTGAGAAATGCAGCAGATTAACAGCATTAGAAGCCAAAGTCCAGGCTCTGTTTCTAGATGTATAATCATTAGCTGTTAGAATTGTAGTGTTCCCGTCCTCAAGAGATAGCACTGAAGTGCTGAGATTGTGGTTGCCAGTTCTGGCACAAGGGTTGCATATTCCTTCTAAAGTAACTTGAAAAAAGTTTGTTGTAATTAATGATCTTGTCCTGTTCTGCTGCCTAACCCTCTCTTCAGCAGGATAAGGCAGCCTTGAATAGTGATGTTTTACCGTCTTCCCCTGTGCTGTCCAGGTTTTTTTTTCAGCCTGGATTAATTTATCCAGGGTTTTTTTGGTAGGGTTTTTTTTCACCAGGCTGCTTTTCCATCACACTCTCTTGAATGGAGAAGCTGTAGCAGAGAAAAGCAGTCCTGACACAGATCTCAGGCTGGGGTTGAAGTGAGGGTTCACAGAATGCAGAAGGCAACAAGGTGGTCCCCAAGCTCTCTTCTCTCCTGGGCAAAGAACACTGCCCAAATTAAAAACAAGGGGTAGAAAGTAAACAGCTGACATCTATTGCTTATTTAATTTGGAATCTGCTCTGTGTTCCTCTGTGTCTTCCCAACTGATTAAGTCCTCACTTCTCAGCTCCCTCCATAAATCTGCAGACTACAGGGCACGTTCATGCCTATTTTTTCTAATCAGTGTAATTAGCTGTTCTCTGCAAGAGTTAACAAGCGAATTTTTAGGAGATAATCTGCTTGGAACTAGTTAGAACAAACAAGATGGTTTTCTCAGGATGGTCTTCAGAGATTTCTGAAGATCTGATCCATGCAGGGGGTGCCTGGTTGCTGAAACCAAGGCTCTCAAAACACCCAGGAGGTTTTGTGTTGACCTCTGTGGAAACATTTCTAATTGTATCACAACACACATGCTACCCTGGGTCAGGACAAATGTCTACCCAGTCCAGTGTCCATTTCCAAGTGTATCCAGTGGTGCAAAACTGTAGGAGGACAGCAAACAGGATAAATCAGAGTGGTAGAAATGACCCCAAACCATCATTTGAGACTGAATATGCAAAAACATATCTGCACTTAAATGCTTAACATTTATTAATGCTGTGTTATTGTTACATAGATCACTGTGTTAGCTAACAGCAATGCTCTCCCTCTGTTGTTTAGATTTTCCATTTCCTTTCACTTGGCTTGCTGGATACCTGGCTATGCTTGCAGGGGCTGGTATGACCTTCGTCGTCCAGAGTAGTTCTGTTTTCACATCTGCTATTACACCCCTTGTTGGTAAGTTGTAAATGCTGTGTTCTTTATCCCCATGTTTTATCTTCTCCCTCATTCTGAAACCAGCTCAATCCTGTTTGTTTCCTGCAGGCATTGGCGTTATAAGCATCGAGCGCTCTTATCCCCTCACCTTAGGAGCCAACATTGGCACAACCACAACAGCTATACTTGCAGCTTTAGCAAGTCCAGGGAGTACATTAAAATACTCATTACAGGTCAGTATAAAATGATGCTTTCTTGACTTCATTTAGAAGGTGCAACTTTCCTGACAAAAGTGGCTGTGATGCAAATATTCGTTCATGTCGTGCCTGATTTTTTGTGTGCTGTTAATGGCAGTGCATTCATAGAGCAAAAAGGTTGCATTAAAAGTTCTCAGAAGGTCAATATACAGTTAGTCTTGATTTCATAAATTGTCTTGATCTGAGAGAATTGATTCAGAACTGAGACAGAGGAGGCCACTTGACCCCAAAGTAGGGTCTTTGCAGCTTGGAATTCAGTGCCCACATGCTGAGAACCCTGTGAGTGTTACTGATTTCTGTCAGCTCCTTCTCAGGACCCTAACTCAGTTCCTGCAGTGTACAGGGACTCCTGTAACCCAAGCAAAGGCTGCACAAGCCTTAAGCTGGCAAGCTCTCTATCTACCCAATGTTGCAGTGACCATCCTGACATCTGTTTTTCTCATTGCAAATCTAATTTGAGTGGGTTTTGTTGAACTCCTTTTTGCCTCAAACTGTTTGAAAACTAGGAAAGCCTGGCTTTGGCCTCCCATTTTCCACCCACTAAAGAACCTGGCAGCAGGTAACATTTGAATGAATGCTTTACATCAAAGAGTGTAAAGATAATGACGTTTCCTTGGTGAACAAGATGAATGTTTTTACTAGCTAAAATAAATCAAGAAAATTGCAGAAGTCATTTTATTGTCCTCAGGCATGATAGAACAGATGTAATCATGAGAAGATGCTATCTTGATAAAGCTCAGATTTCATGATAACATGCTGGTTTTATAATGCCCTTTATAAATAAACCCCTGTACTTTCATATTTACTTTAGTCTGATGACAGTTACAAAATGAAAATGAGAAAGTGAGCAGGGAGTTTACTGTTTTGTTCAATATATACTTTTTCTATTTAAGGGACTTCTGTAAGATTTAGTGAGTCAGCACCTTTTAATGCTAATTTTTGTTAAAAAAATAAAATTTAAGTATATGAATCAAAGGATTGTAAAGACCCAAAGACATAGGCCTCTTCCAGGAATCTCCTCAGTGCCCTATAACTTATAGCCAAGTTTGTACCATTAAGAATTTCTTCGTAGCCTGTGTGCTATATCAAATTTACACTTCCCACGTTTTCATTGAAAATCTATGGATGCAGAACCCAATAATGAACAACTCCCAGATGGTTCCCACACTTTATTGATAACAGTGCTGTTTTCTGAGAGCTGGAAGTAATTATCATGTGGGAAGGAGCATTTAAAGGTGTTTTAGCTAATGAGCTTCTCAAATGTCTTTGCTTCCAGATTGCCTTATGCCACTTTTTCTTCAATGTCTCTGGGATTATTCTGTTTTATCCGATACCTTACACCCGCCTGCCAATCCGCATGGCCAAGACCTTGGGAAACGTAACAGCCCAGTACAGATGGTTTGCTATATTTTATCTTCTCCTCTGTTTCTTTGTTCTGCCTTTGGTTGTATTTGCTCTGTCACTGGCAGGCTGGGGAGTCCTTTTGGGTGTTTGCCTTCCCATATTTGCTGCCTTTATGGCTGTGGTTATAATTAATGTTATGCAGAAAAGGCGACCACATTCGCTGCCTGAGAAGCTCCAAAACTGGGATTTCCTACCTGTCTGGATGCACTCCCTAGAGCCCTGGGACAATATGCTTATGGCTTCACTTGCTTTTTGTGGGAAGCACTGCTGCGGCTTCTGCAAGTGTTGCAAAGTCAACACTGAAGAGGAGGGTGCCAAAGACAATCAGCTAAAAACTATGGAAGTTTATGAAAACACCATGGCAATGGCTGATGAAGAAAGAGGTGGAAGAAGGGCACCAGCTGCAGCTTGTGTTGACAAAACAGGCACAAACAACACAGCCTTATAGTACTGGACCCTTGCATATTAGCAGAGATACAGCACAGGACAGCCAGGCTCATCAAAACCACCTTGGACCTTGCACTGAGGACAGAGTGAACATTTTGTTAGGTTTTTGAAGCCAGTGATACATCACTCATCAAGGAATGGAGTCAAACAAGCTTGACAGAGTCCCTAGAAAATCTATGCTCAGTTGCAAAGCTAATGACAGATTTGCTCACAGAGGATCTACTATGTGGTACCTTCCTCCAATGTTATCAGTAGCAAACAAAAGAAATCCTGATGTAGTCCCATGAAGAGAGGGATGAAAGAAGTGGCAATCAATTCAAACTTAAAAAACAAATAAACAATGCACTTGTAGAACAGCCTTTCTGACCTACTGACTCAGCAGAAATTACTTCATAATACCTAAAAAGCTCTGNTTAAAAAACCAAAAAAACTCTGGAAAAAAAAAAAAAAAAAAAAAAAAAAAAAGGAATCCTAATGTTTTCATTGGCCTGTCTGCAGTGGTCAAAATGGAAAACAGTAGCTTTCCTAGAATAGACAAAATCTATTCTATGTGTGTGAAGGAAAATGAAATGCTGGGACATCTTTCAGAAGCTCTGGAAGTCCTAATTTGGCATAAGGGTGCACATAAACCCATTTGGGGCCCTGTCTGTCTCTTTTAACAGTGGGGACAGGAGTTACAACCTTTCATTATCTCAGCTAAAGACCATAGAAGTAATTGCTGCTTCCTCTGCCTGCTGGAGGTGAAGCACTGTGTATGGAGACAGTGGGTTGCTACCAAAGGTCTTGACTGACTGGGGATGTGGTGGTGTGGCCATTCCTTTCTCTAGATGGTCTTCTTCAGTCCTGCTGCCCATGTAATCCCACAGCTGTGGAATGGTGCAGGAAGGAGAGCAAGTGGCCACAGTAGGAGAGGAGAGAGCTGTGGCAGCCTGGGCTGGAGCCAGGAGATTGTGTGCAGCCGTGGCTCCGTCTGCTGAGCCACTAAAGGAGTTTTCAGAGTAGCAGTGGGGACTGGCTTTAGACCTACAACAGAGGGAGCCTGCAGAGCAGATTCTGGCTAGCACAGGGCATCTGGTAATGTTTACTGGAGAGAAAGGGGTTTTCACTCCCCCTTTGTGCTCTGAAACACCCTACTTGGAAATAATGTGAATTTTACCGGCAATTGTATGTAGCAATCCAATCCCAAATAATATCCATGAGGAGTATAGTCACTACAATGTCTAGCATATCCATGGGTAGTGCAATACTTGGTAGGAAGCTGCTTGTGCTCAAATGTTACCTTTACTGATGTTTTAGTAAATGCTTGTGAGATTGCTCTCAATGATGGGCTGACAGAAGGCATAATTTCAAAGTCAGAAACAGATAATTTCAGAGATGCACTCAGTACTTCTGCTGGTCTTCAATAGCTTAGATATTAGTGAGTATGGGATAATATCTGAAATCCAATCACTAAAATTCTAAAAAAATTAGGTGGCTGAGTGTAAACCAAGCGTTATTTAAAGCCCATTTAAGTGGCTGAATTTTAAATTAAATAGGTAATGAAAATGCTGAGAAGATCCTTAGCATAACACAGCCACTCAGTGCTGCTAGAACACAATTACTTCTGAACAGTTGTTTTCTGCAGAGCTTGGAATTCAGTAGGTTAAATTCAGCAATCACGTAAATACATACATTTTGGAAGTGAAAATTATTTTAATTTACTTTTTTAAACTAATATTAAAATTGGCAAACTTTGTGTTTGCAAATTGCATTCAAACTGAGATCCTAACTATTTCTGTAATTGTGAGCCAGTGACAAAAGGCTTAGAATCAGAGTGAATTTCCAAAAACATCTAGTTTTGGTATAATTCTGCTCTTTTGGAGTGCAGTAGCAAACAGCAGAATTATGTCAAATATTCTTTTTAATTTTTTTTTCCTTATGCTTCATATAGTTGAAACAGAATTTTGTCAGCATCTCATTTTTAAAGTGGAATTTTTATATTTTCAATAATTCTTCTTCATTTTATTCTCACAATTCTGGATGCTTTTTGAATCTGTTTCTTTAAATCCCAGTGTGCAATTCCCATGCCCTGTTTCTTTGGGAAAAATATGAGAAAAATATCCAGAATTGTTTTCAAGTTATCTTAAGTTTCCATTGACCAACCATTGAAAGAGGAAACATTTTAGTCTACTTTTACTCATTTCTTAAACAACATGCACCTTATTTTGCTTCTTGAATTAAAGCCATCCAGAACAGTGATAACAACAGTGATAACAACAGTGGGAAAGCAATTCTTACAAAAGAATCAGGGTAATAATTGTCAGGCATATCAGTACTTTATGGTTCCTCTTTGTAACATCTCCCCTGTGATCTCTTCTCCTTGCTCCAGGCCATATCATGCCTTTGTGTTAAGCAGATTCCAACAAATATTTCTGTTTAATGCAGAAATGATATGTCCTGGTACACTCCACCCCCCTTACTAAAAGATATTTACGCTTTATTTATAATTGTTTGAGTGTACAGAATTTTTCATAAGTTATAGAGAAAAAGGCTCGTGATTGTGTTATATATGACGTATTTGAAAACTATGCAATGTTTATCTATAAAAATGTAAAAAGGAACTACTGTATATTTTGTAATATAACTTTTCAATTGTTTGTAACTGTGTATACTGTGTATTATGGAGACTGTTGACTCCATCAATAGGTTACTTAAAGATTGTTAGTAATGCAGAGACAGATTTCTTAAAGACAAAAAACAGATATAGAATTTCATAATGTGGTTTAATGCACAAGGATATTAAACTCTATGTTTCTAAAAGATTTGAATTCTCTTTAACGAGAAATTTTGGAAATACAATGTTTCTAAAATACTTTTTTAAACTCTTAAATGCTTTATCTTTTAACTGTTTCAAGGACAGTTTATGTCTTTATATTTTGTCATGGATATTCATCTTTTCTGTCCTCATGCATTGGATGTAAAAATAAAGAGATGTTTAAAAAAAAAATCTTTTCCTAATATCTATTTATGTGCATATCATGGAATCTCACAGAAAAATAAGTATTCAGACAAGTTCTAGCCTCAGCTGATGCAATGTGCAAGAAATCAGGAGGTTTTTCTTAGTACTGAGCACTAAAGAAAAGCACCTGTGAGTCCAGTATTTTCATACGAATGAGAGATTTTCCTATGGAGAAAAATAAAAAGAATTGCTCAGTGCGACTGTGTGGGTCAAGACATTTTCTGGCAGAGTGCTGCAGACTCTCCTCAGTGAAGGCAAGCATGTAAGAGCAAAGCCAATGCTACTGTGGCAGCAGGATGCATGATGAGGTACCACAAATTGTCTGTGTCCCTGTACTAGGCTCAGATTCTTCCTGAACCCTCTGGCAAACAGAGTGTCCCTGCAATGCTCCCTGTACCCTGTGACCTGAGTGATGTCTGGTCATAACTGCCAAAAATATCCATATTACTCTTTTTTTTTTTGAATCACACCAGACCTATGCAGTTTAAAATTAACCAGACAGGAAGAAATAAAAGTGCCCTTTAAATGTGTTAAGGAGTATTGGAAATGTTATTAGACTTCCTAATTGTGACCTCAGCAGTAGCTGAGGAATCAGCCCCAAAAGCACCTGTCATTCCCAATTACACCATGTTTTATGAAGCGAAGACAGCAGAAGTATTTCCTATGACTCCAACATTTATGCACTGAAGTGCAAACTGGCTTCCTCTGGAAATGCAGTAAGCACCACAGGCCTGTGATTTAACACCTACAGCCTCTTACACCCACTCATAAACACTGTAATCCACCACCTTCCACGGCTCGGCTCGCTGTGTGTTGGGAACCAAAGCTCACCCAGGGCACAGGCACACGCTGTGCCACCCACATCCCCATTTCCAAACTGCCTGGGACAAAGTCCAGCAGTGCCTATCACTATTTAACCAACAGCAGCTAAGTCATGGAGCTCTGCACTCATCAGAAGCTTTCAAAATGTGCAAACAATGCTTCAGCTCAGTGCCTGTTCTCTGTCCTCTTCCCCTCTGCCTGCAACTTAACCACAGCTCCTTTAGGTGCTCCTGTGCTTTTCAGTCCTTGCTGAAGTGCCACATTCGCTTCCCCCAGCTCCAAACTCTTTATAACCCTGCACTGAACTGCACCAGCTCTATGACTGTGCAGCATTCTGGTCAGTCTGAAATGCTGCTTGAATGCTCCATCACCTCTTCCTTCCTCTCACCATGCAGTGCTGAGCACCCAGCCAGGCCCTCTGGACAGCCACGTGCCTTTGAGAAAGGCTGTTCTGTGAGTTACAGAAATTACCTGGGGGTGCAGGCTGCTGTGGTACCACTGGCAGCAGCTGAACCAACACAGTCATAGCACAGAATCTCATCAGGTCTGTTAGAAATAAATAGTGAGCAGTGTGGAGCAAAAATCCACTGTTCCAGGAGCTAAGGAAGGATACCACACACATACCAGGGAATGCAGGCCATGGCTCTGTTGCCTGTTCTCAGTGGGCTGTGTTTCCATGCAAGCACTTCATCTTCAGTCAGATGTTTTTGCACTATCTAATGGCCAGTCCTGGTGTTGCCACATGCCAGAGACATGGCACTGGATGTGTAAACCCACTGTGCCG
>VZRX01022896.1:78769-92802 GCA_013398075.1 Notiomystis cincta | reverse complement strand
TTTGTTTTCAAACCAGCACATTTACTCATCAGGTAATACCTTTGGGTTTTCATAACCTGAAGCAGAATTTTGGATGCACAATGTTTAGTTGTGCAATCAGGAATCAGTCTTTATCCAAAACAGCTTAGAATAGCTTATACCTCAAGTTAAAAGACAAAATACAACAAATATGCATGACAATCAGAAAAATAAGTCAGAAAGGAGGAGTACCAGTAAAAAACCCAAAGTCTCTCCTGAGCAGGATAGAAAACTGTGTATCACATTTTCTAAATAATTAAGTTCTTTAACACAATTATTTCCAGGTATCTTCTCTATCGTGTATGCCCTCTCTCCACTATCACAGAGTTCTTTGAACCATCGTTTTGTGTTACACAAATGCACACACAAAAAAAAAGAAGCCTAGACCATCTCTTTTTTTAATTAAAGCATCAAAGAATTATTTTATCTTCCAAAATTTCCTCTCTGACAAGATCATTTGCCATAAACCCAACTGGGCTAAGAGGCACCAGCATGGGTAAAGGGAATGAGCAAGTAAGGCCAAGTCATATCAAAGAGGAGATGCTCCTGGGAAGGGAGGAAAATGCAGCATGCACTCCTGCCCCCATGCAAGACAAACTTTATCGAAGTCCAGGCATCGGACAGACTTCACTCGGAGCTTCCCATTCTTCAGACTACCAAGTTATTAGTCATGAAACACAAATTCCAAGGTTTGCTCACAGTGTTTATAGAAATAAAATGTAAAAATTCACTTCAAAGATACATTGCTGGGCTGAAAGACTCTGCTTTTATTCTTTTTTAATTGTAGCATTTCAAGTTGCAAAATAGCCTCTCATTCAGGCTTTATCTGCCTATTGCAGAGATGTCAGATTCTTTATTACTTTTTAAAAAAATTTTTTTTTTTAATACACATCTGGTAAAGAAACCAATTCTCCTTTCTAAATAGGTCTAGTGATTAATAACTGAATTGAACAGACAGTGACACAGTTCTAAACAAATAACCAAAGCTGAAATCAGAGTTAAAGAGTTCCCATAAATTAGCACTGACAGCAGCAGCAGTTTATTCTGAACTTTTTAGATAAACTGAGTTAAAAAGAAAAGTCGACAACTAAAATAATTCTTATTTATTTATTTGGCTGCTCCCTACATTCAAAAAAACAGTCCCTCAAACCACTGACCCTGCTTGTCACTGAAGTTGGGACTTTTTAAGGAATCAACTAACCTTAGAGGATTTTCTTCTGCTTCTTCTTGTCCAAACCACCACTAGTTTATCAGGCTGCCTGTTGAAGATAAGAAAGAAACAGCTTAATATACAACAAGATCAATATGTAAACAATATATATTAAAACTCTTGCAACAAGTAATGACATCCTTAGTGGACAACATGCTGTCTTAAAAATAGTTCATCTAAAAACCACTCTCAGCATCAGTCATGTAACAGGAAAAATAACGGGTATTTATAGAGAAAGGTTGTTCTCCAGTCCACACAGTAATGTTCTCATTGTCCTCCTGCTCTCCTTGCCTGTGGACATTTCCCCAGAGCCAGCAGCACCTGAGTAGAAACTTTTCTGTGGAGCAGAGAACAGGATCCAGACTCTATAAAGACACTGTGGAAACATTCCAGTACCCAAAATAAACATTAATGCAAATTCTAGCTTGAATTTCTACATAGATATATTGAAAAGCTACTGCTAAGTAGCAAAGAAAGCAGGTAATTTCACTTTTTCTTAAGCGAAGGATTATTTTTCTACTTAAATAACTCAAAGAACAGGAGAATCAAGTCCTGTATTACTCCTCAAAATCTCCTTGGATGACCAGACAGGTAAATCAGCACTTCCTCAATTTATATTCCAAAGGACAAACATACTGAAAATCAGTGTAGTTTCCCAAGCAATTTTTTATTTATTATTTGCAAGGAATGTAGATGGAAACCTCAATAAAGTACACTTCCAATACAAATTACTTTCTCTTCAAATTTCTTAGGAGTTATTTCTTCATTAATAATTTACCCTTATTATATCTACCTTATTAGTTTTACACTTGTGTCTGAGTGATTTTTGATACGGACTTCCAGACTTCCCCCTCTCCTCATGATACACTTCCTACTGTACGATGACCACACTTCTGGTCCAACTTCCAGCCCTACAATCCTCTTGTGCAGTCCTGACTCCATTCCAGCTTTGTTTTCTGGCTAATGACCTGAACTCCATCATGAAGCACAGCTGCAAATCCACCTACAAATGATTTTCAATGGAGTTCACATCTCCACTTAAAAGTACTAAAACTGCATGCAGCTCTGCCAGGAAAAAAATTGCTGAGATTTTTGAGATACCATTGTAAGAATCCTTGCATTTATACAGCCAACAGCAAAACAAATCGTAGTGGGAAAAATGGATATAACCAAGAAACAGTCAAGATACAATACATTCAAATCATCATTGAAAGATGCACTCAAAATCCTCCCCACAAATATTCTGAGTAAAGGCAGTGTTCCCACCGGTACTTCATCACAGGAAGACTATCTATTTAATAACTAACTTTTCAAATGAAGCTCCAACTGGTTTAATAACCATTATTGGCACTGAAGTGCTGACCATATTTCCTTTCATACATACTTTTCCATTGAGCTGTTGATCATTTCTGCACATTACAATAAAAACAATACCTCACCCATGATTCACATTTAAACCACACCAGAACTAAAGCTCTCCCAAAAAAACTGAGCTAAAGGCAGACCCTGCAAAGGAAATGAAGATACAAGCTTTTTTTATATATAAATTGAGAGTGAAATAATCTGCTGTGCTTTAAACTGCAAATTCACTCTTGTGTCTTGTTTAGGTGACTTAAATTGCAGGCTGACTCTGCTCACAGCTTTTGCAAAATCTTGCTTGGTAATGAGGTCATCCTGTTGGACTTTAAAACTCTTTGCTCACTTGGGTTTTCACCTTTGGCTTACACCAGTACCAGCCCATTCACTTTGATGGGAACTGTATTTGTGCCACCAGGAAAAAAACAACATACACCCAAGCAAAGCAATCCAAACCCATGCCAGCAACATTTCACGGTTCTGAAGAATTCCCTCTGCCAGGAATATAAAGAAATGCATCAACATGAGGAAGCCAATTAAAGTTTTAATTCAGACTGAGAGGACCAAGCCATGCTGATGGATGAGCAGAATCAGCATTTGCTCCCCTCACTTCTCTCACCAGTATATTTAAGTACTGAGCACAATCTGCTCCTTCAGCTTCAAGTATGAGAGAAGTCCACATCCAGAGGTACTTTACCAAAACAAAAAACAAGGAAGGGTCATCACAATATGGGGACAGAAAATTTAGCAAAATGGAACGGGGTGAGAAGGGAAGAAATACCCCAAAGGACAAGTGTCCCCACTCTGTATACCACGTGCTTCACTGAAACCTATCAAAAAGCACAGCAGTTCTTCTAGGGGATTTTCTTCAAGAAAGTCACAAATCCAACAATTCTAAAATATCTTCATAAAATTGTTTGACTAACAAAACCAAGAGCAACTTTTCCTTCCACAATTTGTTCATTGCTCTCCTACACCAATATACTTCTAGAAGAAAAGGCCAGCTCATATTTTAATCAGCAAATTTGCATTCAAGGTAATTAATGATATCTCAGGATAATGGCCGATATCACATAATGCACATTGCTCATTGAAAGCATTAGGTAGTATTTCCTACTTCAGACTTCTCCCCTCTTTTAGCATCATAAGCATCAGCTGCTCATTAGTCAATAATCAAAGCAAATAAAATCACCTCTGAAGAATTAGGCTGGAGACCAGTTTTAGTATCCTTTATAAGTTTACTGATTAAACTTGGATATCAATCCAAATACAAAATCCACAATGATGCAAGTTGAACAAATGCTAATGGTCAGCAATAAACAGAATAATTTCCTGTGCTGCACAAATGACATTTCTTATTTCTTTAAATCCACCAGCTTTTAGTCTGACACTTATTCAGCAAAGCCAGCATGCCTAAAGCAAGGAATAACACACTGCTAACCTTAAGACAATGGATTTGGAGCAGGGGAAAAGAACTGGATTTTAGCTGGACACTACAATTCCCCACTAAGTCATTGCATCAATCTATCAATTCAACACCACTGACCTTTTAGCAGGAGTATTTAATACTGGACTGCAACCTGGCATGACTGCCTTGGGGGTGCTGTGCATTTCCCACCAGGGCAGCATTGCCAAAGCAGAAGCACTTCCCTGAGAGAGGAAGCCAAAGGAAGCCATCAGCACGGGGACATCAGGTACTGCCACTGAGAGAAGCATGGATCCAGTGACAGGGCCTGAAGGATCTAGCTTGGATCCAACAGACAGTATTTTATAAAAATTGCCATAAACATGTGTTTGGTATTTACTCATTATTGTATGGTTCACCAAAATTTATTCCTAAAGAAAGGCAATTCATAGTAGTAAACTTATTATTTACAAGTGAAACTCAGCAACGAAGCAGGGAAGATTATGATTTCAAAGTTTGTGGCTCAGAAAAAGAGATTAATTTCTGCTCTGCATACTAAGCAATTAAAATGGGATTCAAAATAAAGATTTATAAAACACCTATAATTCAAAACCATGCCTGCTTTTCCTATCAGATGGAAGCCATGATTCTGATACCTTCCATTTTCCCACTGAAACAACCAATTAAAAAAATATAAATACTGGAATCAAATTTTGCCATATCCACAACTATTAAATAAAGTAGTAAAACCATTCTGCATATTGGAAAAAACTGTCATATGCTACAAATTGTACTGATTGAAAGGAGGTTGTGCAAGATTCAAGGTCTCTGGTGGTTTGGTTTGACCATTCTAGGAAGTGTTTGGCACAATATTTTGATTACAAGACTCTCCAAACATCACTTGTAAAAGAAGGACATGGAAGGTATCGGTCTCCTGTTAACTGTTGTTTTGTAAATCTTTTAGCAGAAGTTGATAACATTACCCAGGACACATTTCTCCATAAACTTACTGTTCAATAACAAAAAGCTGTAGAAGACTTGGGGTTACAATCTTTTGTTGGAAAGAATTGCAAATGCACTTAAATTCAGACCACTGAAGCCAACAGAAAGACCAATGATTAACAACCTTTTGGTGAAGGGTGAGAACACAGGTAACAGGATTTCTTAGTAGCAAGGTACCATCACATTAATAACACTCAGTAATTGTCAAATGCCTGAAATGTAGAAGATACCTTTTTGTATGTACCCTACACGGTACAGCCTTGCATGTTTGTTTTGGCATCAAACTGCCTAAGTGTTGGGTTTTGCCTTCCCCTCTCCTTTTCTTTCTTTTTCAGATGAGCTATTTTATTTTTATTGTGTTTGATTTGAACTGCATTAATTAGTACAGGCTGCCAGATTACTCTTGTGAGGCAAGCTTAAAAGAGTATAATTAATAAGAGAAGCAGCAGTGTTAGCACAATAGCATGCAGATGCACCTATTGAAGGATAGAAATAATTACTTGAGGACTAATGTCAAAGTACTTCTGATAAGATTTTTTTTTAATAACCTTTTGTCCCTTCTGCATTGTGCATCCCAGCATGCCATGCAAGATTTCCATTAGGGACCAATCCTCCCACCACACCAGCACACAGCTTTCTACATGACTGCTGAAATGCCAGAAAGGCTCTCTAATGGTCTCTTAAAAATAAATGTGGTTGGTTCTATACCACCATTAATTTGGGATGAATGTTGCTTTTCCTCATTTTACAGTGAATTACTCTGAAAAGCACTCTTTGCAGTACAGTTTTCTGCACTAGGTCCTGCACTATTGCCGGGTATTACCATTACAAGGAACTACTCAGGCCACGGCCTTTCGCAAGCCTTGTACTGAGGTTTTTTGCCTTCAGAATTTCCTGTTGGTCATGATCAATGAAATTTCACAGCTGCCTACAAGTGCAGCAAGTGCAAATACTGCCAATGCTTTAAACAGACCTGGAGACACTAGGAATGATGTCATGCCTCGATGCATTTGCCAATAGAGCCCTCTTGCTGAGTGCAGGTACAGCACTGACTGCAAAAGCCAGAGACATTAAGACGAGAATAAAATGCGGTGCAGGTAAAATCCCTCTGAGATAATTATAAGATGAAGTACATTACAAGAGAAAGTTGTGCGTTTCAGGAAGGGGTTTGGGGTCTTCTTGCCCATCTCACCTTAACTTCCACGGTAGAACTTAAAAGCTACTGGGTAGAGCCTGTGCCATCTCACAGAGTTATGTCAGACTATCAGAGCATTCTCTCAATATAATTTATTGTGGACTATGCATCAAGCCCCTAAAACAAGGCAAAGATTTTTCTTCCATCATTAAAACCATTTAGTAGTTTTAGCAAGCCTGGCAAATTTCAAAAGAGAAATCATTAAAACAGGGAAAGCAAGAGGACATCACAGCTGAGATCCATCTACCTCTTCACTTTCTAAAGTAGAAAATTCCTCCATTTCTTCCCACCAGAGGTCTCTACAGATTCTTTCAAGACTACACAAGCCCATTGAAAGACCAGAATTTCCCCTATGAAGTGAATTAGATTTTTTAATACATCTGCTCCTAAACAGACTAGCCTCTGCAAGACCTTCATCTCAAGGTTATGATTTGCTTTTCAGAAGAAGCTCTAGTCTGGCTTTGCTTGGTTTATACAAAATAGGGAAAAGGCAAGACACTCTGACCTATTTTACAAGCACAATCAGACCAACTGAATCTGCACAGCATCTATTTGCAAGGCTGAGAGTGGAATGTGTAGCATGTACTGCTGATCACTTGATTTTCTCAAACTGAACACAAATGAAGTTTGCAGGATAAGCTGAATTAAACCCCAAGCTCATCTATTATTCAGAAAAAAAGTGACAAGGGCAGATTTCACTTCATTTTTCAAACACTTATGGCGGTAAAAAAACCTCTACAGAATTATCTAGCAAAGTCTTGTCTTAAAGCTTTTTGCAACAGAATTTTACATTGTAGAATACACAAACTGACCCTACTCTTCAGAAATTGTGTTTGATGTCTGCAAACATCCTTTTGGCAGTAACACAGAGATACCTTAACTAGTCCCTGAATATTAGGTCCCATCCAGATGCTCAGCATGTGGAAGCTTTCTTCCCATGGTCCAATTTAGCCCTGCTGTCACCAGGAGGGGTTGAGTGCTGCACAAGAAGGGCCACGTGGATTCCTTATCTCACTCTCTGGTAATGACAGACACTCCCCTTAGGCAGACATTTACTCCAGCAATGCTTAGTCCCACTTTTATCCTACACAGCCTACCACATCAGAGCTCACAAACACCACCCAACACCCCACCAACAAACGATGCCTACAAATCCAGCAGCTGCTTCAGGAAAGCTTGCTTGCAGTACCAACCTCCCCAGTCAGTTCCATTCAGGCTGACTGGCAGGGACGAGCATAGGCTAACAGGGCCATTCAGACAAGCCTTGAATAGAAGTGTTGCTTTACAGTGGAAAGTTCACAGGAAGAAGACTGCCATGAGCCAGATCTTCCTCAGATGCCTGGTTTTCCTTTTTATGCTCTTTTGCCAGAATATTTAGTCTACATTTTAACAATAAAAAACCCAATGGTTTTTAAAACAACAACAACAAAAAAAAAAGCTCTCTGTTTCAAGTTGGTAGGTTGCTGTTCCTCCTGAGCAGAGTAGGAGGGGGAACTACACAAACCTGCCTTCACAGTGTGCCGGGGCCTGACCTGCCGTGAACCCGCTGAACTCACTGTTCTGATCCCCTTCCCTGGGGGGCTGGGGCCTGACAACTGTCACGTGAATAAACACAAAATAGGCAGGGAAAAAAAAACAACACTATTTCATCTCAGGCATAACAGTGCCTTTCAAAGCTGGTCTGAGAAGGTGAAGTGCCCGACCATGTCTGTGCACTGAAACCCAAATGCAGCCCTCCCAAGTACCTCCCCATTCTGCCTCTCCTCAGCAGACACCACCGGTCAGCGCCACCTGCTCCTCTCCAGCTTCACTGTGTCGTAAGGCAATAAAGCAGATCGGTAACAAGAATCCAGAAACAGTTTTAAATTTGAATTCCATCTCCTGTCCTCACAGCATTCAGAAAATTCCAAGACAGACACTGAGCAACATCAACCTTCCCTTTGATTTTCGTCCTACTCATACCTCTACCTGTAGACCAAAAATAATCTCTATACAGGAATGTACATGCATTACTAAGTATGCCCAATTGAGTGTTATCCCTTCTTATTTTGAAGCACTACATCTCTTGGGTGCATTCTATAATAAAAGGTAGGAAAAAAAAAACCTAAAAACTCTCTGACTAACAAATGCTGCCTGAAACATAGTTTCAACCCATCAAAAATGCCCACATAAATGATACCTTCCATACTAAAAAATATGCAAGAGACTTTTTGACACACCACTGTCAGTTTTAATCGGACTCTATTCCTTTCTGCATAATTTATTTCTGTGTCAAATAGCATTCAAACAGAAGGCTTTACTGGTTTTCAGTCTGCAAACACCAGAGCTCAGAAATCATTTTGCTGCCATTCCAGCAGAACAGAAAATTGTATCTTGCACCAAAACCACAGCTCAGGAAACTGAACTATTCACAACAGAAACTTCCTCCTCCAATTTGTCTAAAATATTTAAGAAATTCTGCGTAGCCTACCATGAGCAATTAAAGAAAAGGATGATCTTTGCTGTTCTTACTGCCTGAGCAAGTTTGATATACACACATAGATACATGAATGAATATTTAGCCTTCTGTTTCACAGAAATTCCAATGTCCACACTGGACTCAGACAAAGCAAGTTTCAGAATTTATGGTGCATTAATGCCTCCATCCTCCTCCTCTCCTTGCTATCCATGGACGCATACCAAAGAAGGTTATAGTTCTGCAAAGGCAGGAGTAAAAAGATCTGGTACCATGTGTCTTTTAAAGCTCCCTTCCAAAACAACAGCACCAGGGTTTTGCTTGTTTTTATTATTTAAGAGCATGTTTTAGATTACACAAAGCAAATTCTACCATCTGAAGACGAACAGAAACTGTGAACATACTAAAAGCTTCTGAGTGGGCGGCATGGGTGGAATGGTACCCGTTCACAGGATTTGTCTGGAAGAGAAAATTCCTATCACCATCTCAGGTGCCCAGATTATGGAACTGAGATGGTTATACAAGCTAGGAAAAAAAAAAAAAAGCTGATACCTAAAAAACCTAAATGAGTGCTAAGACACACAGCAGTCTGCTTCTGATACTTGTAAGCTTGAATAAACGCTTGAATATATAACGACAGTGCCTACTCTGGAGTTACATCCCACAGAAGATTGTAGCCTAACACAAGCATTCAGTATTCATCGGAGAGGCAGATCCCTGGTATGCTGTGTTCATGCCATAGGAACAGTGTGGAAGGGCTGGGGTAATACAAACTCATTTCTAGTTTTCCAAATGATCACTCTATTGAGCCCTAAATTAATCCATATTTATTTTGAGACACAGGCACTCCTGGCTCATGCAGAGTGAGCTCCCCAATTAAAGCTTCCGCATCTATCAGCAGCCTCCTTTTGCTTTTGCAAATTAATATCAAAAGGAGGAGAAGAAAAAGAGGGGGTGGAGAGGGCCTAGTGAAACCATGGCATGCTGTGCTAGCTCCTTTTCCCTGCTGCTGCCCAGGAGATCAGACTTGGCAAATATTGCCAGGTGCTCACAGCCACAGCCAAAACAGACATGGCATCAAGCAGTATGAACTCACTTTTGGGGAAGGAAGGTGTTGAAGGATGAGCTCTTGAACTGCTTTCTCTGCTCTGATTCTGGCATCCCCTTGCCGGTATGACCAACCAGGACTGGAATGACCTGCTTTCAGCAAAGCACCCAGGTACTGTGAGGAACACTCCTCAACAGCTGGGGCAATGGTGCAAGCAACACACCTTTCTGACACCCTTCAGAGGCACAAAACCAGAACACTTCACCAACTGCAATAATGCAGCAGCTACTGCAAATTTCCGAAGTAGCCACAGCCTCAAACCACCACAGAAAAATACAAGAACCTTGCACTTGAAACTTGGGTCCCAACCAAAGTCACACACTTAGACACTAAGTAAAACAAAAAACCCCACAGCCTCAACCGACCTCATCTTCAAGCTTAGAGAGACTGTCAAAATGTAAAAATTGAGAATGAGCCTACGTGGCAAATTTAGCAGCAGTAAGCTATATGTGGATGGTTGTCAACACCAAAGTATGATCTTCTTGCATGCTAATGAAAACATTACTAGATTTACAAAATTTTTGTATGTGGTTTCCAGGGAACTGAAAACTGCCATGATCATTTTCTATTAAGATGCCCCATTTCATGTTGGTGACCTTTCAAGAGCTGTTTTAAGATGCAGGTATGGACATAAGAAGGAAAATTATTTGATCAGTATTTGCAGCTAAATAATTGTTCTAAAGACTGCAAAATCAGAATGATTCTTCCTCTTCTAGCTCAGTCTGTTTAATTAAGTGGTTACACTGCTTCCAAGCTGCTTCCTAAAACAAAAGTTGCCACTTCTGATTACAGAGGTCAATCTCAAAAGCAACACAGATTATTTTCATTTACAGCTCAACAGTTCTTTGTACACTCAAAGTCTAAAAATTTGTATCATTTTTACAAACTTAAAACTGACCAAGCCTTTGAATTAATGCCCTCAAAGTAACATCCATGGTTCACATCCAGCAGCAAGTATTGGCTAAGAAAAAAAAGTGTATTTACTCATGGATACTTCAGACAAAGCAAAACCTCCTGCCAACATTAGGGGCTTAATATGGTAAAAAATAAACCAAAAACAAAAAGGCAGAAAGCCCCCACTAACTAAAAGACATCTATTTCTATTTTGAAACATAAAAAAAAAAAAAATAAACTTCCAGCTTTTATAAACTGGAAAGTATTTTAAAATACCAAATTTCATACACTGCAAATACAATTGATGAAACATTGCTGTCCCAAGATCCAAAAACCCCCTAAGAACAACAACAACTAAGGACCTAGACAGATTTTGCCAATAACTGTGGCTTGTAAAATGCCTAGCAGCAATCTGAACTGAATTTTAACTATTCATTTCAAGATCAGCTAAACTGGAAAGTAACAGCATATTTATTCTGACTGCTTTAAGCATGGTTTTCAGTTAAAAAAGTAAACATAAACTACCTACATTATAGCTGAATTCATGATGCTGAAAACACACAAAGAAATAGTATCTTTCAGACAGATTTTTCTGTTGATATTTTTACAAATAATCTTCCTATAAAATATTTTTCTGTTACAACTTTCACTCAAGTCAGGCACTCCCATCAACAGAGCCTGGCAGCCCTTTGTCTCAGCATCCCTACAGAAGGAACTCAGAGTAGTGGTCCTTCACATTTTTTTTAGTACACCAGACTGTACCCACTCTAGTTACTAGCAACTACCATGAGGACACTCCTCAAGGTCCTTTATATACCCAGAATTGTTGAGATTTAAATTGCTAAAAATTAACCGTCCTGTTCTTATCTACATTGCCAATGAAGACACATAGACATGAATATCAACTCCTTCAAAGTCGTATTTGTAACTGGAGACAGACTAAAGCCAACCACTACCTTGGCTCCTGTGTTGCCCTCTCTGTTCTTTCTGTGCTGTCATGGTTGGTAAACAGACAAAACTCATACCTTTTCCACACTATTGTGAAATGTCTGGTTGTGTTTTAGTCTGTTGGCTTCTTTACACAGCTAAAGAGCTGTACCACGGGGTAGTTGAAAAGCAACATCTTCAGCCACAGAAGAGACACCTGGGCACTGGCCAGATTATGTGGATTTGATGTCTTTCAGGCTGGATTCTAGTCTTGTACCATTAAATGAGGCAAAGCGATAAAGAGACAGAGCCCTACTATCCCACAGTGCATATAGCTTAAAAGATTAAGTATTTTGTCTCACCCTAGACTTCAATTTTACTCTAATTCAAAAATTTTTTATCTGTAAATACAAAGGTGTCTGGTGTGTAAAGCAGTTCTCCTTGGAAGCAGAAAGGTGAATAAAAAGGGAAGCTAGATTGGTGTCTGGAGCAAAACATACTCTTAATCTGGCAAAGGGATGAGAGCCATCCACTGAAAGTAAAAGACAAGGCCTCTCAAACCTACTGCAACATCTCATTGTGCCAAGTGAGGAACAGTGTCCTTACAGCGAAAGGCACACAGCTCCTACCTGATTAAGGGCTGCAGAACCTAGTACTGAGGATAAACAGGAGAAAAAATTTTAATTTCAAGCTTTTAGACGGGTATTACAGTAAATGAAATTATGGTAAGTTGCTGTAAATGATTCTGTTTCAAATAGGAATTTTAATACATTTGTCTAGTTAAGGTCAAAGAAGCCAAATTAATAAAATCCACTCTGCAGACTAACCATCAAGGGAATGAGAATCAATTTTAGCTGTGCAGAGTTCACACAGAACACTATGGGGAAAACCAGCTATGTGCAGAATCATCAACACAGACAATAGAGATGCGTGGGCATACAAACTCCTTGGATTCTGCAAAATGAGATACTCCACATATTTCAGCATATTTTATACAAAATGCACTTTTCATCTTTAAAACAAACAAGGCTCAAAAGTTGAAGCCTGCAAAATTTTTACATATTTCCTTCTGGAGCATACAGATGGAAGCCCAGCCTTGGCAGGGCCAGCACTGCACACACACGTGCCTGCCCCCACGGCAGCATCATGAGAGCTTCAGAGACAGGGCAGGCCCATGGAGCAGCACTCAGAAAAGGCCACCACAATGGTGAGCAAATCTCTTGAATCGAGTATATCCAGCAAGGCTTTATTTTATGCACTTCACGTGTTAAAGTCAGCTCTTCTTAACTTCTGCACTTTCTGAGCATAGACAAGACCTTACAAAGAAAATGTATCTCAGCTCTGTTAATTCAACCTTGTCCCTTCAGCTTTGACAGATGGGCACTGGCACAGAGAGTTCTTGCTGTTTCACTCATTACCCTGTGCAGCACCAATATCTTCTTAGCCACTTTCCTTCCTCAAAGCCATCCATCTGAGGAAGTGAAATTTCTATGCTCAGCACTGCAGCTTCAGCTGGACCCAAGCTGGACAACAGCAGACAGGAGACCTGGCCTGCCAAAGCGTTTTAGCCACTTCCACTGCAGGCAAGTCCGGAGGTTTATTTCTCCTTGCTCTGGCTGTTCAGCAAGTGGCCAGTTTTGACATATACAGGGTTTGTGTTTGTTTGTTCTGCAGCCAGACAAACAATACAGCACCAAATGAGGTTATGAATTTACTCACTCACTTCAATGCAGCTAATGGGCAAAGATGTTTTGGGCCACTGAAACACTCGAACTTCAAAGCCAATGGAAGTAAGTGTTTTGGAGAAAATTATTAAGTCCAAGTGTAAACCAGAGCCAGACACTGGCTTTTGCAACATCACCTCGCATTGCTGAAACAATGCAAAGAAATCTAACAATGCAAGGAAAAAGGGTTCAGTCAAAGAGAAAAAAAAACAGGAAAATAAAGATGACACATGGCCAGCTTCATCACATTATTAACAGCACCAGATATACAAGTACCTACATTTTTCTTCTGCCTTTGAAGTATTTGATTTCTGTACAATCCTGGCCTTCAAGAATCAGCCACAAACCAGACTGGCGATTCTGAATGGTGACGAGGATTTGCTGAGAGAGAGAGAGAGTGTCAAGAGGCAAAAATATAGTCTGTCTCTGACCAAACTTAGAGCCATTCTGGCAGTTTAGCCTCATAAATATTTCAAATGTCTCATGTGCTACCCTATCTCTTCCTACACTAAGTCACAGGACAGATATGCTGGAGCAACAAACAAGTAAAATAATAGCAATAAACACGCTGCATAGATTTCTTGACCTTTTTAAGGGCAGGAAATAAAATGTCTCTCTTCCCCCATCCCGATATTCCCATTCTCTCTTCTACACACATTACATTTTGGGACTAGTTTTATGGATGTGATATGGAAGAAAAAGCTATAATACAAAGTCCAAGCAGAAAAAAAAAAAAAAA
>VZRX01022896.1:3743-70855 GCA_013398075.1 Notiomystis cincta | reverse complement strand
AAATCCCCCCCCCCCCCATATTCTCAGAAAGCCACCCAAGCAGAATGATTTTACTACCATAACTGAAGGGTTTGTTTTGTAAGAAGTGTTTCCTCAGATTTAGTCAACCTTACCAGCCTCCTCCTCCTCCACTCCTTATTCACACTAAACTGTGAAAGGGACTTCAGCTCTCTCCAACCAATTAAAAACGACTTGAAGCAACAGACTGGCACTATACAGCCTTAGCAGCCTAAGAGACAGCAGACTCAGCTCATATGAGGCCTACACAATGTCATAATATTTCATTTTATTTAACCTCACAGGACAAAGAGCTGAAAAGAATATTTACAAGGATCCAACCCTAAAAGTCAGTTTTAGGTTCAAATGAACCTAAAATGAACCTTATTTTTCAGATAAGTCCATTGGGTTCAAATGAACAGTACATGTTCTTTACTGCCTGTGTGCACCACAGTGCCTGCAGGAACAGAGCAAGGTTTTATTTGTTCCAAAATCTCCATGAGGAAGTTACACGCACACACAGTTTCTCTCCCAAAAAATAAATCTCTGTTAGAACATAAGTTAGTGTATTTTATTCATTCAAGGAGACATCTTCACCACTCTAACTGACCATTAAAATGAAATTTGTCTACACCTGGATATAATCTAACATTTTCTGCTTTTGCTAATTATTTTTGTTTCTGCTAGGACAGGAAACAAGGAATTGCTGAAAAGAAATCTGTCTTTCAGAGACAAACAGAATTCAGAACAAGTATTTATGCCAAATCTTTCTACCCTACAGACACTAAACTTTGTGCATGCATCTATCAATGCATTCTTTTAGAAACTGGACACAGAGTCACAAGCACTCTTAAAATGTTGCAAACAGAAAATGGGTTTAAGTGTGCAGCACTGACAGTCTAAAAGGCCAGCAGCAAGAAGGACTTCACAAACACCCATGCTCTTCCTACTGAAATTGCTTTGCTGCTAATATGCAGCCAACAATTTTGATGAGAAATCATTAACTTGTGATCCACGGAACACACCCGAGGCTGTAAAAAGGGTTAGAAGGGGAGCTTGGCAAGGTAGGGAAAGGAAAGCAGCTGGCATTAAGGAGTTGGGATTGGTAGACGACCACCTGACAGAAGTCAGGCAGAGTCCATAGGAGCAAGTCTAGGTTCCTGCAGTGAAGGATTTTTTTTTGATACAAAGAAGAGAGATGTAAAGTGACAGAGGAGAATTGCTTTTGTGTGGAGACAGTAAGTGTATTTTAATTGACTGCAGAAAAATAGGAGGAAGACAGCTGTAAGGCAGCTGGTGGTGATTATTTAGAAACGGTATGTTTGACACACAATTTAAGCCCTAAAAAAATCCTCAGTCAAAACCAGAAATGAATGGCAAAGAAAATGTTGAAGTGTATTTGCAAGTGGAGATTATTTAGTGTGGAATCAGAAGTGAAAAAGTATACGGACAGAGTATAATTTCATTGAGAAGAACAGAAGATCAAACACTGGAGAAATTGTATAGTGCTTTCCTTGCACAAGTTATACGTGTTACAGTACACCTGTATCACCAACAGTCTCATCAAAAACTCTGCAGAGCAAGCCCATGACACAACAGCATGGTGCACAGCAAAATTAATTCAAAGAGATTCAACATGATCATCCTTTATAGTCAAATGCAGTTAGGTACTCAGGAAATCCCCTCAAACAACCATGCAAAGCAAGAAAATTAATTGAGCAACATGACAGCCTGACTCCATACACGCAACCATGAATTCCACAGCAACCACTCAAGCCCAGTTCTTTTGGTGGCCTTCAGCACTGACGAGTTTGCTGGAAAGCAGCAAGCAGAAGGCAGATCAGTGTGAACCGTGGAATCTCAAAAAGCTCATTTCTCTCCCATGCACAATGCATGCCAAATCTTAAGATTCCTGCAGCATCCAATTATGAAACTACAATAGAAGAGGAAAACAGATGGCTAAAGCCTTTTGGAAAAAAAAAAAAAAAAAAAGCTTTACTTCATTTTCAAAATGTGTATTTGAAAAGAGAGAACCTACTTCAGACCATACCTAATCGATATAGAAATAGGCAATCTGCCTCATGGACATGAAGCCTGTCTTCAGTTAAAGCTTCTGAACATAAGAAAAGTTTAACCCTTTTAGAACACCATGCTCACTGTATTTTCAAGCAGGATTTAAAAGCAAAGCAGTTCATGTAGGAGATGACACACATTACACACGTTGTACAAAAATAACGTATTTCTTTATCTCTAAAGCAACTCTCGAACACAAATCCTGTATAAAAGCCTTTATGTTTACTCTTTCCCAGCCTTTGTAAGCAGTTAGCACCTATGTTCAGGTAAGCAGCTTTCTTGTTCATGAAAGCATCCAATGAACAACAAAAAGTTAGGAACTTGGCAACCTCAACTCTCTAAGTTCAGCCATTCTCTGGGAAACCAGTCAATATTAAATCTGAAGCCTCTATTGAGTCCTTGACTTGTGAGATATCACACAACAGTAAGGAAACAAATAAGCCACCCTAAAGAGCTCACGTGTTCAGCAGTAGATGTTTCAGCAGCTCTACAAAACTGCTATCAGAGTTTCAGGTCCAAGTACTGGAACTGATCTCAGGTCCAAAGGAGAAGTTTCCTCCTTTGCTGAGCCTGTACCTTGGACAAGCTTTGACTCAGCTGCCTGAACAGAGGCCTCCAGCAGCTGGGAAGCCCCAGGGTACACAAGAGATTCATGCCAGGCTGGCAGCTTGAACCAGGATCAACAGGAGACCAGGGCTTCTCCAAACTGGCACCTGGAGGCAAACCCAAAGGCATGCCAAAAAGGGCCTGACACCAATGTTCGAGCAACTAGACTAAGTGCTCTGCACAAGTCATAGCAGTTCAACTGCCAGGGATGCCCAGCACACTCTTGCCCCTCACAGCAACCCTCTGCTCTGACAGCACAGAGCAGGAAATACAGCTGTTCCTGTAGAAGCCTGAGCAAAATGAATGAGATTGATTTATGGTTTTATTCAATGACTCTGCACTGAGGAGAAGCACTGAATTAACTCTCTCGCATCACACATGGTCCTTTCAGGCCAGGGCTGCAATTTACTGGTGAGGCTGTGGAAAATCCTGAGCTGCCCCAGCTTAGTCCAAGGGTAAATGGAGGATGACCCACTCCAGCACTTTCAAGCAAGCACCTTTCAAAAAAATTCCATTGCTTATATGATTAATGCAAAGTTTGTTTTTGCAGTAGCAGGAGTCACTAATCCATATTAAAGACCAAGACTACATCCATTTATTTATTTATTGTTAATGAAAGGTTCTAAATAAACCAACTGTCCAATTTTTCAAAGGTACTGAGCAGCCACAATAATTAGGTCTGGGTCAGTGGAAGCTGCCAAAATGCCACAAAAGTGACTCAATCCTGTTAATTATCTGAAAAATAAGGAACAGTGACAACACTGGACACTCCATCACAACCTATCTCCCCCAAACACACCACCAATGAAAAGCAATCAATCATTTGAGAGTAGCTGTCTGTAACCATTAGTTAAGACAATAATCAGAAATTATGGACAGGAGAAAAAGCAAGGAAAAGTTTCAGCCCAATCTGGCCAAATGCTGCTGTACCTAGAGATAATCCTTTAGAAAAGCAAAGCAGTAACACCACAGCAGTGGCAACTTCTCACAGTGCCAGAACTCCAGGAAAAAAGGGCAGGAGCTTTTTTAAACACTAGAGTTAAACAAACAAACAAATAAAAATTTAAAAAACACAAACAACAACAAAACAAAACAAACAAACAAAAAGCCCAAACAAAAAACAACCAACCAACCAACACCACCTCCTATCAATACAAGTCCAGAGGAAACAAAGAGTATTAAAGCCAACCAGAAATTCACCCAACCTTGCAGACCACCCATGATCATTACAAAAATATTCTAACACACAAGTCATTTTCTGAAGAGTCAGACAAATGCAAACCTAACAGAAGATAGCAGTTCACAAAGAGGCACACAGCCTGTTTTGGTCATGCACAAGACTTGCTCACAGACACTTCTCAGTTCGAGTGTGTTTATGACTGTGTTGTCATTTATTTTAAAATATGAATGGAGCATTCTTTTGCTCCAGAAACACTGCATTGTTAAAATGCCAGTACATTAAAATAACTTACTGCTTACTCTATTTCAATCAAACAAGCCACAGACTATAGCATTGACACTTAATATATACTGAATGCTTTCAGCAAGAATAGCATATGGAGCTCATTTCTTCTGTTTTGCCCTCACATGGGCCAAGCTCAGAGACAAGACTTAGATGAAGAAATGATCCTGCCGGCACGCATAGAAACTGTATCTTCTCCAAAGTTACGGAAACACTTAGTTTGAAGGCTCTCAAAATACCTAAATATTTAACCCTTCCTTTTTATAAAAATTTGACTTACAAAGTTTTATTTATGACAGAAATACCATATTTTAGGTTGCATGCTTAAAGAACATTTTTGTTAATGTTCTCGAAATAACAGGAAGCAGAATTAAAAAGCTTTCAGTCAAAGGACTTTGTGAGTTATGTTTTTCCCTATTGTGATTTTTCCTAGAATTCATCCACATTTCACCACCATACTGTTCCTTTGTCATAATCAACACAAGCACTGATCTTGTCTATATTTAAACTCAAGAATGTAAAATGAAAGTTCATAAGGACAACCTTTTTGCAAAAAATTAGTCGCATATCTGAGGTTTTTTGAATGGCTCTCTCACTACTTCATACACATGCATTTTGCTAGGTGGGCACCCTCAGTTATAATTAAATAATAAACTGCCTGTTTCTAAAATAATAGGATACTTCACAAGAGAGCTTTTGTCTATGACCTTTTCTTTTCTTAAACTAAGGAAAAGTTAGCTGCAATTCCAATGCAAACATTCCCCTGCAGGATTTATACTTTAGTGCTGAAGCATTCTGCAAATTCTCAGCAATGAGTGAATCAAAATGAAAATGAAACCTAAAACAACCTAGTTAATGCAAACATAGTAAGTAACAAACCCAACTGCTGAAATAAACGCGATCAACCAAAATTACTCTGTGGCATCTTTGGGACAGTAGATCCCATGAGATAATCAGGACAGCCTCTTTCAACTTCTACAATATTTCCATTTATAGCTTACTCCGTGAAAGCAAGTTCAACTTCCAAAGCAATTCTGTTTCTTAAACACTCCACGCACAAAGACAACTTCCTAAAAAAATCCAAAATGTTTAACCTGACAGTGTTCCTTTAAGACAGAGCAGCGTGCAGCCTTCCAGCATATTTGACACAGATTTCCTACTCCAAGAGATAGAATTTAAATTTGTAGAGGCAATTACTCATAACCAGTGAAAGCAGCCAATGCAAGTGCCAAACTTGCCAACAGGAAGAAAGGCCAAGTATTAGAAAGGAGGCTGTAGTTTATTACAAGGCAATTTGAACGTCTCAGTCCACGAAGTCTGGAAAGTATTTTCGTCATCCCTGACACTACATGCATACACTAATGTGAGGAATTATGTCAGTAACATCAATATTCCAAACATATAAAAGAGAAGTTAAGTATTTATATAATGGAGATCTTTCCCTGACTATTTAAAAGCTGCTTCTAGTCTTGCCTAGCAGATTTATTTAAGCTCATTTTGCACAGGAAAGGTGATGTGCCAGACCCACACCATTAACTGCTGTCTAGTCAGCTCCAAAGCCTGGAGCCCACCATCGCACAAAATTCTTCT
The DNA here is from genome assembly GCA_013398075.1 of Notiomystis cincta. NCBI lineage: Eukaryota > Metazoa > Chordata > Aves > Passeriformes > Notiomystidae > Notiomystis > Notiomystis cincta. The sequence goes on along the minus strand of VZRX01022896.1, from coordinate 65,127 downwards.
CTGACTAAACAAATATCTTAAGGCAATTCCCAAGGACATGCCTCATGCCCCTTCCTGTTAAAAGAACGAAAGGAAGGTAAGGAAGACAAAAATCAAAATAGGCATCCAACCCATATGTCCCATGACCACCATGTCCAGGACTGATCTCCAATGCCTCCATCTAACAACACGAATGTCAGCAGATAACACTCAGCATCACCAAGTTGAATTGGCAGTTGGAAAAGAGCTCATGGGAAATATTTTTTTAAAAAAAGAAACAAAACAAACAAAACCAAAAAAAAAACCACACCAAAAACCCAAAACCACACCAAGTCACAGAAGTGAGCTAACAAATGTACCCACCTCGGCAAGGTAAAAACAACGCCAACCTTGAAAATCAATAGTACAGAACAAATCCAGCAGGTCCAGGGGAACCATGCAGCAAAGCCACCACTCACTGAGAAAGACAAGCAGCTCATGCAGCTGCTTCTGCAATGGGCTGACAAGAGAAGGTAAGGGGATTCAAGAGCAATGCACCTACCAAACAATACACAATGAGTAACATCCTTCCTATTTCAGCAACAGCAACTTACTCCATTATTTTTACAGCAACATGAGCCGTTTCTTACCATTTTTTGGTGCACTCAACCATCAGTTCCTGGTAAGAGGCCACAAACTGGAACTTGGATGCATGTTTCCCAACACGCTGCAGTCTTTTCCAAACTGAAGCCATGATGGTACAAAATACCAGTCCTTTTACACAGCAGTAACTGTGTGAATACCAATGCAGGTTTCAAAGGGCTTGTGTGCTTGATACGATCAGATTTATATACAGACACAGTAAAAAGAGTGTGTGAGGAACTTGACAGGATGTCTACAATTCATATTCTGCTTCTCCTCTCCTCAGGGTAAATCCCAGTCTAGTGGAACGGCTCATCACTGGCCAGGAGCAGCATGCAGTAGCAGTAGACAGGTAATGGAAAGGAAACTCTCTCACGGGATCATCATTCTTCACACAGTAGATGAAAGGAAGACTGCAGGACTGGAAGAGAAATAAGAGAGAGAGAGAAAGCATTGGTTAACACACTTCATACTAAGTGCTGCAATTGCACGTGATCTCGTGCCTTTCAAAGAGCTACAGTCAACTACAAGAAGATACTCCTTTCCTGTTTTCATCCACACACCCCCTCCCCACCCTCCCCCCAGTAAATAAATAAATAAGAATACTGCAGCAATTTCAGGAATTCAAACCACGAAACTGTTCGGAAACATATCAACATATCCTATTATTATTAGCAGCATCATAATTGGCAACAACAACAATAAAGGGCAGGTCGGGGCCACACCGAATCCTTAAGAAGCATCTCGGGAAGCAATGCAAAGTGGCTGAGGTGCTGCCAATAAGCACCCAGAGGGAGGGACACGGGGAGATGAAGTTCTTTGTCTTGATGACAAAAGGTGTAACAGTTGTTTCTTCTAACACACCTCCCGCTTTCATTTCTCTGTTCAAGGAGAAGGATCAGCCAAGAAGACAGAAAGGGAATGTTGCTACTCAAATGCCTGTGCCAGGGTGAAGAGGAGGACGAGAGAGGAAGGGGCATTTCCCGAGTCCTGGCTACCCAGGATTCCCCATCTTCCTCGCTGCATCATATTGAAACGGAAATGTCTCTCCATCCTGTACTGAGAAATGATCATCAGGGACGTGAAAAGGGAGAGGAGAAACCCAGGTGGGTCTCCTCCCTCGAAAGGAAAGCAGCATCTCCGCTGGGCGCGGGGGAAAAAGCCTCTTCATTAGGAATATGGGGAAGCACAAGCTGGCTCCAGCTGGCGAGAAGTCAGGATAGGATGGCATTAAAGCTGGCAAGGAGGCTACCTGAAGTAGAATGGCCCCCGGGAGGGGGAGTCCCCACGGAGCCCCGGAGCGAGGAGCGCCCCACTCCGCTTCAGCAGCCCGTGTCACCTCCGCACCCAGCCCGCCGGGGCAGCGCCCTCCGCCCTTGGCCGGGAGCCGGAGCGGTTTAAAAATTAAAACGCCACCGGCAGGGAGCAAGGAGGGGAGCGGCGGCTCCGGAAGCGGCGGGAGGGGACGGGCGGCTCCCCGTGCGCGGCACTCACCTGCCGCCGGCTCCTCGCGGGCGGTCCCGTCGGGCGAGCGCGCTGGCACCACAGGGCAGGCGACAGTCAGCGCTGCCACTGCCCATTACTGCAGCAGCCCCGCCGCCGGCAGCGCCCTGCGGCTGTCCCCGGCCTCCCACAGCCTCATGGCGAGCANGATCCTCATCTCCTGCCCCCAGCTCCACCTCTGCTCTAATTGGTCGGAGAGCCCAGGGAGGCGGGGCGTTTTGAGAGGAGTGACCACTTGATAGGCCAGCGCGGCCGTCCGTCAGCGCCAAGACGCTCGGCGAATGGCTGCGGCTCCTCCTAAAGCCGCGGCGCGAGGAGCGGGTTATCAAGGGAGGGGTGTGGCCCCGCCACCGCCCCCGGGACTCGCCAACGCCCCCGGGACTCGCCACCGCCCCAGGGCCAGGGAGCGGCGGGAAGGGCCGGGCCGTGCCGGAGGGAGCCGGGCGGGAGCCACAGATGCCTCCCGTGAGGTGGACACGGGAGGCTGAAAGAAGCGAGCGGCCGCTGATCGAGACGGCGGGAGGGGAGGAGGAACCGCCGCGAGGGACAGTCCCCGCGTTGGGCCCGCCTTGAGGAGGGGTCGGTCAAACGCCAGGCCTGAGCCAAGTCTGCGGCACAGGCCTCGGCTCTTTAGGGGCTCCAGAGTTCGGGTGCGGATGGGAAATTGATGGAAATTAAATACCGCAGGCAGGACGATGTTTCTTTGCTGATTTAACCTGCATGTTTAGGGAACGGCACCCAGGCGGAGGGGGCTGGATGTTGTGCGCAGTTTGATGTTAAAGTATCTGCAGGGGAGAACGGAGCAGTGAGAGGATGATCCGTGTGCATTGTGGCTGTGAATTCCCCGTAGCCACGCTGGCTGAACGCTTCTGCTACACTGCAGTGCCATGAAGGAGGCGTCGGGACCCAGGTGTAAACCCTCGGTGCTGAGCTCCCGCATTAATCTAAAATTAACCGGTGGCTTACTCTGGCTCGCTGTGCTTGTTGCCCACGTGCCCTCTGGACACCCGTACAGGTGTGTTTAAGTTTGGGATCCCAAAGCGCCTTTGCCGTAGGTGAATTCCAGAGTCAGTGTAACGTGGTTGCGTGATCTCCGAGAGCTAATCCTAAACCTATCAGCCAGTTGAGTCAGAAACTAAGCCAGCTATCAAGTGGAAGCACAGGGGAATAAGGATGATAATGCAGTGGAGCTCCAAGAGCAGCTGGAAAATTGAAGCCTCGGGGCTTTGCAGTCCTCTGTGTTCTTTCCTGTGACAAACCAAATGGAGTCCCAGCCTGATCCACGGTCTGGGAAGCTCCTTATCCCAATGTTTTCCTCCTTTCCCCTAAGCTGCCTCTCACTGTGCTGGCATATCACAGAGGCTGCCAGCATTCAATGGCTGGAGTGAAAGGAGAGAATGGCCACTGGCCTAAGCTGAGCTAAGTTACTTTGGAGAGGTTGAATATTTGGGCTATTGAAAAGATCAGCCCTTTGCTTATAATATATTACTCTCTTCAGCCTTTACCCCAGCTGCCAGAAGGTGTGCACTTAGAGCTGTCCTGGAAGAGGCAATGATTCTCCTTTTTCTAGTGTTACACGGAAATCTTGCAGACAGTTGTACTACTCATACAGATTTTGTTGGAAAATCTTTTTTTTCCTGAATATTTTTGATGTTAAAATTTGAATATTTTGCACATTTGTCTTAACATATCTGTCCCAGTTTTGGAGCTGGTCTCTACACACAGAGGGAGACATCACTGGGCTTTTTAAGTGCAGATCACCTGCTTAGGATTTGGGAAATGAAGCCAGGATTTTCAGAGCACATCAGACTGAGAATATGCAGTATGGAGCATGCAAATGCTTGGCTCTGACTTGGAAAATACCAGATGGAAAATGGCAGCTGTAAAGTGGATCAAATAAGGCAATTTAAAATTCCAGTGGGCCTGAGGAGATCCTTAGTTCTTCATACTAGAGAAATACCAAGTAAGCAGTTGTGCTGATTTTATTTCAAAAGTTGTCTTTATTCTGAGCGCATTACCAGAAGTTAATCCATGAGCTTCTGTGATTTATCTCCTGAGTAACCTGCAGCACCCCGGCTAATTCCTAAGACATATCTATCACCAAGATCTTACTTTCCTCACACTGAGATAGACATTTTCTGTCCAGTGGAATAAACACAGAAGGTCTGGTGGTTTGTTCAGTGACTTGTGTTTCAAACATCATTATTTATTAACGTTTTCCATTTCCTTCATAGCTTTTGGATTCAAGTTACACCAGGCCTAGGAGGTACACAGCATAAGGCTGCTTTTGCCTTCGTTGTGTGGGGAGAAATACAACAATTTATCCTACAAATTATTTATTTTACCGTTTTTAAGAGCAGTCATCCTTAATTCTTGCAATTTTGGGGAAAGCCTTAGGAGATTTTAAAGGGTGTGAAGAATTGCTGTGGAAGGAAGGGTGAGATCTTCAGCTGCAGATTGGAAGCTAAAGGCCAGTGCAGCATTCTCAGGTTACTGGGCTAAGTCTTACACCAGACTAACTCAAAAGCTCTTGTGACTTTTGTTGGCAGCTCACAGCCCAGAGGAACCAATAAAAGGCAAAAAGGGTTTAGCAAGGGCATGGATGAAGAGCCCCAAATGTCCTCCTTGGGTCAGAGCACTCAGGTGCATCAGCAAGGAACCCCCACATTGACTTCATTTCCATATTGCAAACATCTCGTGACTGGTCCTTCTGGCCACCAGCGGGGTTTGTGACAATGACCCAGCTCAAACCATAGCTCAGCTCAGGACCTGAGCCAAGCTTTGGGGAAATGGTCACATTTTTACTTAATCCAATATTATGAGCTTGATGATGAAAACAAGCAAAGCTGGTTACACCAAGGTACCTAATGCTCTCTTTTAAGGTCAGTAGCTGTGTGAATGACTCTTGTGTGAGTCCCAGAAGGGTCATTCTGATTATGAAAAAAATAATGCTTTATTTTATGTACAGTGTCAAATCTCTTTTCCAAGCAGGAAGAATAGTCATGTGATGAATAGGTAGATGTCATTTTATTATTTAAAGATATATAATGTGTATGACAATATTTAAACCATATTCGTGTCAAATCTGCTGCCTTCCTGCTGCCTTCCTTGCCTGTGGAAGGACAGCTGAGGAAGTGTATTCGTATATATTTGAGCATACTCTCATCTATGTTGTTCTAGAAGTGTCATGGGACAGGATGCTAAAAGTTGGTGGAGCTGACCAGGGAGTCCCCAGAGCAACCTGACCCTGTTCTTTATAAGCAGCTGGTTCCACCAAGGACACCCTTACTATGCAAAAACTCGTATTCATGTTCTGTGGCTCCTTTTTTCCCCTTGCTGTCTTGACACTCAGACTCTCCTTCACAGTCTCCACAGAAATTCCTGGGGTTTTTTTCTAGATTTTGCCTCCTGCTCCCTGGCTTTGACTGATGATGGGAGTTTTCAAGCTTCCTGGTCCAAGCAGAGAGATGATCTGTAGTTTATTTCTGTCATTCTCTGTCAAGCTTTAAAGCTTTCCAGCCTCTCCCTTATCCTTCAACGCCTCGTCATCAGCATGACTAAGGACAGGTTGTTCACCAATAAAGAAATGACCTTTGCTAGGAATAGCTGTCATAAATCTCTATTTCCCTGTCCTTCTGTACATGAGCCTGCAGAAATGTCACTGAGGAAATCAAGGAATTGGATTATGTCAGATTTGCAAGAACATTCTGCCTTCTGAGGCAAAGGGTTGTGTACATGAGGTTACCTACAACTGCCATGTTTTAACCTCCTTGTATTTCTAGATCACATCAAACCTTTGATCCCTGTTAAAGAAAGTACTGGAGAATTTGCTCTGACCTCAGTAATATGTGTAAAGTACCATCCTCCTGCTCCCCAACATGTGTTTGACACCATAACATTCCATTCTGTAACAAGTGTTGCCTGCTGTGTTGTCTGCTCTTTTTCTTTATTTCTTCACATCCCAACAATAATTAAAAAATACATGTACACATAACAAATCATAATATAGATAGCAAAAAAAAAATCCTCTCTTTGTATTTGTTTCTTTTTTGTTGCTGATAAAATTCCACTCAGATGTCTTTTCACACTATCTGGTAACACCTGACAACCATTCTGTATTGGATGGAATAATGTTTTGAACATTCTCTCTGCTACATACCAGTGACAGTTGAAAGGGGTTGTGTGTGTGCAGTATCCCATTTTATTTGTGCTCTGAAAGCTTGACTATGAGACTGGCAGCTGGGAAAAGTGATTCCCACATTGCAGAATCAGACAGCCCAGCTCCTACCACAGCCTGGACCGAAAGCACATCATTTCAGCAATGCTCCCAGCTGTGCTTAGGGCACAAGGCAAACATCACCATTTGTTCTTGCCAGCAAAAGAAGTAGAATTTAGGATGCATTTTGGTGGGCTTGTGTTTTGTTACCACTCTGGCCTAGGCCGAGGTAGGCAGCCCAGCCTGGCTCTTGCCTGTGGACCAGCTTACCTGTGCAGCATTCCCAGCCCAGGCCAGGTGCCAGCAAAGCTGTGTACAGGCACCCACCCTCTGAAACTTCCTAATCCAGAGCCTGCCTCCTTGGAGAGCCCTGCTGCCAAAACCAATCTGCAGAGATAGGGGCTGGGGTAACTCACCAGCACCTCTTTTTTATGGATTGTTTGTTCTCCTACTCCCTTGCTGTGGCTGGAGCCTGCACTTGTATGTGGTAAGACCCTGTTGTGCCTCCTCTCCAGGCTGTGTGCTAGAAGGGGTACCCAAAATGCCAGTTCCCCAAGTGGCAGCCTCATGTCACAGCCTCTTTGCTCTCCTGTGACCAGCTTCATTATGCCACCCCAGGGGCACCAGGTACCCACTGCCTAAAGTCTTGTAGGCAAAGTTAAGTAGGGTGGTTCAGAAAAATTGCAGATGGAAAACATCTTCACCTGTCTTGCCTTTATCTCCTCTCTCTTGTCTGGCTGACATTCTTCCCAAACCACTCAGCAGTAAGGGGCAATGCTGTATTTATCTGCAGAGGAGGTCGAGGACAGGAGTCATGTACCTGAAATGCAGAAGTTGCAATGCAGTTCAGCCTGTGGAGGCAAGAGCAAAGATGGGGCACTGACAGTGCTACAAACAGCATTTCCCTGCTCCAGATCAGAATGCTCTGGTTTAGTGCTGCTTTCTCCAAGGTTATAATAAACTCGCTTGTCAGTCAGCGCTTGTTAGTCAGCTTGCAGTGGTCTGAATGTGTTTTGTCATTACCTTTTGATACCCCTGAAATGGTTTACACCTTTTAGTGACCCTTGCTTCTCTCTTCTCAAAAAAAAAAAAAAAAAAAAAAAAAAAGCAGCCTGTATTTTGTCCATAAATAGCAACTTTCAGTTTTTTATCATACTCAATATCTCCTGTACCCTTCTCAGTTCTTCAATACCCTTCCTGTGTGGTCTCCCTGGTCTTTTTGCAGAGTATAATTATGCTTGTGTACGACATCCTGCAGCACTAATGAGGCAAAGAATGCCTTCCTCCCTCTCTTTTTAGAATAAACAGCACAAAATGTGGCCAGCAGGACTGGGCACTGATCACCTCCATGTACTAGGCACTGGTGAGGCCACACCTTGAGTTCTGTGTTCACTTTGGACCCCCCAGGACAAAAAAAACATTGAGGTGCTGGAGAGTGTCCAGAGAAGGGCAGTGAAACTGGGGAAGAGTCTGGAGCACAATTCTGAGGAGGAGCAGGTGAGGGAGCTGGGGGGGCTCAGCCTGGAGAAAAGACTCAGGAGGGTCCTTATCCCCTCTACAACCACCTGACAGGAGGATGAAGCCAGGTGGAACTCTTTCTAAGAGCTATGGAAGGAAATAAGAGATGGAGCAAGTTCAGAGGTAGACTTGTTTCCTGGCTCCCATACCCATTTTACATGATCCTGGCTATGACGAGTCTCTGATTAACCAGCTGTAGATGCTTCATGGTGGCACATAAGGAAACTGCACATTCAAGGAGTGGAGGTTGTACAGTCCCATGCATTTTTTTCTATTGTGATCCTGTTTATCTGAAAATCAGTAGCTGGACATGGAATCAGAATAGTAAGCTGGAAAAATGTAAAGCCTTTCATCTGCATTTCTGTAACTACCAGAGAAATCATAAAATATAACACAGCTGTGTCTGAAGATTATTCAGGAAACTCCCTTTATATAATATATGTCACCTTTCAAGAGAATGCCTAGTTAGCCCTGGATCTGCACCATCAGTCATCCACGCAGTTCATCAGTATCAGGGCTACATTTCCTTGGAGTAGAGGCATTAGGAATGTACAGGCCATCATAGATCAAATCCGAGGCTTTCTTGGAAGCCAGTAGAGAAGCAATTACCTTATAGATTTGATAAGACAATCTATTACACAAAAAGGTGTTCCTAGCAGACTAAGGGGGGAAATTTGTAGCTAACAACTTGTACAACCAGAATTCCAAACATCACACAATGGGACATTGGTGCTTGAGGAAAAGTATCTCAAAGCACAGACATCTCCAGCACAGAGTGGAAATATATGTGTGATGTGACCTTCATCCTGGAGAAGAGGTATAATTATCACAGTTACAGCTCATAAAAATGAGCCCCAAGGACCTGCTCATGCATGCAAGACATTCAAGTGGACAAGAGTTTGCAGTAATGGTGTTGGGCATGCATGAAATGGTGTGGAGAGATTCAGCTTTGAGAGGACAAGCAATTAACTTGTGTTGTAAAAATGACTGCAAAGTTTCCTGCTCCTACTTTTAATGGCTCCGAAGCCACCCAGTTTAGATAAATATCTCTGGTTAATCTGGAAATAAAACTAGATAATCACAGCCAAGATGGATAATTCCAGACTCAGAAACTATTCTTCATTATGCCCAGATTAACCCACAGGGACTGAAATGGTGTTGCAAGTTATTTTTAACTGAGTTATCACTAATCTCCCTCTATACTTTTTAGACTGTATATATTGAAGTCACACTGTCAGAAAACATGGGGACAGTTATCTTCCAAAAGTAGAAGAGCTGACAAATGGGATGTAGGACTTATTTTGCCAGATCATGGTCATGTTTGACCTCCTCTGGTTTCCCTCACTTCACAATTTTATTTCTGTTATTTCTGTTAAATTCTTCTGCAAGAGCTATGGAGGACATACAGCCTTAAGGCCCATGTATCCCTATGGCAGAGTCCTCAGTGAGGCCCTGGCTGAAGGAAGAGGTTGGTCAGTGCACATATTTTTCATCCAGAGTCTTGGGATGGGAAATTCAATTTTTTTTCTCTGACTAGTTTTAAGAATCTTACTGACTCTTTGCACATGCCTAGAAGGAGTGACTGCTTTGTCAGGTATGTAGAGAGACAAGTGGAAAAAAAGGGCGATCTCCATTTGGGGGTACTTCCTAAGTGGAGCTAGGTGACACACTAATGCCTGGGGCCACCTTGAATCACTAGTTTTGAAATCAAAGATCTTGAGGTGTAAATGGGTTTCTCTCCAGTAAAAAAAAAGTAGAATCCCAAAACCACAAGCAAATGTGCTCTTGGCCCAAATCAAGTGCTGGGAACAACTCCATTTCTGCACTAAGAGGTGCAACCTAATCAATCACCAAGACACCTCCCTTTCATCCCTAACCAAAGCTCCAGAGCTCAGCAAAGGACCTGCACAACAACAGCACAAGGCTGATAAAGGCATCTCAGCATCTCTCTTCTTGGCAGAAATTCCTGTATCAGCCAAGCTAGCAGAATATGTCTGTTTTGGGAAACAACAGATATGTCAAACATTCTGGCAAAGCCCAGGAGAAATGACAGTTCAATGATGTTGAAAAGAAAATTATCAGAGAGAGATTAGCTTGTCTGACAGTATGTCTTTATGCTCTCTACTGAGGAAGAACAAGAGTCCTTTTATGCATATTGAATTTACTTCTGGTGTGAATCAACTGCTGTCAGTAGGGCTGTAAGTGTTGGCGATTTAGGAAAATGGGTGATCACTGCTACCTGGCACCTGCCCCCTGCACACCTTGGAGCACCAAAGCTTTCCAGCCACCGGTTCTGCTGCCAGCAATGCTCGTTTTACACCATGGTTTGGGGTATAGCATTCAGAACATCTCCTGCACTATCCATTAAAACATTTGGCCAAGGAGGCAGATGGGACAGCTAAATGTGGGGCTGCAGGCTATGGAAAGCCCAGAGTCTGGTTTTGGAGATGAAAAGAGCTAAGGGAGCAAATGGTGCCTGTTAACAGGAGTGGCAGTCCCGACCTATTTCTCACTGACTGCAGGTGAAGTACCCTGCACTGCTAGCTGCCTGGGGCCATCTCCCTCTGCAGAACACACCAAAACTTGACCATGTTTTGCCACAGCCAGCCCCTGACTGCTGTGGTATTGCAGCTTGTGCAGAAGAAATAATGCATGAACAGATGCAGAATGATGCCACGATGTTCTACTAAGGGTGTCTGTGGCAGATGTGTATCACACATTCAATATCCATTCTCCTCCCAAGTCTAAGACATCCATGAGCTAAAAGCTTGGATACAAACTAATCCCCAGAAGTTCCAGGTCCTTTTTCTGATACTTATAAGATGCCCAACACAAATGACATGGGTATGGATTTTGCCTCATAATCCTGCTGTTCTGCACACCATTCTGGCAGCCCAAAGGTGGCAGCAACCAAACTGAATTCATGGGCTGTTTCTTCCCTGGGAGCAGGCAATGACACATGAAGCAGCAGGAATGATATGTCACTTCCCAGCTGTGTCACAGCTGGGGACAAGGACAGAGTAGCTGGGGAACTGGTGTGCCCCAGTATGGCTGGGCAGCAGGAGTGCCTCTTGGGAGGCTGCAGCAGCTGGCATCCTGAAGAGCAATCCCACTGCACCCCTCTGCTGGCCTGCAAATCCTGATATCCAATGCAGCAGCAACAGCTCCTGTTTGTTCAGGCCAGTGAAGATCACTTCTTCCATCACAGGGTTTCCTTTTGCCAGCCTCTGTTGAGAGGGCAAAGTGTAAAGGCAATAAAACTGAGCAATTTAATGTGAGCCTGTTGTTTATTTAACAATGTTTATTTTTCCTAGCATGCATTTTGGTATGGCTGGAATGAGTTGAGCAAATCTTCCCACCCAAAAGATGAACCTGAAACTGTCACAAGAGCAGGCATGAAAAGTTTGGCTAAAGTATAAGGAACCAAAAAAGAGGGTCTGGCACCTGGCAGCTTCAATAACTGTAGATGCCCTTCAGCTTGCTTGACCTACTACATCAGTGCTGACCTCACTGCTCACCACAAAATTGAGATGCATTCCTCTGCCCATGGCAGCATGACCTCAGTGAGAGTAAAATAAAACCCACTGAAAGGTTTTATATAATACCAAGGCTACAAGATCTCTAATGTAGTTTTCTTATTGGAGCAAGAGCCAAGTACAGCTTAAATTCATCAGCTAATGGCCTGTGACAATGAAGGACAAAGACAATTATTATGCACATTTCCCAGCTGATTGTTTCTGTGTGAAGAAAATGCAACAAATTATCGTTCTCCTATATAAACATACCATAAAGGATTACTATCATATCTATTTCAAAAAGTTCCTATCCCTTTCAAAATGCAGACGAATGCCAGATAAATTTGATTTTTATAGATGAAAGCTTGGTGAAAAAGTCAAATTTTATTAGGACCATGGACAATCACATTACATTTTATATGATATGACAACTTCACTACTGAATCAGGAAATTGATCTCAGGACATATTTTTCTACTGAAGACTTACCAATTCCCTGAGTATCTCTCATGTATCTCAAACACTTATCTTGGATATAATAGCCAGAGGCATTCTTAATAGCTGCTTGTAGTTACAGAAAAGTCACAAAAGAAATACAACATAACATCACCGACTCATAGAATCACTGAGGAAAAGACCTCCAAGATCATCGAGTTCAACCTTTGACCAACCACCGCTTTGTCAACCAGACCACAGCACTGGGTGCCACATCCAGTCATTGGTTACTGAGTTCAGGAAGATACTTAACACCTGATCATAAAAAGAGATCAGGCTGGTCAGTCAGGACCTGCCTTTCCCAAACCCATCCTGGCTGCCTCTGATCCCCGGCTGTCCCCAGTCCCCTGGTTGTTCTGTACATGCTGCATGATCACACTACAGATAATCTGTTCCATAACCTTCCTGGGCACTGAGGTCAGGCTGACAGGTCTGTAGCTCCCCAGATCATCCTTCCAACCCTTCCCATGGATGGGTGCCACACTGATCAACTTCCAGTCACCTGTGACCTCCGTGGTCAGCCAGGATGATGGTAAATGACGGAGAGTGGCTTAGTGAGCCCTTCCACCAGCTCCCTCTGTGCCTTCAGGTGAATCCCATCTGCCCAATAGACTTGTGATCATTTAAGTGGCACAGCACGTCACTACCTACCTTTTCCTACATTACAGAGGGTCTTTTCTGCTTCCTGTCTACCAGCTCAGAGGGATGATTGTTCTAAGGATAACCAGTCTATCCTAATGTGGAAAAGGTAAATCATTTCACCACTTCCAGCAAAATGTATGGTAGATCACACTTCTTGTAATTTTTTAATGCCAGCAGGTACAGAAAGCACTGAGGAGAGGATGTGTCACCTCAGTCCGCCAAGTGCTGTAAATTCAGATGAAGCAGGACCCAGCCAGATCCCCTGCAGTTTCAGGGCCCCATTCTGTACTCATTTATATGTGGAGCATATATGGAGAGTTTGGCAGCTCTGACAAGAGGCTGCTGTCCTGCCCCATGTCAGAAAGGGGAGGACTGATCCAATCATCCATCAGCAGTGTTGGCTTCCTCTCATTTTCAGTGACAATTTGAGTTTTTGTGAAGCTGTGACTGCTTCCTCATCCCTTGCCCTTTCCCAAAAGGTGCTGGATATGTCAAAAGACACTTCTCTCAGCATTACTTCCCAGCAAGTAAACAGACCACAATTTTAGTAACACAAAGCAAGCTTTGCAGAGGAGCACAAAAGGCCTGGGTTTAGGCACGGCATTTTCTGAAGTCACATATTCTGGTAAGCATCCACCCATTGTTCTCAGTGACCATGAGGGACTACTCAGAAGCTCTCTTGGAGCAGCAACCCATCCTCCTTCCCCTCTTTACTCACTCCCAGAGTGTCACTCAAGGTGTCCTACTTACTCTGAGCTTTACAGGTCATTCACACAGGGTTTGACAAAACCCCAAACTTACTTATCCTCAAGTGATAAGTGTGAGCAGAACGCTTCCTTCAGCAAGAGCTTCATAATGCATTCTGAAACAAAAAAAGTTGAGGGGAAATTCTGGTGTCTCACCACAGCCTGGGATCTGCCATAACAGATGGTCCAAGGGCTTTGAGGTATGCACTTCAAGGCTTTACCCTCTTGTTCCCCCCTAGTTCCACAACCCCACCTTTGTACATTTTCTCTTTGCAGCTGACACTTGCAATAAGAAGCCACTGAGGCTATAATAAAATGCTCAACATTAACGATATATATGGAGTGTTACAGATTATGAAATTCAATGTCATCTTTTTTAGAAGTCATAAAAACATTATCAGATTCTCAGTAGCCCCCAGAGAGACTCAGGAATATGTTTATACACTAACATGTCAAAATCATAAAGTGCCTACTTTTGCACTATTTATTTTGTGTGAAGTAGTTATTACATGACATTTCATAAATACAGTGACTCAGAAATAATTTGTGTGCTGAATAACAAGCTTTCCACTCTAATACAGCACCATACATTTTAAACACCCAATCTTCATGAGGCACTTGCACAGTCTAGCTTAAATACTACAAATAAAAGTGAACTCTGCGGGGGAAGAGCAATTCTCCTGTTGGGTTTTGGTTTCTTTTCCTTTCAAGGCAGGTGTACTGATAGTCATGACAGCAGAGTCTCGGCAACCAGCAGTAACTGCGTTTCCCAAAGGGCAGGGACAAAAGAGGCAGCATTTCTCACTGTTATGACACAAGGGAGAGGTTCCAAGAGAGTATCACATTAGGAAGATTAAAATTAACACAAACACTGAACAAAATCCTTCCTTGAAGCAAGGAGATGTTTTAAAATTGCTTGTAATTAATACGGGAGAAACAACACTGCACACAGCCCTGCTCTAGCCAAGAAGTCTTCCAGATTTTCACTGCTCAGCTTGTAATACTCCTACTTACTATTTTTTTTAAAACACACAGTGGATTTTATTGCCTTTTTTAGATATTAATATGCAACCAATTATAAATTGTGAGTTGCAGCACTGGATAATTTCCCTTCAAGAATCCTAAGCAGATTCTGTGCTGTATCAGGCCATGTGACAGCACAGCAACTACCATCCTCTCTGACATTTTTTTAGCAGCAATTCCTAAACAGATGCTCAGCAGGAAAACTGGAGCAAGCCCCATCTCACGACCTCCTTGTGATGCTGGTTTTTAACTTGCTGGAAATTCTGCCTAAAAATAAAAGGAAAATTAAGGATTTAACTCAACTTCTCAGACATGGAGGTTCAGATGAACAATAGGAAATAACAGTAACATCTATTACATCTTGGAGGTACTTGTCTTGTTTTCTCTCACTGCTGTTATGCTGGCACCACATTCAAAGCTTCTTCTTGAGGCCTCTCAAAGGAGAGAGGGCAAATTCTAGGCGCAAGGCTACAAAAAGAAAAGCCAAATAGAGAAGGCAGTGTGAACTTTGATTTCATGCAGGTGCAATGCACCTCACACAGCAACACCGTCCCTGTGGTGCAGGAGCCATTGACAGGTCACAGAATGAGCTGACTTGGAAGGGACCCACAGGGATCACTGAGTCCAATTCCTGGCCCTGCACAGAACCAAACCCAAGAGCACCCAGCTGCTGCATGTTTTGGCTACACAAAACTTCCCTCTTCCCCTTTTCTGTTTTTCCTGGGATAAAATATTTGCAATAAAACCACCCTCCCACTGAGTGAACGTATAATCATTGATAGTTATTGATGCTCATCTATGTAAGCATTAACAGGAATTGGGCCAAGATGAAGCTTAAGGCAGCTGGCTGAGTCTCCACCAAGCCCAAGCAGCAAGAGCTGTTCCTGAATTTGAACATGAGCATGGAACCAGTAAACACACGACCCACAGAAGCAGATATGGATGAGGATGCACATCAAGTGTCACTATTTATGCATGCTTTTCACCTCTTTTCTGTTAAAAATCCCTTCACTGTGTGGAAGAATACTTGTTTACACTGAAATGGAAAAAAATGCTGAGGTCAGGCAGTACTTTTTATTGTTTTACCATAATCACAGGATTATGGTAAATCACAAGATTATTTGGTGGGTGTCAGAACTGGGTTTTGGCTGAGGCAGCCTAATACATAGGGACCCTACATGGTAACATGAGTTCAGACATAAAACACTGAGCTGAGGCCAGAGCTGTGCTATCTAATTGCCTTTGCCTAGAAACTGCAGTCAGCATTTGTAATCCATAACAGGGAGTTTCAAAACAGCCTCCAATGTTTGTGAAACCTACGGCCGAATTTGTGTGCTGCAGTGTCAGGGGAGCTGAGGCCGCTGCAGGGATCTTGCTGCTGGGCTGCTTTGTGGTTTCCAGCAAGATCTTGGCTTGTCCTTTCCACACTGGCCTGCTCAGCTATAGAGGTCTCTTTCCTCTCAACACCTTCACATCACCTTTCAATCAATGGCTATTAAAAAGAACTTCCAAAAGTGTTTGCAGTTCTTCAATGGTCTACATTTGAAGACAAACTCACAGTATGGAAAAAAAAATCCACTCAAGTAAAAAATGTCCAGATTAATTAATTGTGATTAATTGTCATGGTCCTTGTTTGTTCTTTCTGTTTTATCCTTCACTCCATCCATCATTCATTAGAGGTCCAAACTGGTGCAAATGAACTTCTGAATGTGTGACAACACAATCCATATAAGAAATCTAATTCACAAGCAATTATTTTTGTTATTTTTCTTTTTTATTTTCCTTCTGAGGGCCCAAGAATGTTCATGGGAGCTTGCTAAGGAACCATTTTGATTTGCCTGTTTGTGTAAAAATAATCCATGTTTCCTTGACATGTTGAGAATACAACATGCCAGGAATAACTTGCATACTTTGGGAAGTCTTTCTGCTTGTGAAAGTCCAGCATGCTATTGGCTTTATCAAGAGGTCTAAAACATACTTGTGGAACTTGAAAAAGGTCTTTCCAATGACCAATGCAGCCCATTTGTATAGACAGCTCATTAAAGTAGCAGAAATGCTAAGTCTTACAAGAAGCATTTGCTCTCTCATGCAAAATATGAAATGTGCTCATCTGGAAAAGGAAATTTCACATCTCCTAACAAATAGTGAAATAACAGACCATCACGAACTCCTTCCAGACCCTCTTTTATGGACACGCTCCACATCCTTTTCCCAGACTGCATTTTCCTGGCCAGCATAAGCCTCTGGGAGGTTCTATCTGCACTCATATCTCTGCAGTTCCAGCCCTGGCCAGGCCCAGATAGCAAGGCAGAAGCAAGCTGAGGGTAACACATTTATCTTCACAATATATGGCAATACATGTCAAAGAAGAGTACCCTGGAGTCATAGCCTGAAGGGCTACCATGTCCAAAGGGCTGAAAGGGCTTTATGTAGCTTTGTTTGTATCATCTCTAGCTTGCAGTATTGTAACTTCAATGATTACATGTGGGGAGACATTAAAGACTTAGACTGTTTCCCTTGCTACCACTCTTTAAAGAAGGAAAAGGCCAGGAAAGTTGGGGATATTGCAACGTTTTTATTAGGGAATTTATCTTATAGGCAGCCTGCTCTAATATGGTTAATCTCCCAGTGAATATCAGAAAATATAGTATGTTGAAGAAATACATAGAAGCCTTAGGATCCCATGTGCTGCATGGTCACTTTTGTTTACATGTGTTCTCAGCAAAGGAATGAGGACAGCACTTGTTAAAAGCATTTGTTGATGGACTGAGGGCAGACCTGGGAGCTGCTCAGGCCCCAGTGCTCGTTCTGTGCCTGACCCGTCCCCATGCAGCAGAAGCCTCTGCTGGTATTTCTGCCAGGCATTTCTGTGGGCATGGAAGCAGAGGTGTTGTTTGCAGTCACACCTACTTATGACTTTGTGCTGTGTGAAAATGAGTGCTCCTCACTCCTCTAGTTTTCTGCTGAAAAGATCTTGAATTTGATTACATCCTAAGAGACATCTGGTTGTAGCACTGCAGACAGGGTCCCTGAAAAACCACAAAGAAAAGGTGTTTGGGTTAAGAATACTCTTGTAATTAAAAAAAAAATATTGAAAGTCCTCAAGTGTTTGTTTAAAGAAAATAATTTTCATTAAAATGCTGGCACAATGTCAAGCAATTTGATTTTAATTTTGAAGTGTTGAAAATGCCCTCAGATAATTTCTGCAGCATTCCAGAACCCAGAAGTGATTGCAGAAAGCAGGTCACTTAAGAAATCAACTGCAGAACTAAAATTCGTTTCCTATTTTCTAAGATAACAGAAAAAAGGGCCCTTGGCTCTTAAGTCTTTATAAGAAAGACAATTAGTTTTCTTCTCACAAACAGTTTTCAACCAGGTAAATGTGGTTTGCCTTTTCTGCCCTAAACAAAACAGAGTTTGCACATTCAGAAAGCTTCCAAGAACCACACAAGTCATATGAATACAAATAATTTACTGGATTTTGATACCAAGTACACTACTTTAAGCACTGCTCAGTTGGACCTGAAAGCAGTCTAAAGTCATTGCATTATTATGATTTTAAAGATGCTCAACGATGCGTATTTTACCGCACTTGTGCTCTGAGTTTTGTCAAAGCAGCAATCTGATCATTTCATGTAAGGATTCAATCTTGACTTTAGGATTTAGATAAGACACATACACCAGCACTGAATTTTTATGTCCTCACCATCCCTGACTTCCTGGCTTCACTGAATCCTCGAGAGATGTTCAAAATCAGAATGTTTTGCTGGTTTGGGGTCAAAGTCTGACTTAGTTTTCACTAGAACCCATCTATTGGCCCAAATTCTCTCAAACTCAGGTCTAGGTTTAGTAAAGCTTCAGTTCATTGAGCTTGGCTGGAGTACAGCTCCTTCTTCAAAGAAACCAAGTGAAATTGTGTCTGCAGCTCACCTCAGAGGAGTGAACAGCCCCTAGCCAGGCAGTTTCTTTCACTGAGGTTTTGCTACCAGCTCCACTTGTGACAAGAATGTGCCTCCATCCAGCAAGGAGATGTTGCAACTAGCTGCAAGCATAGCTGTTGTCTCATTTTGGTTTCAAGGAAGCAGATTCTGTAAAACATTCTGCTAGGAAAGCTGGTTTCCATTTAGAAAGGAGAAAAAAAATTGAAAAGAAAAATAAGAAAGAAAAAAAGACAAATATGCTTCTGAGCAGGCTTTTGAATGCTCTCCTTTGTTAACTAATACAGTTAACAGGCCTGAATATGACAACAAGCTTCCCATCAAGAGCATCCCAAACAAAAACTTCGACAGAACTTTTCTATCTCATAGAGCCATAAAAGCATCACAATTTAAAAATTTTGTTTTTCCACAGTTCTTTTTTTTTTTTTTTTTACTAGCAATTGCATGCCTTGAGTGCTTGATGCTTACCTTGGGATACCAAAAAGGGATCCTTTTTTATGGGAGAGAGTTTTTGACAAATTAGGCCATTTTATGCATTGATAAAAGGCACATAAAAATTTATATCCGCAAAATGCCTATTTATTAAGGGCAGTCAACAATTTTTTTAAATCTCATTACCATTCTCTAGATTTCATGTCTACCCCATTTTTTTTCAATTCTCCACTGTAACTTTTGCTGCATTTACCATAATCCTCACATTATCAACATACACTCACTCTTCATCAGCATATCTACTAGGAGGCAGGTAAGAAATTATAGATAAGTTACACTGTTGAATCACTTGATGTAAATTACTTGGTGTTAATCCTGACGCATGTGGGCTGGGGAGAGGGAAGAGAGGACTGTTTTGTTTGGTTTAGTAGTTTTTCCTCTGCTGTGCTTTGCACATGTGGTAAGGCAAGGGCAATAATTTAGAACAAAGGAAATAAAGGACAAAGGCTTTAGGGAACGTGTGTTTTGGAAGAAAAACTTGGCTCACCACTAAAGCTGCATTGCCTTATAATGGATGTTTAAAATTCAGATGTAGAAAGAGATGGAGAAAATTATATAAATACAAGAGACTTGCAGGCCTGTCTAGCTTTCAAACAGTACTGAAAGCCAGCCCATCTTGCCAGCCCCTCCTGGGTGGCAGCACTGCTCATCCTGAAGCAATACTGCAACACATTGGGTTCAAAAAAAGAATTAAAGAATTCAACCCAATCCAGGCAGCTGACACATTGTTTTCCAGGACCAGAGCTCTCTCCAGCTGCTGTTGACAGACCAATTGCAAACCCATGTCAGCTAGGAACATGCTACTGTTAGAGTCATTTGCCATCCTTGGAATCTGTACAACCCTCACACTGCAGCCAGGAGGACTCTGCTGAAACTCTATTCCCAGCCTTGGGCAGGCAGAAGCAGACTTGAAGCAGATTTGCCAAGGTGTGTAGGAGCCTAGACATGAAGAGAGGTGCTCCGTGAGGTGTCCCAAGGCCTCCAAGTGCATCAGGCTCTTCAGGCTCTTCAGACTCAAGCCATGAAATGGGATTTTCCTCCTCTCTCCCTCCAATCTCCCAAACAACTTAATGTATTTGGTTTGCATGGCAAGGTGCTGATAGGATGGGGGGCTGCAGGGTGGTTTCTGTAGGAAGCTGCTGGAAGCTTCCCCCACATCCAACAGAGCCAATGCCAGCTGGCTACAAGACAGACCTACTGCTGGTCAAAGCTGGGACAATCAGGAATGATAGTAATGCCTCTGTGACAACATACTTGAGAAGGAAAGAAAAATAGTTATTGGGCAGATGTGACTGCACCCAGAGAAGAGAGGAGTAAGAATACGCGAGAGGAACAGCTCGGCAGACACCAAGGTCAGTGGAGAAGGAGGGGGAAGGCTCAAACCACCACACTTTTGAAAGGCCAAGAAGTGCCTCTCCACATGTTTGGGCACCCAAATTCCTCTGCAGAGAATTTGACATTTCATGGCACTTCGCCTCCTTCTGTGGGCTGCCCATGGGACTCCCAGCCAGGCTGGTGGCCAAGGTCAGCACTGGACTGACCAGTGCTAAGGGCAGTAAAGCAGTCTCAACTGTTGGCAGGACACAAGAAATTCCAAGAGGGTGACAGGGCTCCTGTTTGTCTGCCCTGTGCCTATTAACTTCTGAGGGTAAATGGTCTCTATTTCACTTAATGCCAGTTTTCTGCCCATATACTTTAGGCAAAGTAGTCTAGCTTTAAATGTATCCTACATACACTTTGTTGTGATATTAGTCTGCCTTTCCAAATTTTCCTCCTTTTTTTCATGCTTTATCCATTCCAAGCTTAAATAAAAGCAAAGCCCAGATTCCAAGAACCAAGTAGTGACTAAGGCTGGGGCTGTGAAAAGGAATAGAGAGGGAATAGAGCTATAAATGGAATCAGGGAAGCATGGCTTGGGGTGATTAATGAGCGTACATCTGTGACGAGTGCTTACTATAAACAGCAGGTAGAAAAGCAAAGCCAACAGCAGAAAGTGCTCAGGAGCAAGGGAGGTGAAGCCATGGCCTCCCCACATCAGCAGTGACCTGGCTGCTCTGTGGGTGCTGGTGGGGACAAGCTTCTCCTCAGTGGGGCTTTGGGTGGGGTGCACAGTGGGATACATAAGACCACTGGGGAACAGCATACATTCCTTGTGAAAACCTGGGAGAAAAGAGGGATTAAAACCAAAATACAGTTCCCTTACTAGCAGCAAAACAACAAAGTCCTGGCTAAAAGTGCAGCTAGAAAGTGCCTATGCTTTTACTCTCCTTCCCTTGGATTATCCTCTAGCAGTGGATATCCCTGGTGCCCACACTGTGGTTTGCAGCCACCTGGCGCACAGGGCAGCCCCAGCAGGGAAGAAAGAGAAGGACTTTGGAAAGATTGAGAAACTAATGATCAGGGGAAATGCAGTGTAGTTTGGAGCAGCTGTGTTGAATGCTGCAGTATTCAACAGGGTCCCAGCATTGCCATTCCTAAGGATAAACGTGCAAATGAAGCCTCTGAAATCTTCTTGCTAGTTTAAAAACAGAAAAACACAAGCAAAGAAAAAGTTTCAATGCAAAACAAAAAATCCCAAACAAACAAAAAAATTATGTTTTTTAATATTACATTGTAATGAAAACTGAAACTTCCTTCTTGTTCTCTGTTCCATGATTCATTGATCCATCTCTCTGAGGAAATCTCAGAGTACTGTCAAGTTGTGAGAAAATGAGAATAGGCAAAATTGGAAATCCAGTGGTGGATAATTATGGATAAACTCAATGCAGACTTTTTTTTTAAATAAACTGGCCAAGACTGAATTATTGTTAAAACAAAATATCAATTTTAAACAGCAAAAATAGAAGCTGTAAAACCAAGCTACTCACAGTCTTTAAAGAAAACTAATGGGTTACTCAACAGCAAGCTCTATGAATAACTCCAGCCCAGTCCAGCTTAATTTTCCCTTGTTTTGGTGCCGAAAAACTTTCCAGTGCTTGTAGCAACCCACTCAGTTCACTTTGTTCTTGCTGGGCAGTTTTTGCAGCAATGCAGAGCAGATGCAGTGGGGGTCAGGAACTGGCCCCCCACATGCATAGTTTTAAAGATTATCATTCAGCAGAAGCCACTGTGAGGAAGAAAAAATGCTAAGCCCAGACCCTGAGTTATTTCTCTGACCCTGAATTCTACCAAACATAATATTTTATATGGCTGGTTATAGAAAACATGTGGCAAAACCTCCATTTTTGGGGAAGGTTTGTCCTGTGGCACAAAAAGGAAAGAAAAATAACTGAACTTTGTTTTGCCAGTCTCTGCAATGCTCATCCCTGCACCTGCACAAGCTGCTCTCACCTGAATTTTAAGTTCTGGATACATATGATAACTCTATTTACTCTGCAGAAATATCAACAAGGTCCCAATCAAAGATTAACATCAAGATCTGCAGGATAGGTGCAAACAGGAAAGCATCCCCATGAAAAGTTTTTACTCCTAGCAAAATGGGAAGGTTCAAGATACTAGGTCAGTTACTAAAAAAGACATGAAAAGTAGCAAGTTCACAACAGATTGAGCAGCAAAACACAATCCCCAGTGTCCTACTGTGTTCAGCAGCAGCAAGAAAATTGTTCAGTGCTCAGGTGTCTTAGACCTGGGTACAAGGCTGAGAGACCAGCCAACAGGACCACTTTGGAGGGAAAAGGGCTTTTGTATTTAAAGTTCCAGTTCCAATTCTGACCTAACATCAGGCCCCAAATATGGTCTTTTCCCCTGTAATCAAACAAACAAACAAACTCCAAACAAACCCAACAATAAAGGAACAATTACTCATTTACCCACTAGAAACCTTTCACTTGTCATGGAACTCCACCAGCATTTGAAGGGGAGCCAAGGGGTGAGAGACATTACAATACACAGGAGGAGCACAACAAGAGGGTTGTTTGCTGTTTTCCCCATCCTGACAGGTGCTACTGATGTACCCAACCCTCTACTAAATCTTCCTTAAGGATCTTGTACAAAGGGAAGGGTCCTTTTCCCAGCAGGGCTAGGAGGGCTTTAATCTACCAGCCAGCTGGGCGAGTGTGAGTCCACTGAAACCACAGGAGGAAGGCTCAGGCTCCCACTCTTCCCTCAGGAAGGCTGATGCTGTGCCAGCACACACAAAGGGTGCACACACATGTTCTCTGTACTGGCTCTGCTCCAGGGATGCTTATTTCCAGCTGAGGAGTTGTATCAAGCACAGTAGGATATAACCTTTTCAGCCTTCCCATGTGTTCCTGTAGACAAAAAGGCATAATAAAGATATTGCTAAACACCTCTAAGCAGGTGGAGAGATGGTTGCATCTGTGA
Source organism: Notiomystis cincta (assembly GCA_013398075.1). Taxonomy (NCBI): domain Eukaryota; kingdom Metazoa; phylum Chordata; class Aves; order Passeriformes; family Notiomystidae; genus Notiomystis; species Notiomystis cincta. Next base: position 42,117 of record VZRX01022896.1, on the reverse strand, counting down.
CAGCCATTGCCCCACTTCCGTCATCAGGGGCAAATCCTTTAGCTATTCCCTAAAGCCTCTTCTCAAATGAGCCACCACAGGACCTACAACTCATCTCCTCCTTTTTCCCTTGAAACTGACCAGCTGGCCCCACAAGCTCCCTTTGCCCATCAGAGAGGGACAAGCCCTCTGTTTGGAATGCCTGTGCCCTGCAGTCAGCACAGCACATTCTCAGTGGGTTTGCTAATCAGGACACCAGTAATGCCCTCTGAGCTGGGAGCCCGTGACTCAGCTGTGGGCCCGCTGTCACTCAGCAGCTGACACTTGGCACAGGGGCTGTGTGACTCAGGCTGGCAGGAGCCTTTGGAGATGCCTTTCCCTGGTTTATATCTGCAAGGGATCCTTTATGTTCGGACCATATTGTTGGCATGCCAGCCTCACTGTAAAAATCTGGAGTTAATAAACTCCACTTTCTGATCACATCAGTGTGGCTGCTGATGCCGTTTACCTTGGAAAAATCCTGTGATTTCACACATGGGCAACCCCAGAGAAAGCCCACGTTTGCACTGCCTGGTAGTCTGCCTCTGTCTTACTCCAGCTCCTTATCTCTTTTGGTGTGGGATTTGGAGCCCATGATCTTGCAGCCCTACCCCTAACTGCAAGAAGCCTCTTGGCACTCGCAAGTTGGGCTCCCCTCAAGAAATCGGAAAATTTTAAAAAATAAAATAAAGACAAAAGATGGATGTGTGAGTTCATTATAGAGCTGTGTAAATAATGGAGCCATCTCCACCCCTCTCCAAAACTGCAGACATTTTACAGAGGGTAAAGGGAGTCACATATGGCACTGCAGCTTTTCTTGCATGGCAGATCTGTGGCTTGTTTGTGGGTTATCAGTCAAAAAGAGTGGAAGCAACTTTCACTTCTCAGCATTCCCATGGGACAGGTATGCTTCATAGCTGGCTACATTCCAGCAGAGTGATTCACTTACTTTAAGCCATATTTTTGGCTTGTACAACCTGGACCGACATCAGTGGAGCTACACCAGTTTACATCAGCCCAAGCATATGGCTCCACATTTTCAGGGAAAGGAGCTCAGTTCTGGAAGGTTTTGAGCAGCTCCTCAGTGTTGCAGGCTGGATGTCCCTGCAGACAATGAGCCCTCCCTGGGAGGATGTGGGAAGGCTCTTTTGCTTTGTGTTCCTCTGGAGAAGAAATGAAGCAGTTCTAGTCACACTGAATGACAATGGGTAAACAAGAGGAAACATCCGGCAAAACAAAATAAAACACTTTAGGACTGAAACTGGCAGCTGTGGCTGGAAGAGAGCTGGAACAGGCTCCACAGAGCTGCTGATGCTCGGGGTACAGCAGGATCAGACTGTGACACTCATCACCCCCATGGGATAGACACAGGGTGTCAACAGCTTTTTCTACAAAGTTCGGACACCCCGAGGATAATGGGCAAACACAGGATGGCCATGTGTGACTATAATTAATATTTCAGTGTTAGTCCTGTGCAGTGCTGGGCACTCAAAGTGAAGGGATGTGTTCAGCCCTCACCCTGTTCATGGCAAACTAACCAAGGCTAAGCAGGGCTTATAGCCATCCTCTTTCTCCAGCTCTCTGTGGAGATTTGCTCCTCAGCAAATCCCTCTTCCGAAAACTGACAAAAATCTACACATTAAGAAGCTCAGAAAGCGGTGTGAGAATTAGGCAGAGCCACGGAGCAATGTTATATGTTAAATATTGTGACTGTCTGCAGGAACATTCACACAGGGACAGCAGCACTCTGCAAATCAGAGTTCAGCATAAGTAACCCCATCTTACACCAGGAGAACAGAAGCCATGGGAATTAAAGGCTGCTGCTGTTACAGTAAAACCAAACCCTGGAAATACCACAGGCATCTTGAGAAAGATTTTGGGAGAATTTGGGCACCCTGGCTGAAAACTGCAAAGTGGGAGCTTCATATTCCCATTCTGCTGCTGCCTAGCCCTGGAGGTGCCTGAACCTGCCCACTGCCTCCTGGTTTGAATCACAGCCTCCATGGGCAGCTGTGAACCTGCTCCCAGGTGTGCTCAGTGCTGCTCCCATCTCCCCTCCAGTTCTCAGGTGAGTGCTGCTGTGCTCTGGCAGCAGAGCTGGCAGCGCTGTCCCCATACCCAGCAGGAACCAGCCAGGGAGCTGCAGCGGGAGCACCACAGTCCCCCAAGCAAAGCCTTTTGCTGCAGCAGCCAGAGAGGCTGAGCTGTCCCTGGAACACCCCTGTGCTGCCCCATGCAGTTCCCATCCTCTCTGCTGCCCAGGCTATGGGGCACCAGGAGCTCCCCAACAGCCCCTCTGACCTCCCAGCCATGAGCACAGGCAGCAAGAGCTGCATTTTGTTCCTTCACAGGGAAGCCACAGCATCTTGGGTGACAGCAGTGAACTGCAGCCGTTGCCCAGCCTCTGCCACACCCTGCAAAGATGCCAGTGTGACACCAGCTGGGGTGGACTCTGGTTTTTGTCACTTTTTCAGTATAACTCACATTTGAGGCAGCGCTTTGTTTCATAAATTGCACACGCAGTTCTCCTCCTGTCCTGTTAACAGCTTGGTTTCAGACAAAGCACAGTAAGTGCCTGTGGTAAATAACTGCTGAAGCCCAGCTCCCCATATACTGTCATCCTCTGCAGTTTTCCCAGACACAATCAGCATCAGGCCCAGGGCTTATCTACCACTTCCAAAAGTCTTAATCTGACAACTAATGATGCATTAATCACTGTCAGACCATGATCTTTTGTTTCTGCTTCTCTGCACGCATCTGTGTTGAGGGTTGTTTCCTTTTGTTAGGGAATTTTGTCCCGTAAGTTCCTAAGAAACAGTAATGATGATACTTAAAGAGAACAAAAGAAGTGACCAAGCCCAGGAAAGACAGCATATGGCTGCACTTCTCTGTCTGAGGGTTTCTCGGAGNCCCCGGGATTTTTGCTGTTTTCCTGCTGTCCCAGCTTACTGCTCCTGAGAGTCCTGCTGAGGCACCCACATCGGCTGCCCCTGGGCTTTGTGAAGCCGCCTCTCTCCATTCCTTCCCGTCTCAGTCGAGCCCCATTGGCGTCTGCTCCCCGAGCTGCCCCACAGCGCCCCCTGCAGCTGTGGGGGAACCATCGCACCTGCCCTGCCCAGCGGAGCCACAGCGCCCCTGCCGGCCGGGACCGGAATTGCACCAAGGGGGAAGTGCCCACAGCCGAGCGAAGGCTGTGAGTGGGTTCTGGGTGTTACTGTCATAGTTATTTGTTTGCTTTACATACACACTAGTAAAGAACTGTTATTACTATTCTCCTGTCTTTGCCTGAGAGCCCCTTAATTTAAAATTAATAATAATTTGGAGGGAAGGGGTTTACTTTTTCCTGCTTTTCTTGGCAGACACCTGTCTCTCAAACCATGACAATCTGTCAGGATCACAAAGGATTGATTATTTCACGAGCCTAGGTACAGAAATTCAGCCCCTCTGCAGACACTTGTCGATGTTTTGTGATCCCTTCAGCAACCATTTTACCTGTCCTTCCCCTCCTTCACTCACCACTCATATTTCTAGCCCTGGATATCTGCTCTCTATTGTGTAAGCCTGAGTTCTCTTTCAGCATCAAGCAGCACTAAAAGAGAGGATCACTAAAATCCTTCCCTGCAGGAAGGGTGCCCAATTTGGGCACCCTAGCTCCCAATTCATTTAACCAGGAAAGGTGCCTATTCTCTCCTTCATATCCACTTTTACATGGTTCATATCCACTTTTACATGGTTCACCTCTAATCTTCCATCCACATAGCACTCTAGAGCATGCAGTATTCAGAAGTATGAAGCATCCTGCTCAAAATCAAGTGACCCTCCTTGCAAAGCCTGTGGGATTATGACCATACACCAGAGCAATCTCTGGGAGGCATCCAAGCTCCACCTCAGGAGACAAATCAGCTGCATCGCTTCTTCGAAAGAGCCCCAATAGACTGAAGTACACTCCCCTTTTGCATCTCAAGAGTCTGAGTCTAGCTGTCCACGGGAAGTGACAGCCTCAGGAGATGGAGGGACACTAAGGGCTCATCTCCACATGGAAGCTGTAAGGGTTTATGAATGCTGGTGCTGCACAAAGAGCCTCTGGAGCTGGTACAGTTTGACATAGTAAAGCTGTTCCGTAACAGAGGCACAGCTGGGCTCAAAGGCAAAAGGAATTAGGCTACACCTATCTAAAATATTTTTTTTAAAAAATTATAGTTTTTTCTCAAATGCAAACTATTTCCATGAACAGGGGTCCAACACCTGCATGTCCTGAGTCTTCTCTGCAGCAGCGGCCAGGAAAATCCCTTTGACCACCCTTCACTGCTGAGCACTGCCTGACGAAGTCTCTGCTCTCCCTTCCAAGAGAATTTCTGTGCATGATTCAGCAGCCATCTACAAAAAGCAATTTGGAAGATGAATGAGTTCACTATGACAGAGGGAAGGAACACAAGAAAGCATCTCTCTGAGTCCATGGGGGAAGTTTCAGCAGGTGCTTGGTTTACACAGATCTCTCCATTTCTCAAACATATCCCAGGTGCTGGAGTTGCTTCAGTCCTTGTTTTCCTTTCTATAGTAAAGGCCTGAGATGCAGAAATAGAAAAAACCAAGCAAGAAACAAAATCAAGTATTTGTATGTGATGCAGTAACTTCTTTCTAATAATCCTAGAGTGTGTAGGATTTACAGAAGGAATGCTTGGCACAGCCGGCATCATCATGCTGCCAGTGATAGAACAGATGGTGGAAGTGTAACCTGACACAAGAGTACCTTTTCCTATTGGGAGATTTAGCTTACAGCTCCTTCCCAGAGGTAAATCTAAAACAAGAAGGTTTCCTGCTCCCAGAACCAGAATTCTCTGAGTGTTACACTGCTGGAGATTTAAATGTTTTATTTATACTGGGAAATTTCCTCCTATAAAGAAACTCCAGAAGTTCCTATAGCCCCATCATTGCAATGGATCCCCATCTGCTGGAATATTGCTGGAACCAAATGTTGCTCCATCCTTAACTTCCTGGCCTGCTGTGCTGCTCAGGAACCTCCGAGAACATGGCTGAGTCTTCTCAGAGCCTCACTTATCATATATTTCTGAATTTTAATGGATTCGAGTGGTTCCAGCTGCCAGCTGACACTGTGGAAAGGACAGAGCCAGACCAACACACACTTGGCCCTCCCCACCAGCAGGTCCATTTGACCCTGTGCAGTGCCAGAAATAAACTGCTTTCCTTGGAGAGACCCACAGCCAAATGCTGGGCTCTCCACAGAGGGCACAGCAGCCTCAAAGATACCCATTTTAGCTCTGATTTCAAAGTGCTCACCAAGGAGTTTTAGAAGGCTGGAAGTGCTCTTGGGAGTCGTGGTGAGATGGGAAGAGGAGAGAGGTAAAAATTAAATTTGTCTCCCCTCCTCATCCTTAGAAAGTAGTCCTTCAGGATGTGCCTGCTCCATCTCATCTCATCTCATCTCATCTGGCTGGAAGATTCTAGCCTCACAAGTGCAGTGATGAGTCTATTTTAAATGATTCATTAATGTTTGCACACAAATGCCAGATGCTTTCTTTTTAAATAAACAAACAAACAGAAACCTCAAACACCCTCTGGGAAATGGGACATTTTTTCCTACAGTGAAGGCCACAAGTAGTTGCTTGTGTAGGACAATGGAAGAAGGTTCCTCAAAATACTACTTTATAAGCATTTCTCCTCCTTTCCTCAGCCCTTCCCCTGCCACACAGGTGGGGACTTTGCAGAGGCATGGAGGTTATTTTCTCCTACAGCACTGAGGAGGAGAGGATTTTGGAGGCCAACATAGATGACGGGCTCAATGGGAAATTAATCCCTGTGGTCTCCCAGTCCTGCCAGTCCCCAACTTTGTTACAGTTCCCATGTTCTTTATACCATGAAATTGGCAGTGTTACACAAGAGATAAACAGTGGGTGCACAGAAATGGGCAATGACAGTTTGGAGGCAAAAACCTGAAGTTCAAAAGTGTAGGGAAGGTTCAAAGTTGCACTGGAAGACCAGTAGGAATTTGTCTCTCTCTCTGCTCCACAAGCTTTACTCCCATGTGCCAGCCGTCAGGTGAAGGAAATACCCACTGCTCCATGGACACACAGCATCTTTCTTGCAGGGATCTGTTAATACACGCTGAACTAAACCCACATCAACAATTGCCATAAAATTTTAAATAAAGAAAAGGGAAATGTATATTTCTTTTATGTCGTGTACAAAGGCAGCAGCTACTGAAGGCAAGAAGGATTCAGGTGAGCGCTCCATGAGATGTGACTGGAATATGTTCCCTCTGAAGTGCTATAATCAGAGTAGTAATGTATTCCCTTTTTTCCCCTAAGACTGGGAAATCACATTTTAGTGCCTGCTACAAGACTGTCAGGATCAGCATTTCAAGTAGCAATTCAGCCTTTATCAACATTCAACAGCATTGTAAGTCAGGAATAATTAATGTTACATTACATAGAGTTATTGGGAAAGGTAAGACTGTAAACATTCAACATCAGACCATTTAGTATTTCCTGCAATAATGCCATCAGCAGGAAATATTTACCATAAACGTCAGCTTCAGGGGATGTTCCAGAGCAGCCAGGAGCAGTTCAGGTGTGCCACCCCTGTACCTGTCACCTCCCAGCTCTTCACAGCTCTGCAGTGCACTCCTCAGAGCATCATCCTGGAAAGTTGATTCACGTGTCAAAGCAAAAAAAGAAATATTTCTGTAAAAACCACAAACACTTTGCTAGGATATCTCCAAGATGAATATAGGTTAAACTAGATGGATGGATGGATGGATGGATGGATGGATGGATGGATGGATGGATGGATGGATGGATGGATGGATGGATGGATGGATGGATGGATGGATGGATGGATGGATGGATGGATGGATGGATGGATGGAAAGACAGACAGATAGACAGATAGATAATACATACAATCCACAGAGAAATTACAGATGAGAGGCATAGAATGATAGCTATGGAGCCATATTTTTATATTTATGCAGACATATATATGTGAAAGGATACATAAAATCATATCCATACATCCACTCAGTACAACAGGGAAATACATTGTGGCTCTTACAGAAACTCTCTCTTGACTTTTCAGTGGATATATCAGACAGTGTAGTGTGTACTGCGCTTAACCACAGCAATATACACATAAATATAGATATACACGCATACAAAAATTGATGTAAATTCAGTCCAAGGTTTTTCTTCATAACAGAGGAAGACAACTAATTTTCTTAACATCTGGAAATGGTGTCATTCAGGACAGTCAAGGGGTCTGATTCCTGCATTTCTGTTCCTTCCATCTCCAGGGCTATTCCAGTAAAGCCAAAAGGAATGGGAGCCAGGGAAGGGTTTGGCTAAGCAGGGTTACAGTAAATGTTTAGTGGGATTTTCAAACATGTGAAGGCTGCTATCTTTCACTGACATTACCAGCAGTGAGGTGCCCAGGCATGCTGGAAAGTCTCTGTAGCTACTTAAGGCTCACTTGTAACAGCATGGGACATGTGACAGAGTGCCTGGAGTCAGAATCCCACCGAGTTTCAGTGGAACTGGAACACCTGCATCCAGGAAGTTCCAGCAAACCCCCTGCATCACCAAGCACTCACTGTGCTGAGGACTGGAGCACCTGTCCTGGGCTTTATCCATGCCCCAGCCTGGTTGTTCCCACTGAGCTCACTTGAATCAAAGAGCCATATAATGGTTCGGGTCGGAAGGGACTTTAAAGCTCATCTAGTTCCAACACCCTCCCACACACAGGGACACCTTCCATTCAGCCAGGTGGCTAAAGCCCCATTCCATCTGGCCTTGAGCTGTTCCAGGGATGGGGCATTCACAGATTCTCTGGGCAACCTGTTCCAGTGTCTCTCCGCCCTCTTGAGTAAGGAATTTCTCCCTAATGCCTGGCCTAAACCTGCCCTCTTCCAGTTTAAAGCCGTTCTCCCCCATCCTATCATTACATGCCCTTGCCAAAATCCCTCTCCAGCTCTAATTTCCCCAGCTGCCACAACTGCTCCACCACAGGGGTACAAAGAACAGGGAACAAGGAACATGCAACAAACCTTTCCTCTGCAAGATAAGCCCCAAAACCCAGATCCTGCACCATCAATCACAGAGCTGGTGTCAGCAGTGTGAAGGGAAGGAGGGATCAAGACTTACTCAGAGAGGAAGACACCTCTAACTAAAAGTCTTAAGCATTGCTGAGGGCATCTACTATAGTCTCCTTGTTATGTATGGAGCTTTAAATACATCAAACACATCTTGAACAAACACTAGATCTTTCTTTAAAACAGAGAAGAGCTTTTCCTACGAGTAAAATAATGTTAACAATCTGCTGATTGGAATTATGTCTAGATAGGCACAACACCCTGCCTCTTTCTGATGCCTGCAAAGAAGTTTCATAGCCACAGAGACATTTCTTTATGAGACTGTCTCCTCAGTGCAGGGATGGGAGCAAGGCAAGGCAGCTTTTTGGAGCTTAGGATGCCACAGTCCCACTGAATCACAGTCCCACAATTCCTTAGTGAGTGCCATGCTTGTTTGACTGTGTACAGACCAAATGTTATCGAAAAATGTAAATGTCTTTATGGCCTGGCTTGCTTAAAAGCCTGTCTAAGGGGAAAGGAATGCTGTGCACACACATAGCAGAACAAATTTAGTGAAAGCCAGAATCCAGAGATATTCTCTAACCCAGAGATGGAGTGCTTTGCATTGCTAAAGGGTGGTCATTTGGTACATCACAAAGACAGCATCAAAGTTGAGATAACACAATTAATAATGACCTCTCCAACATAAAGCAAAGCACTGTCACCATCACCAGGACCTCACTCTCCTCATGGACAGAATACAGAGCTATTCACTCATCTCCTCTTGCTTTTGAGAAATGGACCAAGTGCCTAGTTCACGCTGTACTTCTGCAGAGTTTTGCTGCTGACAGAGCTGGGCTCCCTTGGAGGTGAGCAGGGGAAGGACAAAGGCCAGTAACAACCAAAAAACCACCCTTCATGAAACAAAGCTAATGAAAGTCCTGAGCTGAGGTCCCCAGGCTGTGACCACTGAGGAACTGCAGGTTACACCTCTTTCAGCACAACTCTTAACAAAGACCCTTCCCAGTGGGAAGTGCAGCCCCCCAGCTGAGAGCTACCAAGGTGGCAGAAGAATCACTGCTTGCTGTCAACACAGCAAGATCTTGCATCTCTCCAGTAGCAAGATCACAGGCAGCCAGCAACACGAGCAGCTGACAAAAATACCCAAGGCAGCCCACACTTGCCTCACCCTGCTCTGTCTTCAAACATGATGTTCGCATCAGCTCTGGAGGATGAAACTTGCTTAAAACTTTATGTTGCACCTTCTCATCTTTTCAGATGTTCCCACCACAGCTGGGCACAGCCTCTGGCATGGGGAGTCACCCATTCATCCCCTCATGGATACATCCAGGAGCACTGTACACTGGGATGCAGCTTCAGTGAGGCCAAGAAATCCACACAAGGCATACAAAGCTTTGGAAGAGAGCCCAGATATACCACCAAAACAGAGGTAAGAGAGGTAAGCCCTGCATAAAGCTTGGCAGAATCCTAATGCCCTTAAGTTCTTTTGATACATTTATTTAATTATATCTTTTAATATCATCAGTGCTGACAAAGTTCAAGTTTTACCTAGGGGAAAAAGGAAAGACTTAGGAGGATGGATTGATGCCCATCTAAACTATTAAAGCCATTTTTTACAGCTAAACATTAAGACTATTTCAAATTGTTGCCTCAAATATAAATACTATAATTATGTTAAATGTAAGGATCTCCCTTAGTCTTGCCTGCATGCTTGAAAAAAAAAAAAAATAGAAGGCAGGACTTAGGTGGGCCAGGATGAAAGGACAAACATCTTGAGGTCCATGACAGCTTAATTTAAATTGCAGAGTGCAGGGTCTCTGGCCACAGGGTGACAGCAGTCCAGCTGCTTTCTCAGCACCTCCAGCTGTCAAGAGACCCATCCCTAGGCTTTCGGTCCAAAAATGCCACTGGAGCAAATCCTCAGGACATTTTCCCTTTGACTCTGGGACTCACAGTGATTTGTTCCTCCCTGACAAACAGCCCCATCCTTCAAACCTGGGACACAGCCTCTCTGACCCCTCCAGGTGCCCTGCTGCCTCCTCCCCTCACTCCCACCCTGCTCCTCTCCACCTGGACCCTGCCTTGCCTCAAGGCATAGGGGAAGCTGATCCTTTCCTTTCCCCTTCACTTCCATCGGCAGCCCCTTTGCTCACCGAGCAGGGATCTGAATGTTTTCTGGCTCCTGGGTGCTCCTGGGTGCTCCTGGGGCCTGTTCCCGTGCCTCTGAATTGAGAAAGGCTTCCAAGAGCTGAATGCAGCTGCAGCCATCGCCTGCAACCTGCCAGGCGACTCACGGCCGTGTTGGTGCCCCGCTGGAGCTGCTTCCCTTTGGGACTTTCGCGTGACCCCGCCTCTCTTTTCCTGCTCTTTCTGGCTTAATTTACAGCCTCGTGTGAACAATGCACCCTGTGTGCACGTTCCCCACTTGGTGCACAGCCTTGTAAAACGCTTTTAATATGCGATTTACAAGGGTTCTGTTTTTGGCTGAAATTGTTCCCCTCGCGAGCAGAGCAAGGGTGAAGGGGCTGGAGGTGTTTATGGAGGGCAAGGTGGGAGCTGACGGGGGCTGAGGGCTCTCCGGTCGCTGACAGCTCCAGCACCTGGCACTGCAACCTCTGAGAAGTGATAACAAAATAACACCATTCCTCCCGAGCTGGCATTAGCCCCAGCAAAGCATCCCCACTTCCAAAGTGACATTTTTTGAGGATAAGAAATGTGTAGACTTGATCAAAAGCAGAAGCAACCTAAAGCAGTGTTTGAGCCAAATCTATTTGTGACCTTTTCTTCCCCAGAAAACGGCAAAAAATACTACTAGAATCATAGAAAGAGTAAACAATGGCATTTTGATTAAACTGACTCCTATGGAAAAATAACACATGGTGTTTATATAACAGAAATATATCCTAAAAAAGAATTCTCATTAAAAATAACATTTAATTTAGAAGCACCAGGCAGCCCAGTTTGTTGTCATTTTAGATCCCTAAGTTTCAAGTGCTCAAGTACCCAAAGACAAAGTACCCAAAGTCCAGTTCCTTACTCAACACTAATAATGTTTCAATGGAAAAGATAATATAAACTTCCTGTGCTAGAAAAGGCTACTACAGGCAATTAAAGCAGCAGGAGAAGGAGGCAGTACTGTACTCTGATCAGCAGATGCAACATTCAAGTCTCCTCTGCAGCAGCACATGTTCTGAAAGGGAAGACTGTCATGCCTTGATTTTATAGACATTGATTACAAGATGACATAATCTCAACTTCAAGTCCTGACAAAACACTCTTAAGGATTCTTTAAGGAGTCCTTGCTACAGTGGAAGTGCAGCGAAATGTTCCAGAGCTCTCCAGAAAGCTTGGCTGAGATGACTTCTTAACAGGTTGAAGTAACGTAAAAAGTTTTTTCCCCCTCAGAAACACCTGCTAGCAGCGGCCTGAGGATCCCTGTTCTGAACTGCTTCATACCACGATTCCATCAGAGCAATCCCCAAGTAGCAGCAGCAGCAGCGCCGTGGCCTAATCCTGCCCTGCTCCAAGGAGCAGAGACAAAGTGCTGAGCCTGCTCTACTTCTGGGTGAGGCCTCAAATCATCTCTTGGGCTGTTTCTTTCCTTAAGACAGCCTAGTGATTATGATCCCTCTGTGCATGAAGCCAACACCTCCTCATTCTGCTTCCTGGAAAAGCTGCATTTCTCAGCTGCACCTCTCCCTGCAGTGACTGCACTGATGGAAGGCTCTTCAAGACATATAAGGAAGAAGAAAGCTCATCCAACTAGTGCCCATATCCTTTGAGTTCTGAGGCTAGGCAGGATTTTAGATGGAAGCTGTCATTCCATGCTTGAAGTTGCATCAGACAGGGCACTCTCAACACTGCAGATGTACTTTGGCTCACCAAAGGTATACAGAGACTCCAGAAATAGCTTGGAGGTCTCACTTAGCTTTTTCTTCTTTTTCATAAATGGTTTCCTTTAGTGCAGCCATTTCATCTGTCTCTCACATGAACCTTCTGAAGCAACATTTTATTTTATTTTATATTTTCATTTGATTTTCCAATACTTCCAATGTGGTTCCTGGAAACCACAAAGGGTGAGGGAGTTCACAGCTTTCAAAGAAAATAACATTTCTCTTGGCATTTTGATTACCAATACTGCCACTATATTCCACATGCAAAAACAGGTTTCTGAGAATATGAAGACTTTTAAATAAAACACAATGGCCCAGCAGACTTATATTTTCTAGCTACACTTGAAAAAATCCATGCAACCTTATTCCCCTGAAAATTACAGTAACACATTTATTTTGGCATTTATTCTCTTCCTGCTTCTCTCTTCTCCACACCCAAATGTCAACATCAAAATTTACAGCTTTTGCAAAACAAGTGCTTCCAAGTGTTTTGCTGCTCTCTTAAATGAGCTTTTCAACCATTCATTGGCCATAGCCTAAATACGCCCTGACGACTTTACAGAAGGATAGGGAAAAAGCTTTCTTTCTCTCATCTCTACACACATTTTTGCCTAAAACCAGCCAACAGCTTGAACAAGAAACGATGGCACATGAAATGATGAAAATAAGTGAAGTTCATATCAATTAACCTTAGGAGCAGAGAGAGGGAAAGAGAGAGAGTGTGTGTACATGGTTTTGTGCACAGGCAGTGTTACAGTGAACAATTTAATTGCAGAAGTAAAGTGGAACCCAGAGGTGTCCGAGGCAGGGTCACCTGGACAAACACTATTTGTCCTCCCTGCACATTTACTTTACAGTAGAGCCTCACATCTCAAATTGAGTGCCATTTTTCCCAAACCAGATAATTCAATGTTTAGTAGGGGTGGCGCCTACTGAATAAAACGTTATCCAGCATTTGATCCTCCTCACTGTTTGCTGGCTTGTGCCTGACATAGTGTTCGTGGTTCCAGCACCTGGAACACAGAAGTATTCCATTTCCATGCAGCCCTCAGTGAGGTGCCCATCATAAGGGTCCTGGCTGCTTCCAAACCCCAATGACTGTAAGCATGGAACTCCCCAGTGAACCAAAGGAATGGCACTACTTCTTATTTAGGAAGTGCAGAAGTGACCACAGAGATGGTCACAGATGCCTTTTTATTTCAGTGCCTAACTTGGGAGTTTTTGAGGCTGACACTTCAGAGGTAACTACATCCAGTACCTGTAGCCGGCCTTGGCAGGAAGGGAGGGATCAGCAATGCCTTTGCAGGTGGTGAGATGGCTGTTTCCTCTCAGAAGCTGACTATCGATGCCTCTGCACAATTACCTCAGGCTGGGCTACATCCAGCTCCCTGACCTGTTAGCACAGCATGTGGAGGAGGGACAGCAGGCTGCACTTGCACTCCAGGCTCTGCCTTGGCTGCCATCTTATTAACAGATGAAATTCAGAATGATAATCCCAGTCCACAAAGCCATTGCTCTGGGGTCAATTAGCTCTTCAGCTGCCTTGACCTGGATGCCCCACAGCTTGGAAAATATTCACCTGCCCCTGTCACACATTTCCTGTGAGCAGAAGAATAAGCTCCTTTGCCCTCAGACTTGACTTCAGCTGAACTGGATTGCCTGTAGAGAGCCCTGGAAGAGCTGGTTCATCTCCAAACACTACTGAAATCAGGAGTCCCACTTCTTTTTCCCATGAATTTTGGGCCCCAACATGGCTCTTCATTTTCCCTTTGCCATAACATCCAACTCCTTACTAAGGCGTTTCAGGTAGGAGTTCAGCAGGGACAGAGCAGACTGTGCTGCTCCTGGGCTGGCAGGAAACAACAGTCCCTAGACATTAACATGATGGACATGTCAACACGGGGAAACGTATGGCACCAATTAAGACAGTATCAACAATTATGCAGAACACAGTTGAGTGGATTAGTTTGTTGCCTGGAGTAAAGGCTGCCAGTACGAGGCTGGCTGTCAAGAGACACGCTTTCATCTTGCCTGCTGTCTGATGCCACATATTATGAAGTCCATGTGCACTAAGGATGATTGCTGGATTTCTTTTTCCACCAGCACTCCTGGAGCAAGGAGGGCACAACCAATTAATGTTTTTACATGATGACTTCTTTCTTCTTTTTAAGGGAAAAAAAAAAACAAAAAAACAAAACCAACCCCACACTTTAAAAGAAGTCCCCAAACAACCATTATTCCCAAAAGACTAAAGTAAGAACTACAAAGTAACTGGGAAAGGATAGTTCTTTTCTTGCTCAGAAAGGTTTTCTTTTGCTGAGGGGTTGATGTGATAACTCATTTGTCAAACACACTTTTTCCTAGCTCTCTAAGCGTAAAGATGAAACATGGTTAAATCATCTGTGTGACTTTTTTTCCAACTTCTATTTTTACACTGACCAGAAGGATACTGACACCATCTCCGTCTCTTTCTTCCCACCCGTTCTTTGCCAAGGAAGATGCAAGATTACCTCTAGCAAGTTGTGACTAAGCCTTGCCAAATACTGCAGCTGATCTTCCCTAAAAACCTTATGTTTGCAACATGCTACATAGGTCTGTGGCTGTCAGAATATTAAACAGCGAAGGAAAAACTAGGACTTACAAATAATCACTTACTGCATTAATAAGCAGTAGCATTTGAATTCCTGCTAAAGCTTTGTACCAGCTGTGCTTTGTCCCAAAATCCAAGTTAAAAAAAAAAGCAACTGCTTATGCTTGTTCCTACAATATGAAGGATATTCAACCACTCTCCATAAACTCTGCTGCTGCTTCCAGTGCATCTGCTCCCACATGAGGCTTCCATTTGTCCATATTTAGCCGTGTTAAACTACAGCATGCCTACCTGAGATATAAATTACCTTGAGGCTTGGAGTGATGCCATCCTGAGTAAGGAAATTATTCCTAACACTGCACTCCTTAATTTAATGCAGGCAGAAGTCCCCTGCCCACTTACAACACAGCACATGCTGACAACAGTTGTTGGTGGAGAAATACAGTTTTAATCCAACATTCTCAGTAAACACATTGTTCTTGGAGTAGCAGAGCCATGAAATCTGTTCTTTTTCAGAAGGTTTATATCCTGTGTGCCTCAGTCCCTGAGCCATTTATAGCATATTTGCAGCTTGGCAATATTCCCATCACAAAACCTTCCGGATCCTTCCTATTGTCTACTTCCAATACCTCCACTAAACTCTAATGTATTTCTGGGTGCTTTGCCCCATTTTTCTAACTTAGTGCTCATTTTTCTTCATTTCAAAAGCTGTGTGTCCAGGGTTGTTTTCTTCAGGGATTTGCATAGATCCAATATTCTCCAAACAAAAAAGATAACATCTCAAAAAGGCACTTCCTGAGAAGTTATTTCTGCAGCCAGTAATCCTTTGCCTGCTTCCAGGCACGCCATTCTTGCTTGGAAATACCAGCCTGGATCAGTGCTTCCACGGAGAGGAGAGTCAGTTCTCAAAGCACAGAGGGGAAAGGCTCTCCCTGGAATGTTTTCCCCCTGGACAGAAGCTCTGCCTAGCAAACAGCAGCTCTTCATATCCATGGGATTCCCCCCAAGCACATAGATGCCTCCTGCCTTCCAGCACTGTTCCCAAGGTGCTCTGCCCCAAGCATCCTCCTTATCTGCTGTTCCCAGGTGCTTCTGACACAGCCTAATGGGCAGAGAGGGCCAGCAGTAACGCCAAGTAGGACCAAGGAAGGTCAAAGCAGGACAGGATAAATTGTATCCATTCAGACGTGCCAAAATCTGATTTTTTCCTCAATTAAACTTCTAAACATCTACATCATTAAGAATTTTGATGAGGAGAAAAAAATGTATTCCCTCATGTCTTTCCTCCTGCTAGCAACTTCAACAGAAACATTTCCTCCTCAACATCTTTTCACTACCACGTTTTTCCTTTTCTACCACTTTCTTTCACTTTTATTATTTTTGAGCTCACATGAAATGTTTTCAGAAATGTCAAGATAATAAAATATCCACAAAACAATAAAAAATATGAGAGAGAAAAAATAATGGCAAGACTTCATTTAGCCTTTTAGATTAAGTAGCACAAGAAAATGAGGAGAAAAATAGTGAACTTAAAATCCCAAAATATCTACAGATCACCTCCCTTTAAAAAAACTCCTAAGCTTTCATGTGAAAAAGTACTTCTGAATACATGGACACGGGCATCTTCTGAAAGATAAGTCAGGTTTCAGTGAAGCCTCATTTTTCTGCAGGGGAGTTAAAAAAAGGACAGCTCATTATAATGAAGGTTTAGTCATCAGCATCACATGATCAGTGATTAAGAGGAGCATGATTCCATGAAGACTGCTTCCCTATCAAGTCAGAGTAGAGGGGATGGAGGACAGAGCATGCTGTAACACCAAAGGCAGTTGTTCTCCAGCACTGCTAAAATGGTCATGAGCTTCTTACCCTCCCACAAGGAAGAAGAGGGTAGAGCCTGTGTGAAGCCCATGTGGAGTCTGTGCCTTCTGCATGGCTGGGAATAGGAGACAGCAAAACGGTCTGATCCAGCCTGCTTTCAAAGAAATGACTCAGCCATTCAAACATACTGAAATATTAAACATTGTTTGAAGGACATGAAAATTAAAATTTTCTTCAGGAGGAGTGGAAAGTGTGAGCTCAAAACCAAGGTCAATCCTCCTGTGAAGCTCCTCACGTGCACCTCCTGAGACATTTCATCCTGGTCTGCACCTGGAGCTCCCAGAGGAGAAGCCACCTCTCCATAGCCAAGTCTTCCCGAGCAGCGAGCACACAGCAGCGAGTCCGGGCTGGATCCCAAACACAGCTCCCTCTACATCCTCCCTTCAGGGAGCAGTCACAGCCTCAGACTGCACTTAGTAAGCCAAAATCCACAAATCCATGGCGCTCTCTAGCGTTTTGGTTCTGCTCGGGAGAAACACGAACATCCCAAGGCACTGACATAATTCCAGAGAGCGTGGAGAACAAATATCCAGGCAGAGGGATGCCCAAGGCCTGCTGTTCATTTGGATGCATTTGCCAATGTTCAGGTTTCTTTGGGTTGGACTGCACCTTCTGGTGGATGCTGCTTCAGCTGCCTGGCTGTGGCCCTCACCTGCAGTGCCTCCAGGGCAGTCATCTAAGCAAAACCAGGATTTTAAGCCACGTTCCTGACGGACAGAGCTATTTCAGGAAAGTTTCTGATTCCAGGATTAGGTCTCTGCAGTCCCTAAGTGTGACCCTGTCAGCTCCCAAATTTGCCATCAGTGATGTGTAACATGGGTTGTCATTTTGGGGTGCAAACTCAGAGGAAAAACCTGCATGGAGGAGCTATCCCAGAGGCAGCTCCAGGGAGGGCTGGGAGACTGGGACAAGGGAAAAACCTGCATGGAGGAGCTATCCCAGAGAGGCGGCTCCAGGGAGGGCTGGGGGAGTGGGACAAGGGCAAGCACAGGGCAGGCTGAGGGCTCCTCTGGGACCTTCAGGTGCCATTATCCATGAAGAACAGCAGCCTCCATGGAAATACCAGTCCTTCCCTAGTGTCTCACCTTTCCCCATCACACTTCACCAGGGGAGGAGGACAAAGCACACTTGAAGGCAAGCACAATCCAAAAATGCAACTGCTCTGATTTGCTGTTAAACAGCTTGATGGTCCATTTGTTAATGGTTTTCCAGTCTGATACCATGCCTCTTTTTCTCCTGTGCTTTCTGAGGCTGACAGTTCATGACAGAAATACAGCACATTCCACAGACTCATAGCCTCAGGTCCAACTGTTATGTGCAAAGTGACAAGATCGATGTGGCAATTTGCTGCAGAACATATGAGATTCTGTCTCCCTCTTTTTCTCTCTCTCTCCCTTAATATACATTTCAAATTAAATCAGCATCCAAAGAGAGGAGACTCTCCTAGTGCCCAGGAGACCATATTTTCTCTGAGCTCTCAACACTGGCTGTTGATGGGAGGAATATGCTCATACCGTGTGATTGATTTGATGTGTGCCATGTTTCGGTGTCCACTCCCTGGACTCCTGGCATTCCAGAATCTCCAGCCCAAGCTCCTCGTTACTGGCATGTTGGGAGTCCAGCAAAGACACTGGTTAGTTTTGACATGGAGATAAATGCTCTTATCTTCAGCTCTCAGCGTTGCTTCTTTGAATAAGTACTCTTGACAGTTTTCACTGTTCAAGCTGCTCTTCAGCAAGGGACAGCAATAGGGAGAAGCCTTTTTAACCCACCTTATTTCAGCAAATTTCCCTGCTGAGAGAGTAAGCTGTGCTTGCCATCAAACCAGAGAACTTTCAGTGGGACACATCACCACAATTCACAGGAAATAAATTAGGGCTCCCTCCAGGAAAAGCACTTAAGCACCTGAATAATCACTCAGTTTAGGCTTATCTGTTGATTTGCAGGTTTAGCAAGCCCCAGATAGACATTCATCTCCAGAACCTCGGATACAACTGCAGTACACCAGCAAAGCTGTGCATTCAAACTGTGCTGTGCTGCTGAGAAATCTTTTTTTACAGCCAAAATGTGAGAACATAAATTTTAAAGTATCTTTAAGAAGGTTGGTGCCAGAACCAGAACAAAACTTGGTCCTTTGAGTCCCCCCCCTCTTGCTGTAGCACACTGCCAGAACATGGGAGTGAAAATCCTGCTTTGTGCTTTCTCTTTCCTCTTGCTGCAAGGCTGACTACAGACCACAAACCTGACCATTAAGCCACAACTCAACTGGAGCTCAGGATAAGCCCCACTGATTTGAATGGATTTAGGATTTCACCCTCTGCTTCTTCTGCACAGGGATTAAATAAATATTCTCCTGCTAGAAAAGTGCCACACATATCTGCCTGAGTTCAATGGGACCTTTAAAGTAAAAGACACGGAGAAGTTGCAGTATTTCTAATGGTGTGGCAGAGGGCGAGTTCTAGGGCCAAAACAATAATTCAGGCACTGAATCCAGTTCATCTGTCTTTAATAGATGGAACAGTCTTTGACAGGAAAAATGAAAAACATATAATAAAGAAAAAATCCAGGACAATAAATCGACAGAAGAAATTAAAAAAAAAATACCTGAAGTATATCAGGAGGGAGCTGTTTAGAGAAACAGCAGGTCTCTTGTGGACCAAGTAAGCAGAGGAAGCAATCAAATAGGGAGGTTACAACCAAGCCAAACATTGTCTTTGCAATCAGTATTCACACCAGAGTATGACTGGGGTTAGAAAAAGGCAGAAAAAAAGTAGCTATTATGTAGGTCACTGTGTATGCTGAGACACTATCTGACATGCAGGAATAAAGTAATAAGAGCAGCACTGGAAAAAATTAAGATGTCCTGGGGAATTGAATCAGCCAGACTGACAGCAGCTTTCTAAATGCACTGGCCAACAAAGTAACTGAGCTCCCGACGAGAATAGGGAGTTCAGGGAATTCAGAGGGACCCAAGAAGGCTAAGATCATTGTGGGATGAGCCTAACAATTCTAAAATGCCCAACCTAAGAAAAACATCTGAGAAAAGTCATGGAGCTTGAAATGAAAACCCCTCAGACCAACTGCAGTTGCAATTTTTTTCTTTTAAGTCAGTGAAGTTACTCTGAATTTTTAGTAGAGGAATCCAGTTTTGGTACTGGCCAGAGCATTCTGGAAGAGTCTTTGGACTCTGGCAATGAAACATTCATCTGCACAAATCAACAAGCCTCCATCTATATCCATTTCCTAGAGTGGTAAGAGGGAAGAGTTGCAGAGCTGTGTAAAACAAACAATATTTTTTAATAATATCTGCTAAAATTACCAGAGAGCAAATAAACTCTTTTTTATTGGCCTGAGTTGAAAAGCCACCTAGGCTGTGCATGCACTTATATTTCAGGATGAAGTTTTCAATTCATCCCCTCTTTACCACACAAAATGCCAATCAGAAAGCAATTTTGTGTGTGGAAGACACTGGATTGCACACTAACCACTAAATTATATTGCCACAACAAGAGTGAGCACCCTGTGGATCCACGGGGCACATTGACTATTAGTGTCTGAAGTGATGAAGAATAGACAGAAATAGTAACCACAGCCTGGTGATCAAAGGCCCATTCAGGCTCCAGCTGTATAAATTACAACCTCTTACTGAGGAAGCTCAGTGATATATTCAAAAAGCAAAATGAGAAGCAGATAACAATTGAAAGAAACCAGCCAAATACCTGATTCCCACCAACCAAACTTCTCTTGCTCTCAGCAGGACCGGAATTTTAGCTTAGAACAAACAATTGCTCCTAATTTGGCTTGAGTATGACAGAGACATGATCAGGCACCTTCTGAAAGATACCTGCAAGAAAAGACATAGGTATCTTACAGATGTTAGAAATATATGTATCAATCTTGAGTTTTAGAGACATCCTAGTATGTCACAAACTCTCAGCTGTACAAGCTATCTGAGAAACTGTATTTCTATCAATTTAATAGTTGCAGAGACATTTCAGAAGGCAGAAACATGCTGAAAAGCCAGCTCTTTTTAATGCATTTCTGCTTGGGAGCCCCAAAGCAGCTGGATCACTTGCCATTTTCCATATGCTGGATCACTTGCCATTTTCCATACTTGTCTGTGAAATGGAGTACTGCAGTTCCCAGAAATCAGTATGCGATATTAGTCAGCCCTAATATCAGCCAACATTTACGAATCAAATAGCATTTAAATCTGATGAAAGACATGACTGAGAATTTAGAGGCAGTTAGAAAAGGATTTTTAAATTACAATTTCTCTAAAGTATTTGAGACTAGAAAGCCACTTACACATAAGCAAAATGGGACAAAACCCAAGTTAAAGAAATCTGATGAAAAATTCTACTTCAACTAAAGTCAACATCTCAACATCTTATTAATGCCAAAGCAATATGAGCTGAGGCTCAAAGGGAGCAGGCTGAATGAAGTCTTTGCTGCCATCCAGTCTCTTGTGATCATTAGCCTTTCTGCAGCATTCCCATGTGAAAAGTTATTTTCAGCCTAGACTCAGCAGAGCTCTTAAGCACATGCTGAACCCAGTCAAATCAAGACAAGAAAGAAGCTATCTTTCCATTAGGCCTTATAAAGCTCACTGCAGAAGTACCTAGTGAAGTTATATGGCTTGTTTCACATGTAACGTTAAAGCCCTTCCTTATCAAAAAAACCCCAAACCATACCTTTAATCCACTTCAGCAGAGTGCCTAGTGCTCTCAGGACTCTGACTGCACTCAGGACTGAAGATAAGGCTACACTGGTTGTCTACTCTTAGCAGAACCAAGCCAGCCCCAAGGAATTTCAGCTTTTTACCCACCGCACTGAAATCTGCAGCTGATGAGCCTTCTCTTGCAGATAATCTGGCATTCTGAAGCTCGGTTTAACTTTGCACTGCTCCTCCTCTCTGCTTTGAAAGGCACACAGAAAACAAGATATTTACCAATGAAGTTCATTGTGGAATAGTAAAGAAACATTGAGATTAGAATGGAAACAGCAGAAGGACAGGTTTTTCAGTTGACTAACTCCACCCTTTGCCAGAATGAGATTTTGGGACATGATGGCTGGAATAAAGTGCTGTCAGTCTAGCAGCAGAACCCATTGCTGGCACAAGGCAGTTTTAGAACAGCTTTGTGCTCCTCTAACCTGATTTCATGCTGGAGCAATTCATTAGCTCCTCTATGCTATGGCTGCTGCCAACAGATGCTCCTGCAAGCAAGGGTCCTCGGGATGCAGCAATAACTCGTCATCTTCTGCCAGGACACACTGACAAGAAGGGACTGTCCAGAAAATTTTTTCAGTGGCTCTTACACTAAGAGTCCTTGAAGCAAGACTGAATGCCATAGAAATACCAGCAGCTTTAGGGCTAATTTGCAAACTCCAGCAGGTAACACAGATGCGATGTTAACGGCCCTCCATGTCAGACAAGTGAGACTTCATTATAAACAGTCTTTATGAGGACTACCTGAATGCACCTCCAGGGTTCTTTGGTCTCACAGTTTTGTAGAAAAAAAATCATCTCCTTTATGTTATAACACTCAGAAATTCACTTTCAGCACAGGAGCAAATACTGACTTATGCTGTCTCAAGTAGGTGCTTGCCTTTTTATAAACAAATTCATCTGCAGTGACTATAAAGCAGTAACAAGGCTCCCAGGGAGTGCTATATATGCATGTGATACATGTTAGTGTGTTTTACGAAAGTGATAAAGATTTTGGAGATTAGAGGATAATAAAATGAAGATAAATAATTCCTCATCTGAGTTTTCAAAGGAAAAGACTACTCAGAAAAAAATGTGGATAGATTCTAGCCTTATAGTAATTCCCTTCCATTCTGTATTTGGCATCAAGCTCTTTCTGATTTCTTTACTCAGGCATATTTTCCTTCGGGGAAATTCATCACAGTTAGAACATTGCCCATGATTTCATAATATGTATTTATGGAGTTAATCATACTCACATCTCTCAAGGCGTCTGTTGCTCTGCTTTGGTAAATTCCTAATTATCCCTGCAGGACAGCATTATCAATTCTGAGCCCTCCTATAGTGGGTTGCCATGTTTCATATTCAAGGAAAGGAGATGTTCTTTAGGTGTGATTGACACAGGCTGCCTGGTACCGCAGTGGGCAATTTCTGAATGTACAAAAGAACTCTTCTGCTGTATTCCATCTCCTGAATCTGAAGGTTTTAGCCCTGGTCTTTCCTCTCCACTAAACTGCTGCAACTCAGTAATGCTACTGAGGCAAAAATCTGGCTCAAGCTGAGCTAATTCAAATTAAACAAGTAAGAAATCACAGCATAGCAGCATTTCTCAGCAGACTCCAGTTTTCCCACAGGTATCTCTGTTTGTCCTTCCAACATGTATAAACTTGCCTCTAGATGTGGATGCTGCAGTTTGGAAACAATACTTTGCCTGCACAGTGAGCTCAGGGCATTTCTAATTAGAGCTGCTGCACCAGCATCATGTGTTTTAAAATACTGTTGTAATAAATCCTGCAGCTGCAGATTCAATATTTCATACAGGCAGGCATGACCTTGTAAGACAGAGTTCGAGGGGGAAATTTGCTCTTAACTGAGTTCTGTAATAAAGCATTTCAGGGAGAAAGAGGACAAGTGTGCAAGCAGGATTTGATCCTTCAGTCCTGTCTTCCACTATGAATGGGAACAATTCAGCATGCAGGAAAGGAATTCCTTGATTTTAAGCAACATCTTTATAGTAAGAATTCCTCTAGACTTTTTCAAGTCTTAAGCACCACCTTATAGATTCTGGTTCCACGAGGAACCCCATCTTCAAAAGAAATACAGAAATTTTACATTTCAAAGACAGCAGGCTGGGGAGTTTGAAATGATAATTTGTGCTTTGATAGTAACTATAACAGCTGAGACTAAGGTGCAATGGCACATGTAGCTAGTATGTTCGCACAAATAAGAAGGCCCTGCCTTAAACAATTGAAAATGTAATTTAAAAAATAATTAAGCACTCTTTGGAGCTTCTGAGAGTATCTACACTCTTTCTTCTTACTACTTGATGAGAACTTGAGCCAAGTTTGTTTTGTCTGGAAACACAGCAAAAGCCTAAAGCAAACAGACTACATAATAAAAGTAAATATGGAGCCAAACCCACACCACAAGAGGTCGATACTGTAGGTTGCAGTGGTATTGCACTAACGTCCCCAAAAGCATAACCCACATTGTTGGAAGCTAAAGGCCTTGAACCAGAACTCTGCTGGTTCTTAGGCAGTGAGACTTGTGGGATTCCCAGGCATTCTCACAATCTCTCACTCTCACAAGGATGAAGCATTGGCCTGGACAAGAAGAACAGACAAAAGAAACATGGTGGTGCTGACCTGAGAACACAACACCCTCACATTCATATTTACATTTGCATTCAGCAAGGCTTCAAAGCAGAGAAAGAGAGACTGTTCTTGTTTAGAAATCCAAATTTGGACACCCAAATGCATATCAAAGAATCCAAATATCTAACCTCAATTTAGGGTGCTGCTCCCACTCCCATTTAAATTCCACAGAAGCTGTGGCATACTCACACTGTTGAAATTAGGCATTTATGTAACTGTCCAAATAGGAATTTAAAGACTAAAAATAAAAACCTTAACCCTGAGATCCATTTTTTAACTAAACAACAGTCCTCTCTGCCTTGTGGCTTCTTTTTTCCTGAATGATCAAATTACAAGTGTTGTCCTCCATCACTCACTTGGGGTTCAGGCTTGGGCTAATTGCAAAGGATGTAGGAAGCAGCTACCACAGGGACCCGTCATCAGTGTGCAACTGCAAAATCAATCCTGCCTTTGCACAGCTGATGCATGCCATCTTGGAGGTAAATTTTTAAATACCAAGCCATCTTTGGATTCTGCAATATAAAGAGAAAGCACTGGAACTGCCAGGGTCCAAGTTCCAAGAAGCCTTTTTGCAAGAGTTACACAGACTGCAGGGTGAATCATCTGGTGTGGTACCCAGGGAACACAAAGAGCCTTACCATCTGGAGGAGCTCAGACCCACGAAACAACATCTGGGAGAGCTTTGATCTTCGTAAAGAGTCAAATTTTGAAACTTTTGTGCACCTTGATTTAGCAAAACAATGAGATTTTACCAGTAATCAGTAGAGAAGGACAGATGCATTCAGCAAGCACACTGCTTCTTCCCATGAACAGCCTTCTGGGGGAACCCAACAGGAGAGAAGAGGTGAAGCCTCTCTAGCTAGTTTGGACTGTACAAGTAATATTTAGACAGTTAAAATTACTGCATGAAAGATCAGCTTGCCCGTGTACACAAAGATGAGACCAAGGCTGAAGCCCCATCAAGGATCTTTAGTGAGAACCTGGCTCAAAATCCATCCACTCTCAGTAACAATCTCATGTACCACAAAAATCTTGAATACTTTTGCAATGCAGACAGTAAAACTTCTTTAATAGCCATGCCAGCTTTCAGACTTTCCCACCATGCTTGACAAAACTACGAATCAACAAAATAAAACAAGCTAGGGAGTGGCTCTAACTAAATGCCAATTACAGCAAGAAGAAATTCAATCTGCAGGAACAAGTAACAGTCCTTTCCTCTTCTTTATTTTTTTTCTTTTTTACCCTTCTGTCTTTATGCTTAAGATAAAATAGCCAAGATATATTTAATGCATGGAATCCCTGCAGTGACGTGTACTTGATAATAATTGACACAAGGGCCTGGGCTAAGTCTCATCAGCAAGAATCATTTTTTACCAGACACAAATATCCCATAGGTGGGAAATGAAAACCTGTGACACAGAGAAAAGACTGTCCTGGGGTATTACAAGGCAGAAGCACAGCTGTGAAATTCTCTGGCAGACTCTAGCACAGCTAATAACATGATCCTTTCAATCACACACATTAGAGTCTTTGTGGCATCTACCATTAGTTAAAACTCCCAATCTGGTACTTCTTTCTGAGGACACGAGGAGGAAGCAAGCCTGTACTCTGCCTGCCTGCACATACCTTGGCTCAGTAGCACTTTTCACATCTTTTCCATCATTCCTGCTAAAACACCAGGCAGGTGTTAGGGAGCAATTTCTGTTGCTCAACGACATAAGGGGACAGCAGCACAGGCATGCCAGGGAAGATAGCTTTTGTGGGATTCCACCCCAACACTTTCAGAAATACAGCAATTGTGTTCAGGTGCTGAGGTAAACCACTGGAACCATTTAAATGAACTCTGCATTTCTGAAATGCCAGTTGTGCTAAACTGCTGATATTTCATTTCTATGGATATACTGCATATGGTGTTTATGGCTTTGTGTTGTTGCCAGAGAGCCCCAGGCCAGTGTCTACCAAGTTAGTTGGACTACTGTGGATACACAAAGATCCAATATTTCTCTGATTTAAAGCTTTCAGGCAGATTTTTCAGAGACTTTTGGGTTTTTTATAGCTACCATGTGTGGAGAGAAAAACAGTCGTTTAAAATACTGTGCCACTGTGAGCCTATTTTTTTCCAGTTTCATATTTCAATATCTTATTTTGAAGCACAGATAATTGGAAATCTGGTTATTTCTACATAAACATCCATTTGTGGATAGACAAAGATTCAGTAAGGGAATGCTTCCCCATGAAGAAAGGAAAAGGCCAGATAGAGTTTTGTCACAAAAGCTGGAAACATGACACTATTTTTACAGCTGGCCATTGTCTCTGTTACAGCCATGTAACAGTTAAGTGCTTTTCCTTCTCCCACTCCTTATGGCGCAGATTCTTGTCCTTCTGCTACAGAAACCTCTGACGTGTCAATGGACATTCTGATCCTTCAAGTTTTAAAGCTTTCTTCCACTTGAAAGGATGCTCTCCATCCCTCCCTACAGAAAAATCAAAAGAATTCTGATCATTAAACTGCTAAAAGTTAAAAAATAGGAGTCTGCAGTCTAACAAAAATCAAACAGAATTAGTAAAAAAAAAAAAAAAAGAGTTGCTCTTCAGGGAATATTTTAATTGTCTGCACAGACAAAAATATTAAACAAAAGTGTGCACAACTTTATTTTGTGGAGACATGCAGGATGCTCAGCCATCTGTTGAAAATGGAAGGCTGCCAAATATCACAGAGTCACACCTTGAATCTGGAAGCTGAGCCTACATGGCAAATCCATACATTTCTTGTGGTGTCTGCATGCCATCAGCCTTTCCTTTACCTTCTCCTCAGTTCTACTCTTTGCTGGCTGCTAAGCTGGATGGCTTCAGGCTGCTAAGATGGATTGCAGAGCCCAATTCTGCAAAATAGCATTGGCTGATGCAGAGCTGTTGGCAGGATAGCTGGCTGCATGCTTGAAGGTTTTCAGAAGTGGGGAACATAAACCAAGCAGTGTCTGGAAGATCAGGGCCCCTACTCAAAGCCACTGGAATCAGGAAAAGGCAAAAGATTGTGTAGTTAAGGAAAAATTCTTCCATCTTTCATTCAGAAAAAGTAAGCAAAAGGAAAATCCTTAAAGGCTGAATTTTTACAGGCCACCAGCTGATGCTTTGAAAGAAACCTTGAGACTTCCATTAATATCTGACTTAATCAAAACCCTGCCATACTTTTAATTCATATAAGCCTGTTTCTTGTGTCTAAGTAGTTGAGAGTATGGGATGAGAGTTCCCGTAACTTCAAGAGTGGTTAACCAGGTCAGGACCAAGGCAACAACAAAAAAACGAAATTTCTGGCAATCTCATTGGAAATCTTGCACAGATTCCTCACCTTGCCTCTGTCCGTAGCAGAGAACTTTATGATGATATTGGCTAAACAGTACAAAAGTCACCATTACAGTTGTTGAGTCCCAAAGGAAGTAATTTCCTACAGGCAATTGGCAAGGTAACTGATACAGACTGCATTTTTAAAGTTCAGAAACCCATTCAACATTAATGCCGGCTTTCATAAAGTTTCCTCAAATATAAAAATGTTCCTTAAACTCTTCTATAATTTCAGTCGGTTTTTTAAATGCAGATTCATACTGGCATGCCCATGTTTGGAGAAGCCCTTAGGAAAGTACCTGTTGTCAATTACACACCATTCATCAGCTCAAAAGCCAAATGGATTTCTCAGAACTCCTGCTTGTTTAGCCATCTTTCTTTGCAGTCCTCCCAGTGGGATAGAATGAAATTAAATTTAAACTAGGCTTTAAATTATTTAGTCGGAGATAACTGAGTTTGGAAAGTCGTATTGGAGCATAATCACCCCAGGAAGTAGCTGAACATGATTTGAGGTGGGGGAGCAGGAGAAGTGAGCTGGCATGCCTGGCCCAGTGAAAGTGTCCCTGCCCATGGCAGGGGCTCTGGAACACTGTGGTCTGTAAGTTCTCTTCCCACTCAAACCATCCTATAATACTGTGTTACATTAGGTGCAAAAAATTTCTCACCGTAAAAGTCACAAGCTGCTCTCTTTCATTCTGGTTGTGCAGAAAATAATTTCCTGCATACCTAAGAATGGCATCCTTTTTTTTCTCAGAAGGAATCAGGCCCTAAGGGAACTGAAAAGACTAGTGATCAGATTACCTTATTTCTAGGGGGCCTACATTTTCCAAATAAAAGAAGCACAAGAAGAAGTTTGGTTTACATTACTGACTTATTGTGATTTCATGAAACCTTCCGTTCACAACGGACAAAGCTGACTCAGCTACAACGGCTGTGTTGGTCTCACCACAGCTTTTAACTTCAGAGTAGCACACACAGCTTTCCTTGAGGAAAAGGTATTTTCTGGCTCAGTTACACCTGCATCGCTCATGATATCCAGTCATTCATATCCACTTTAAGTGATAACACAGAATGTTCACCGTTCTTTCACTCCTCCCTCTCTCTCTCGCCGTCATCGAGGACCACCACTCTTCCGGATTTATCCAGGTGGAAGCGGAGCGGTTCTACAGCAGCTTTCCTCAGGCCAACATTCCGGTTACCTTCTCAGAAACTACACCCTGCCCTCGCAGAGGAGAAGAAAAAAAATTCCCTCTGACTGATCCGAAAAGAAGCAAAGCGATGCCGGAATTGAGGGGAGCCGCTGGCACCGGCTGCTCTGAGCACCAGGTCCCTGCCGCGGGCAGAGCCCATGGTCTGGACTCGCCGCCGAGCGCGCTCCACTCCCCCAGTGCCGCGCCCCGGTGGGCTCGGGTTCCTTCCCCGGGGCGGAGGCTCCGCTCCCCCCGCCCCAAACCCGGGATTGCTCCGGCTCCGCTCCGGCCCTTCTCCCTTCCAGGCCCCGCTGCGCGTGCGCGCCGTGGCCTTGGCGTGATGGCGCGGCCTGAGGGGTTCCCCACGCTGCCGGAGCCCCTACGGCGGCGGCTCGTCTCCTTCAGCAGCTCCGTGTTCAGCGACAGCCACCGCACCGCGCTCAGAGATGTCCCCCGCGCCCCCCCGGGGTTTCCGGGCTACCGCGCAGGTACAGCGCGGGGCCGCGGCCTCGGGGCGGGCAGGCGGTGGGGTCCGGCCCGGACCTCTGCTGCCGGCGCTGGGCCCGGGAGAGGCCGCGCCGGTACCCGCCGGAGGCGCCGCTCGCTGCAGCTTGATTTCGCTGTCGACTTGCTTTTTATTGACCTGCCAGTCGTGGTGGCCGATAGCTGTGCTCATCCTATCGCCCGTGCAACTTGCGGGCCAACACGCGCCCTTTTCAAACCTATTGCGCGAGAGTAGCCATGGAAATGCACACAGGACGCGTACACAGAGAGTCTGTATTGATTTCAACTGATAAATCCATACTAAGCTGATCAAATTAATCAAAAAGCCGTTCTTATTTCATGGCAGGAGAAACCACTTTCTCTGTAGTAACACTCCTAAACACTTGAATTTTTAAAACGTTTCACAAATAGCTTCTATCTTTAGTCTGTCTGTCTTCTGCTTCCTGTTTGAAGAATACTCCTATTGTAATATCCAATCTGCTGAAACCAATTGCAAATTATTGGACATCGGGATTTCAAAAATTAAGTTTTACACAAATATATCTTGGTGAGTTGCTGTAGCAACTGGGCATTGCAATACTGTCTGGCTTTTCCATTAATTTTAGCAATCCCAGAAAATAAGCATTAATTTAATTTGGGGATAGAAACATGAATTAGAATTGGTTTATGTTGCTTAAAGATTCATCTAAACACAGTTTTAGAACTTGCACAGAATTTATAAATAGCAATGCCATGTAAAGGAAACCTGTAGCATACCTAAACATTATCATCACAATTGAAATTATAACTCTTGGCTTCTCTGTTTTTAAGTAGTACAGCCATGAACCATTACAGTTTTATCTAATACATATGGGACAGAAATACAGTTACTTATATAATTGGATGGTCTTGATTTTTTTTGAAAGATAAAGCACTGTTCTGGACTGGTATCTTCATGACTGCTAAAGTTGTCTTGGTGTTCAAGAGATTCCTTCATTAGGCAGCTGGGACACTTTTAGGTAGATGGTGAAACTGGTCTTGAGATATCTATAGATTTTTAATTCCTTTGCAAGATGTAAGAAAGTGTTGATGATTAAAAATTGGGTTATTAAATATAAATATATATCTATATGTTTGTATATATATAGGTTGTCTTCCAGCTTCTGTTTCAGTATAACAGATCTCTGCCCCTCACAACACACTGCCCTTAAGGTCTGTCCCAGTTCTGTTCCCAAATCTTCCCCGCTTCACAGTTACTTCTAGTGGTTACCATGGCTCCCTCGGTACCTGGCATAAAGATGTGTGAAACAGACTGTACCAGACTCTGTGGAATGCCAGACCGAGGTGGAGCAAAGGTGTGAGAGTGGTTGGAGGATCTCAAAATAGAAGGCAGTGTCAGAAGAGAGGTGGTTCTGAGGCAGGAGGTGAGGCAGTGTGAGTGTTCAGAGAAGCTTTCAGTCAAACCACCAACATGACAGGCACAGGACTTGAATGCAAACCAGCAGATCACAATGAGTGCTTTCTGAACTTGCTCAGGTAGTAACCAAGTGAAGATGTGCGTAGAGACACAAACCAAAATGGATGCAATATCAGTTTACTAGAACATGGCAGTAAAACTCCACTGATGAAAAATTAATGGTCTCCTTTTAAATTTTACCTTAAGTCTGACCTTGTAGGTCTACTATAAAATCATAAATATGGAATTTACTGCCCACATGTTGAAGTTTGAGACTTGCTATTCTCTACGTTGCATTGTGTGAATGCATTTTGTCCTTCTGCAGACTTGAAAGGATGAGCTTTAGTTTGACACATATTTGAAATTGTTCTCTCTTAAGAATCAGATCAATTACTGGCTTCCATCCGAGTGTCTATTTAAATAAAGGGTTGAAAATGGAGAGTGGGCTGTGCAAGTCTGCTCTTTAGCAACTCTCTTGAGCTAAGCCTCAGTCAGAGATGGTGGAGTAAGCCAAAAGCCACCAGGTAACCAACAACTGAACACTCAGCTGGAATATATGACTAAGTGATAAAAATGCTCTGTCCCAGGAAACTCAAGGGTGCCTTAGATTTCAGGAAACAATGTAACTCCAGATAGGGTGTGAAGATTTCCTCTGGATAAATAAAAATATTTTTCTTAACATTTAATTTGACTGGGAAGAGTGTTATTGCCCTGCAGGAGGCTAAGATGGAGCACTATCTTTCTGTAATATTTACAGCAGGAGTGATAAAATCTTCCTTCTCTCTACAGATTGTGAAATCCTTTCCAGTTTGCCACTGCAGATGTCCCTCTATTTCAACGTTTATTTCTTCCCATTTTGGTGGCTCATCACAGTTACCATCCTTTACCTGAAGGTGAGAACGAAGGAAAGTGCTGGTTTGTAAATGTATATTACATCAAACACATCCTACATGAGATACAGCTCACTGGAGTTAGAGGTTATTACATTGATTTAGGAATTCCTGGAAATTGGAGGTTCAGGAGTATTTGAATGCCACTACTGTCAGCTGACAGTAGCACAGGGTATCTTCATTTAATCACAGACAGCATGGCAGAAACTTTCACTCTCTTCTTCCCCTCCAGTATCCAGTTTTATCAGATTATTACAAGTTCATCCTGGTCACCATCATGATCCTGGTCTCTCTGACAGAGCTCATTCGGCTCTACCTGGGTTACGTGGGCAATCTCCTGGAGAAAGTAAGTTACCAGATGTACATAGTAATTTCTGCAGGAATTTCTGCTTTTGGGAGTTGGCAGGCATTTTATTTAAGAGATTTAAGTTGAGGAGATGGTTATTTCTCTTCAGTTGCACTCTGCATATTCTATTCCCTTAGCATTGGCTTCCACTTAATTTTGTGAATTCCAAGTAGTTTTCCCTCGGAAAAGAGCCCTCTCTCCCTGAAACTGTTTCATCAGAAAATACAAGTTTGCTTAAAAACACAGGATATGAAAATATGAAGCCACCTCACTTTGCCTTTCCACATTATGTGCTGGCTTTTAAAAATGAAAAAGAAATGTCTTTTCTTCACAAGATTTTGGATTTTCTCATCCCAGCTGGCAGGTTTTTAATAGGTGATGTCTCCCTATTACAGGTGCCTGAGCTGGCTGGGTTTTGGCTCCTGACTCTCCTCCCACAGTTGCCTATAATTCTCTTCTTGCTGTTCAATGACAGTCTGAAAATCCACTCTCTGGAGCGAGCTGTCCACATTATCTTTGCCGCCTTCCTCTCCTTCCAGGTGGTCGCGGCCTTTTTCACCCTGAAAAGAATGGTGAACACTCTGGCCACTCGCTTCCGCCTTACTGAGTTCCACCGCCTGGAGGAGCAGTGCCCAGGGCCTGGCATTTACAGCCTGGCCACAGGGAGCAGCTCCTGGGGCTGACAGGGACCCAGTGCCAGCTGGAGATTATGCCCTGAGGCCCTCAGAAGGTAACAGCCCAGCCCAGTGTTGCCAAAGTTCCATTTCCATTTTGTTGGGTCATTCTTTGTCTTCTTGCCTCAGCGGTATTAAAAAGTAGATCTTGCTCGAGAGCCAGCATTAAACCTCAGAGGTTGTAGCTCCTCTCTGCAAGGAAAATCAAAGCCAATTCCATAACTGACTTAAGTGGACTATTTGGGGACTGTTACTGAGTAGATTTGGAGAGTTTTACGTGTTACAAAGTTGTGGCATTTTTAAAAACAACAGAAGCCTTTTTCCTCACTGTTTGCATGAAGTTCTTTTGTTTACAATAAATCTTTTCTACAATTTTTTGCATTGGTACCAGCTTTGTCTGTCTTCCAGATGTTGCACATATTTAATGTCACAGTTAAGAAAAGAATGCAACCCAAAACTAACTAAAAACAAAAGCCCTAAGAGATCTTGAGGCTCAAAAAGAAGTTAGTGAACAAAGACTACACTTTCAGAAATGGTCTTCTAGGTAATACCAGCACTTAGAAATTCCTTACTACTATATTAGGGATGTAATTTCAATTCCTTCCACAAAACTCTAAACCTCATCTCCCTTGGCTTAGTTACAGTTCTAACTATCAAGTCAGAGTAGTGCAATTTTCCCAGACAGAAGAGTAACAAAATTATAGCCATTTAAAAGAAGGTTTATGTCACTGAAAGGCAGAACCTGTTTTTCCCAAGCCAAGGCAAATACCAAGGTTCTCTCATTCCTGTTATGTGTATTAAATTCTAGGCTATCTTCTGCAGTTTTGGTAAGGGCTAAAAATTCACTTTTTCCTGGCCTGGAGTGATGGAGATCAAACATTAAAACAGATTTTTCATCTTAATCCTTTATGTCCTTGTCGCGGTTTGAGACAGGTGTCTGCCAAGAGAGGCAGGAGGCTCCCTTGGGATCGAAAATGTAAACGCCTTCCCTCTGAATTACTAGTATTTTGAAATTAAGGGGCTCTCAGGCAAAGATAAGAGAATAGGAATAACAGCTCTTTACTAAAATGTATATAAGACAAACAAACAACAACTATAACAGTAACACCAAACAGAACCGGAGAACCCACTCACAGCCTTCGCTCGGCTGTAGGAACTTTCCCCTTGGTGCAGTTCCGGTCCCGGCCGGCAGGGGCGCTGTGGCTCCGCTGGGCAGGGCAGGTGCGATGGTTCCCCCGCGGCTGCAGGGGGCGCTGTGGGGCAGCTCGGGGAGCAGACGCCAATGGCAACCAGCAAAAATCCCGGGGTGATGGAGGAGATGCACTGGAAGCTCCGTGGCTCTCTGGAACCCTGGAGTGCCTCAGCAGGTGGGGTGGGGATGCGGGCTGGTGCAGCGGGAACCTGGAGCAGTGCCGAAGAAGTGGCGGGAGAGGCGGGTTCAGGATCTCAGGGCCCCCAGGTGAAAAGAGTTCCTCTCTCAGTGAGGTATTTATAGGGCACCAATTCAGTGGCTGCTCTCTTGAACAGAGGCTCACCCGCGGCAGGAGAAGAACAGACTGGGTTGGACTGCGGTGGTAGCAGCTCCGCACGTCTTCCTCTGAAAACCGAGCGAGAGCAGGCATGCACAGCTGCCTCTGTCTCACCTTTCTCCAGCCCCAGTTCTCGAGGTATCTGGGCCCCTTTTCAAGAAACCCTCAGACAGAGAAGTGCAGCCAGATGCTTCCTGGGCTTGGCCACTTCTTTTGTTCTCCTTAAGTATCATCATTACCATTTCTTAGGAATGTGTGGGACAAAATTCCCTAACAAAAGGAGACAACCCTCAAAAGTCCTTTAAGCAGGGCAACAGTTGTCTGTTTTGAGAGCTGGCACAAGCATCCAAGCTGCTGAAAGGATTGGAAGGAAGGTGAGTCTAACATGAAAAAGGCATGTTATGCTTAAAGCTTTTGAATATTTAAAGCTTATAGAACCCCAAGTGGAAAAAAAGGCATTAGCTTTTGTTTTTACCCAAATAGTTAATTTTCCTTTCAATCCATGAGTGAATGGGACAATTAATTACACTGAGTTTCCTTCTTCATTTCATTATTATAAAGCATATGTTACCAGAGCACATACACCTTTGTTTTTAAGCAAACTACCTTCTTGGATTGCCTTTTGCACAGAAAGAGAGGATTTCTCTAAGAGTCTCTAAGAGTGTCTTTTAACAGTTAATATAAAACATTTAGAGCCCTGCAATCAGACCTGAGAGGGAGACAGTGAGATTTAAGCAGAAGTTACATAATTTCAAAAGTACTTTTCCAGCCTTAGAAAATCCTTGTCAAAACATTCTTAACTGATGCAGGGGGAACATGGACATATTTTTAATGTCAGTCAGACTGCTGGAGAATGCTAAAAACAGGGCTCAAGGAAGGTTTTTTAACACTAAGTACATTAAATACAACACAAACTGAAAAGGTCAATCATACACCAATGCTGGCAATAAGGAACTGGCCTCCAGGCTAAGGCCATGAGATACAATTCAAAATCTTTGCTTTTAGTGATAAGGAAATGATGCATTTGGACAGTCAAATTTCCATGCAAGACACCTGTCTGGAGCCAAAGACACAAGGACACATAGCTCTTTGGATGGGAAGGGGGGGGAGCAATTCGATGAAGCAATACAAGAGCTAGAATTAAGAAAAACAGTTAGAAGTAGAATTGCCTGGAAATGCTAAAGGTAGAAGCCAGACTGTGAGGTAAATCTTCAGCAACATATTTGATAAACACAACATCTCTACATTTGCTGTGCTCAGGCTTTCTAACAGATCTGCTAGTCTATATTTTATAATTATCAAAAATAATTTCACAATGAAACTTTGCTTCAGTTTCCAGATTTCACAAGTTCTGATGAGACATCGAGCAAGCAGAAAAAAAAATACACAAATAGAATATGAGAATTTATTCAGCAGAGCAAGTACTTGGGCAGTGAGGATTGTTGATGGTTTTCCTCGCCAGTACAGAATAGATGGAAACCAAAGTGAAAGGAAGGAGCTCAAAACCACTGGAAACATGTGGGAGTTCACTGAGCAGCATCCAGACAGTTCTGAACATAAGCTGTACAACAGTGGCTTTCTGCCCCACTACAGTTTGTGCCAAGAACATCCCAAAAATATTTTTTTTATGCTCTAGATAGGTACCAGCAGCTCTTCCTTCATGATCAAGATCTTTGAGTGGCTAAAGCCTATGAATAGAAATCAATTGTTTTATTTTGTGAAGTTTACTGTCAGGAGAGGCAATTTTAAGGGAAATTTGTACCAATGGAAATTTGTACCAATGTATTTCCTTTAACTGAATAAAAGAAATTAGGAATGGGCGTATTATCTTAAAATGTTCTATTTTAGGTTACTGATCAATTTGAAGATGAGGAGTATTTTGTGATCAAGGCCATAGTTAGCAAATGGTTAATACCTGGACTTGGTCTGTGTCCCTTGTCTAAAATAGACTTTGTAAAAGGATTTCTCTTTTTTTAATAGTTGCAGGACTTTCAAGGAGGAGAGATTAAATTTAGAAGAGGCTTCAAATGTGTACCTTACTTAAGCGGATCTGATAAAGCAGACATGAGATAAGACATAGATTTGATAGAAAACAGACAATTGATAAAAAAGAGGGTACAGCATTAACCTTTCCATATCAACAGCTCACTCTTCCCAATTGCTGAAAGACTTGTACCCAGAGGAATGAGATCATACATTTCACTCTTGCCTTTGTCTCTTACAAACCAGACTGGACTTAGGATGAATCTTTAAATAGTTGATGAAGCAGGTAGAATTGGCATCATTACATGGTCTGATAAGATGGCCAATAGCTGGGAAAGGCTGCAGAGATAATTTAATTTGAAAAACAAATTTTGTTTCTCCAGGACAAAGGTCTGATAGCAACAACTAAAAAGAACTTTGTTCAGCGCTTCAAATAAAGCAAAAATAATAGAGGTTTGCCATAGGTGACAGGCAAAGCTGTATGCAAGGGTCAGCTGATAAGAGCAAGAAGAATTTAAACTATAAGGAAATAAATAGGTTCAAGAAGTGTAACACTGAGAGAAAATGTGTATGTTCATGATTGGTGCCACAAAAGTTGCCCCAGAGTACATGAAGGAGAGAATTTATTAAAAGAAAATAAACGTGAAAATTTACTAGCTTGAAATCTTCAGGGATTCAGCAGAAATGTTACTCCCTCAGCTAAGCAGCAGCCTACAGCACACAGTTTCACACTCCTTAAATCCATGCAACTTTTACAGTTTCTTATGGAAAAAAAAAAAAAAGTAGTTACTCTTCTTCAACTGGTCCGAGGTTTCAAATTAATACAGTCCCTGAGAAGTATTTGTTGGCCAAGAGAC
The DNA here is from genome assembly GCA_013398075.1 of Notiomystis cincta. Classification (NCBI taxonomy): domain Eukaryota; kingdom Metazoa; phylum Chordata; class Aves; order Passeriformes; family Notiomystidae; genus Notiomystis; species Notiomystis cincta. Next base: position 5,523 of record VZRX01022896.1, on the reverse strand, counting down.
ATGAGCACAGCAGAGAAACTGTAGACAGAAATGAACAAATCTGGCAGGTAGCTGCAAGTACAGCTGTGCCAAGGCCTGGGGCTTCCTGTTGAATTTGGGAAGTATTAATGGCTTCCTTGAGAGCTGCCTTGAACATCCAGTATTAGGGGAGGAGTTCCTGCAGTCTGTGAAATGAAGCACTGTTGTTCTTTAAGGGATAGAAAAGACAGTTCTATATTCACACTGGTAGGCCCATGCTGTTCCCAAGTAAAATAATCAAGAAAAAATGCCTGAACATTCTTTAGTTACCACACTCTCAATTTATTGAAAATACACCATCAGCTGAATTCATGAAGGTGAGAAGGATATCAGATACACCTGTTCCTAATCACTTACTGCACTGCTGGAGCTTTGAACAGAGCTTCTCATCCCATGCAGCCACTGCCTGTGTCAATCCAGAGGGATTCCTACCAGTCCATCTGTCTGAACTCCCATTTCAATTACAGAAGGGATTTTAGCATGGACATGTCTCCTCTCTGTTTGCCTTTGACCCTGCGGCCTTTGGCACAGGAAATACAAAATTTATCACAAGATTAAGACTTGCAAGAGTAAGATACTTGAGTATCTTCTGCAGGATATTAATGTAAAAGTCAACAATTAAAATATATAGCTAAAGGGGTCCATATTTGATTTTTGTTGTTGTTTGCTTTTAAAACACCTCAGTTTGAAGCAAATTCTTACCACAACCAGAATGCAACAAATCTTCCTTTTATAAAGCAGCTAGGAGTAGGTGAACAGCAAGTCTTTGAACACCTTAATTTTTAAAATCCTGGAGGAACCTGTATCTCACTCCTTTTTTTTGTTTGTTTGTTTTTAATTTCCAAATGATTCATCATGGTTAGCAACGCATGTATAAAAGCATGGGGTGGGGAAATATTTTGAAGCTGCTTCTTTATCCTAAGCAAAACTGCATTTAAAAAAAATTTAAATTCTCAAACCCCACCAGGCACTCAGGACTGGGTGTCAAGGCAATAATAAAAGAACAATATCTTTTTTTAGGGGAATAGTGATAAGGCAGCAGCAAAAGGAAGCTGGCTGCAGTCAGGGACAGTGAAATGTGACATAATAAAAACTCAGTTACTGAGTTAAGAACAGCCCTTTGGAATCAAACGACTGAAATGAAGAAAAGCTGTGGGTTGCTTTGTTCTTGAATATGACTTTTTTTTTTTTCAGAAGCATGAAATATTACAGTGATAATGGGAATTGGATAATAGGAATAAAAACTTAACCAAGGAAAATTCTCTGAGGGTTTGTTTAGGATGCACTGAAAGAGAAATTTGCTTCTAAACATCACCTGCAAAAAGGAACCCAACAAGTGTGAGTAGGATGGGACACATTTCATGTGTTTGCATTTCTCAGTACAGCCTTCAATTAGAGAATGACAGAATCCCTGAGACTGGAAAAGACCTCTGAGATCATCATCCAGCTGATAACCCAGCACCCAGGCCCACCTCTAACCCGTGTCCCTAGACACCATCTGCACACTTTTTGAACACTCCCAAGGACACTGTCCTGGGCAGCCTGTTCCACTGCCTGACCACCCTTTCAGTGGAGAGATTTGCCCTGATATCCAATCTGAACCTCCTGTGGCATAACTTGAGGCTGTTCCCTCTTGTCCTAGCACTTGTTACCTGGGAAAAGGGACTGCCCCTCACGTCTGTCAGGGAAGAGCTCTGCCCATTGCCCTGCTGAACAAGCTGTTTAGGCTTGTAAAATTAATAACTTCTTACTCTTCTTCAGC
>VZRX01022895.1:0-32974 GCA_013398075.1 Notiomystis cincta | reverse complement strand
CCCTCACATCCATTTGTAACAATCATTCCACATAGACAGGCTGCATGCACACTGTGAAGTCAAGTGGAAGGTAGCCAGTAAACCTGGGAGACAGAGGGAACTGTTGAGAGGGCAGCAGAAAGTCACCTGGGCTTCAAGCACATACCACATCTCTGCTGCTTCTCTACTCTTTTCTGTAAAATTCTTCTTTATTCATGCAGCTGAGCAAGCCTGGGTGGATGTGCCTCTTCTCTCAGGCATAATGTCCAGAATGAGCTCAAAATAAAGGACAGCAATTCACATACAGATTTTTTCATGGCCTCCACCAAAGGCACTGGGTTGTTTTTCTTTGTTACAAATATTGGTGACTCAGCACATGCACAAGTTTGCTCCTGAAGAGCCAGCCTGCTTCTCTGGCAGAGTAAAACCACAGCCATAAGTAAAACAGTCAAAGCTTGGCTGCCGTGTGAGGCTCAAGATGAGGCTGTGCCTGGGACATGCCTCCCTACCCCGGGGCCAATTAATACAGGGCAGGAGGGTTAAGAGAAGAAGAATATGGGGTTTTTCTTTCCCACACAAGGAGTTCAGAGTTCACTGATCAATCAGGAAAAAAACCAGTCCAGCCTTTATCCCAAGCATTTACAATTTCCAGGGCAACCACTGGGATCAATGCTCAGCCTGAAAGCAAATGGCTTGAGCCCTTGCTGCTGTGAACACACTCTTTGCATGCTCATGCAGCCCAAAACCTGGTTTTTCCAAATTCTTTCTGGTATTTGCTAGCTTGCATATGGCCCAGGGTGATGTTTGCCTTCCAGACACGAGTGCATCATGTCTTTCTTAGTACACAGGAAGAGCAGCTCCAGCAGTGGGAATGTCTGTCATCATGAAAGAAGACATTCTCATTAAAAAATAAAACAAATCCATATTCCCCAACTTTTTCTGGTGCTTTATTCCCTTTCAGCTGTGCTGGTGAGCCTGAATATTTCCAATAACCAAGCAGTTTGAGCAACTCTAACAAATTCAACAATTTGGTAGTAAACATGAGCAACTCTGTTTAAAAGAACCAGCCCAGATTTCAGCAGTTTTAGTCAATCTTACAGGATCCATAAACACATTTTAAATACAAGCTAGGAGGAGTTATCTTGTTCTTTTTTTTTTTCCCTGTTCCATTTATTTCCTTAGCTTTATTTAGTTGATTGATTGTTTTTTTAGCTTCTCTCAACTATCCTTTCTTCAACTTTTCTATTGTTCTTATCCAGCAAACAATACAGAGGTAGTGTTAAATACAATCTGATATACCAGGAATTACAAAAAAATCCATATATCAAAATCCTCTCCCCTCCATTTGCTCTCATACCTCCACCACCCACCTATAATAGCATAACACTAGATACTAACAGTCTACCATGCTGGGCTTCAGCCAGAATTTAACCTTAGAGTTCTCTATTAATGTGGATGGAAATAAATATGGGTTTTTTCCACATTACAGCAGGAACAATCAGCCATTGCCATAGAAAGTTTCAAAAAAAAGAGACTCAAATAAACAGAAATTGGTAAGATTAAAAAGCCACTATATAAATCATATTCGTCTTATTAATGTTATGCATTTTTATTTTCCTGGAATCAAAACAGCATACTTTGTGTGTATTCAGAAATCACAGTCATATTTTGAAATGTTTAATTTACATGCAAATTAGAATCAAGACCCTACTGGTTGCAGATATTCCCTTTCAGTCATAAACTGGCCTTTAAGCCTGTGTAAAAGGATAATATAATGGCAATAACATTATTGCTGGTGCTGTAAAAGTTTAGCTTTGAAAAGCCATAGAGATTTGATTCAGTGAACAAGAATCATGACATAGAAGAGAAAAAAATACATTACAACAAGAAAAATCTGGATCTCCAGAGCAGCAAATCTGAAACTGCTTCATTTTAGAATAAACACAATCAAAAAAAGATTTTTGGAATTCCACTACTTTCTACTCTGTGAATCATCCAGCTGATGAGGCTTGTGTATCACCCTTGTTCTTCCAGGGAAAATGATGGCACATTTCTCTCTTTGGACTTTTAATCTCTTATGTTAGCCTGATATATTCCAGTGATGCACTGCTAAAAATGGTTTCATAGAAGTGGCAGATAAGGAAGAAACAGTTTGGCAACACTGGGCATTGTTATCCAAAGCCTGATGAAGTAAAGGGAAAGAACTCCATAATGCACTTAAACCACAAGCCTTGCAAAACAACTCTCCAGAGAATGATTTTACAGCGAGTTTCACCAAAGCACTGGGCTATACAAGAGCTGCACCTCGTGTGAGCAGAGTTATAATATTTAGTTTCAGTTATCACTGTAACAAAGAGAAATGTTATTTGATGGAAAACTGCATGTCCTGAAACCAAACCAAAATAGAAAGATGCTTTGTCTAATGCTTCACATTAGGTTTAGGCAAGTAAGAGTACTGAAAATGAAAATAAATATTTTCTTTCTTATTGCCTGTCTCTGTCTCAAGAGGCCTAAGTAAAACAACTCTAAAGATATCTTAAATGCAGTCTATTAAAAAGAGGCATGTCTTCATGGCCGAGCCCTTTCCATGGAAACAAAGGGCAGCTGACATTATGTTCAAGCATTTTCATCTGTGACAGGCTAAAATCCTCTGACTAGCCTCTATCTCACAGAGCAGAAAAATCACTTCCTTTAGTTCACTTCTTGCAGTTTTCCCACATGCAGCAGTGAAGCATTACAGCATCATTACATTGCCCATGGGTGTGAGTACAACAGCAATATTAGCACAGTGCCGACCTGCACAGAGCCCACAGTGTTTTCAGCATACTGCAACAATATAATAAGAAATAGTTTGGGAAGTGCATAAAAATGTCACAGCAGTGTCATTAAGTGCCTTTTGCATGCTGATGGGAAAACAATTTGAATGCTATTTGTGTAGAGATTGTTATTACAAGATATTCACATTGGAAAACTAGCTTAGCAAAATGATCTCCTTGAGTGGCCACAGAATTTCCACACCTATGCAGTCACTAAGCACAGGCCTCATGTCTACCCCCCTTAGTGGTGTACAGCTTTCACTGAAGTGTGAGATGCTGCAAAGCTCATCTCAATCAAGTATCTGCAATTAGATCCTTGTCCCAGTATCCACCCAAAAGTGAAGGGGCAACAGATGTTTTGTCACACAGCTGGAGGAGGAAACCTTGCCCTTGAGGTGATGGATAAAAGTACTGTAAATTAAATTGGCAGCACAAGGGAGTCACAGCTCTGAGACAGGCTTGTCACACTATTCAAGTAGGGCTTGGGGACAGAAGATTTAAAATGTAGTTAAAACTCATCTGCTTGGGTTTCAGGCAGGGCACTGACAAGTAAAATGCTCCACTAGCAAACTCCAAATAGATCAAAGACACTGCTCCTCTGGGAGATGAGGCTCCCAGACAGAGTCAGGCTGTTGGATGGGAAGCTGCAGGAACGCCTGTGTGCCAGGGAGAGCACGGCCATGCAGCTGGTCCCTGGTCCCCAGCATCCTCCTGCACCCACAGGGGCTGCTGAGCTGTAACTTCATCATTCCTTTCAGCTGGGAAAGCTCCACATGTGTGCAAAGATAAATTCACCTGCACAGAGAAGTCCTTATATATAAAAGGACAAAAGAGGTGTGGAAGGAATCCAACCAGCTGAATACAGACAAGCCACTCTCCCAAAAGCTCTGTGATGGCCATAAAGGACCTGCCACGCCCGCCAGATGGGTCCCTGTGTTCTCTAATACATTTTCTCCCAACACCCTCAAGTATATCTTAACACTTTGTGTTATAAATGTCCTTAACTAGTTCAAATCCTTCAACACTTTCACTTACTTGTGCTNAAACATCCTGTCCATTTTCTCGCGAACAAAAAAAAAAAAAAAAAAAAAAAAAAAAAAAAAAAAAAAAAAAAAAAAAAAAAAATCCATTTTTCAGTCCTTCCCTGGATAGAAATTCTACCTGTTATCTTGGCTATTCACTTCATAATTTCTTTTTTTACCAGCTTACTTTTTCTTTAAATTTTAGTGAGATGACCAAACCTTGACCCTGTGCTCCAAACAAATCTAAAAAGCACTTCATATGTCATATATTCATTATTATTAACACAACTCCTTGGAGAAGACAGTTTTCCCTGCTTGACCCAAACCAGTATCTTTAAACACATTTGCTGCTTATGCAGCAGATTGAGAAGATAAATGTTACTTAGTTTGACTGCCTTGACAATGACAGGATTTGGCTTTTATGATTTCAAGGTATCCCCAAGCCTGCAAATATTAATTGCATACTTATGTTCATTCAGAACATAAACTTTGAAAGCAGGGGATTTCTGTGAATGGCTGTGAGTATTTTATGTTCCAGTTTGTTTGCAGCATATAGGCTTCCATGGAAAAAGCTCTTTATGTTACTGACATCAGTAACTGCAATGCCAGGATTGAACTGCCATTCTGTTCCTTTCCACATACACAGGAAGTTATGATTATAGACTTTTTTCCCCTCTTCCTCAAATAATACACAGTACTATAGCAAGCAACTCTGCAGTCCTCTGCATAGGACAGAAAATTAATTTACTTCTTCTAAAATAATTCAGGGTTCTGCTTTAAAATCCATCTTGAGGCCAGCATGATCATGGCATTTCATCTTATCTGAAAGATGAAGTATTCTGATTGAAATTAACTATTCCCATTTAAAACACTGATAATGCAGAACAGTGAAACTGCAGCACACATTTCAGTGGCCTGAGAATGTGGTAACACACAAACTCAGCGTGTTACAGGGAAGCTGGTGCTTCCTGGAAATAAATAATCATTTATTCTCTCAATTTCTCTTAATTCCTCAGCAAAATGGGGATTTTGTTCACTAAAATGTTCCCATACAGGTTTTTGTTGTATGAGTATCAGTTCTTCTTGTCATCATTTCCTTTCCTGAATAATTTCATAGCTCACTGTTCTGACCCTCCCTTAGTCTTTCAATTTTTTCTTCAATCTGAAGAGAACTACTCCATTATCAGTGATTTATTAGGATTTTATCTACAGCTAATTATGAGTGATTTCAATAACATGTTTTTCAAGCTCACACAAATTATTGATCAGCATACACATTCTTTACACCCTTTGCCTTAGATTCACACACTACATTAACTCATTAATGATTCCTACAAAAGATGGATAATGATATGATAAATCATTTCAACTGCTGCAGAATTTGCACATGCAGCTCTTCACCTTGTTCTGCTTGACACAATGCCACACAAACACAGGTCACTGTGCTAATTTATCTGTTGTGTTCACTACAGACAAACAGCCTAATCAGGCAAAAGGCTGCTGTGCCCACTTTGAGAGAGTGAACACTTCATAATGTAGCCAGTTACACTGGTTATGCCTGCCAAGCAGGCAAGGAAAAGGAATAATAGAATCTCTCTGTGTGTTCTACATACATGCACACATGTAGAGCATCTAAATGTCTCAAGAAAACACTTCTCTACCTACTGCATTTTTTAATATGCAGGAGATGATGAGAGAGATGATGAGAGAGACTGGACAGCTGGATTGTACGACCTTCCTAATTTCTAGAACATTGAATTTGGTTGGCACAAACCTCATTCCCCACTGATAACCTGATTGCATGTGCTGGGCCTGTTGCTATTTGACAATGTTGTTGAAAAGTGACCCTGACAGTAAAAAACCACTTTTTTGAAAATCAGCTCCAAGTATAAAAATATTAGTTATTAAAACAATATAAGGCTATGACTGCTATTTTTTTTTTTAAAAAAGTTTGATTGGAAAAAATTCCATATTCCTTTTCTACATTTAACCAGAATACCCCTGCCTCTTGCAAATATTTCAGCATTTCCATAAACTCTGAGCCAGTCTGAGGGTACAAATACGTGTTTGACACACAGAAGAATCCAGGCTACACATTTTACTGAGCTGGCCTTTTGTATCAGGCCCTGTTTCACAGCCAGTGGAGCAAAGAAACAGTCATAAGGAAGCTGGAGATTGAACAGGACAGGAAACAGCTTTTTGTAGCCTCAAACAGAGCACTCCTGAAGCAAGGGGTGGAGTAAGGGGAGCACAGAATGCGAGAGAAGCAACCTAAAATTGTTTTTCCTCCAAGAATCCCTGAGCATATTAGACAATTGCAAACAAATTTGATAAGTTACAGAGGTGCCAGAAGATTTTAAGTTCCTACAAGCTTCTGAACAATAGCTGGGGGATAAAAACACCCCCTCCAGCCTGCAACCTTTCAGTAAGTGGAAAAGGAAGTCTCCACATATGGAAGGACTGCGAGTGAAGTTCAGGAATTACCTACCTCTACTAAGTGGCACACATGTGCTGCCTTCTATCCAGCACAGCCATCCCTCAAACCCACCACCAACACTTCACTCCTCTTCTACAGGAGTCAACTGGACACAGGGAAAGCAACTCAGGACAGAATGGGAACTCTAGAGAATTACAGAAGGCAAGAGCAGAAAATGCTTATGAACATAAGGTCTTCTCTCTTTACTGCAAAATGTCCAGCCTGGCCTTGGACACTGCCAGGGATCCAGGGGCAGCCACAGCTTCTCTGGGCACCCTGTGCCAGGGCCTGACCACCCTCCCAGGGAACAATTCCTTCCCAAGATCCCATCCATCCCTGCCCTCTGGCACTGGGAAGCCATTCCCTGTGTCCTGTCCCTCCATCCCTTGTCCCCAGTCCCTCTCCAGCTCTCCTGGAGCCCCTTCAGGCCCTGGAAGGGGCTCTGAGGTGTCCCTGGAGTCTTCTCTTCTCCAGGTGAACACCCCCAGCTCTCCCAGCCTGGCTCCAGGGCAGAGAGGCTCCAGCCCTTGGAGCATCTCCATGGTCTTCTCTGGACTTGCTCCAATAGCCCCACGTTGTTCCTGTGCCAGGACCCCAGAACTGGATGCAGAACTCCATGTGGGGCCTCCAGGGATGGAGAACCATTTCCCCCAACCTTCTGGTGACACTTCTTTTTAATGCAGGCTGGGATTTGCAAGGGTCAAGTTCACCTTTTCCAAGTGGATGTGCCTTTTCCTACCAGCTAGTCCTGGTTTGTACCAAGCAGTATCCTCAACTTGTGTATTCCTGCTCTGAATATTTACAAAATCACCCATTGGCTGCCATCTCATCTAAGCAAATTACCAGCCTCAAGATTTAATAGAGGAAGATCAAGGGTAGCATATCTGCAATAGGGCTCCTTCAGAACATGAGGCTGATAGTTTCCTCCAGTTCATCAAAAATTCTGCTGCACTGGGGACTTCTTTACATGCATTTTAAAAAATCTATTTGTATGAAAGTGAATGAACTTCAAATAAGCAAAAGGAAATAAAATACCATATGGCATATTCAGATTCATGGGATTGCTATCCTGCTGACTAAGTCTTCCCTTACTCACATTTTTGGTAAAAGTATTGTATCCTCCAGGGATTTTAATTTTATATCTCAAAAGGAGGTTAGTATATTAGATTTTACTGTATACAGATTAAATGAGGACTTTTGAAAATTCTCAAATTTATCTGCTCAGCTAAATAAATTTTCTGACTTTGCACTTGGGGTAATTGTAATAGAGCTTTTGATCCCTGGGTAGATGGATGTAATAGTCCTATAAATCCCAGATATTCAACATTTTCAAAGACTATAAAATGTTTATGAGAGAGTATGGTTTTAGAGACATCTGGTGGTTATATAATCCTAAGGAGAGAAATCAACAGTGGAAGTATTAAACATAAATTCTAATTTTCCAACAAAAGTATCCTGTAAAGAGAAAAAGAGATTAGCTTATTCACTCTCTCTGCAAACTGAGGTAGATAATTTGCCACAAGATCCAGCCTTGTTTATGGCAACTTGGCAGCTTTGGTCACATTAGAACAAGAGGAGAAGAAGATTTTTCAAGGTAACCTAGTGTATGTGCTTTTCAGTAGCATTAAAACTTATCACAGTTTAGTCAGAGAATGACAGGGGCAGGAGATCGGATACTGAATATTTTTAATCCCCCTGCTAGACAAAAATCCTTATCTCTGCCAGCATCTTGTTAGCTTGGTTTTTGTTCTAACAGCTGGTGTGCTTTTATTTTTTTTTCATTTGAAACTTCACTGACTCTCCAGCATGTTTCACTGAACTGCTTGCCTAAAGCTAGGAGCTGGAAATACAAACTCAGAAACTAAATCACAGTCTTAACTTCTTAGGTTCAAACCACAAGGACAGGGACCCTCAGTAAAACAGCCATACTTATTTTCTGTTCCTTAAAAATATACATTATTATCAGAAGAGTGATTTATAAGGACTTGTAATTCAAGTCTTTATTAAAAGTTTAAGTATTTAGTGGTGTATTTGAACCTCCTCCATATTTCCACAAATCTGCTGGGGTACAAAGAACAGAACTACTCATTTGGAGACATCAAATCAAATGCTGCTCTCAGACACTGACAAAAATCCAAAAGAATAAATCCACTCCAGAAAAAAAAAAAAAAAATTAAAAAATCCATTCAAATTTAAGGAAAAAAACCTATTTAGCCTCGCCTTCTGTACTTAAGACATCAGAGCCAGGACTGCAAGAGAAAAGAATCCTCCCAGGCCCACTCTATAATAAGGATTTGAAGAGTTTTAAAGCAAAAGAAATATTGAAAATTCACATTTCTGCTGTCTGGAAGGAGGATTGCTTCTCTCTGGTTTGGATGGGGAGGGAGGCCATGTGCTCCCTCCCCTTTGGGGTCCCCAGCCCTTTGGCAATTTTCCCAGCTGCTGGAGGGGCACCTGTTTTCTCAGCCCAAGCACTGGCCCCTGGCTCTGAACTGCCTCCCTGCTCACAGCACTGCTGGCACCTTTTCCAAACTCCTTTCCTTGCCTTGCTCAGAGTAGAGCACAGCAAACTCCTGGGAGAGCTAAAGCTGGCCTCACACAAATGCACTTGTTCTCCAAGGCAGAGGTTTCTGCTGATGAGAACATGACACCCTCACACAGAGCGAGGCCTCAGAGGAACAAAGAGCCATTGCTGGCAATGTTACTTTCCCATATCACAAGTGGTGTCAACATTTCCTGAGAGCAGCACAGTAATTCTGCATCAGAAGGTGAGTTCACAAACTTCTATACTGTGTAAACAACACTGACAAACTGTACTCACCTGCTTATTTTCAGTCAAGAAAGGAATTGGCTTGGAAAGTCCAAAATATACTTTATTTTATTTTTAACAATCTGAGCACGAACCAACATAAATTCTGATGCTAAGGAAGGGTTTCTCATGTGTGTTTTTCAATCCTGATCATTCAAAAGCAGTTCTCTCCTAAAAGTTCTAACTTTGAATATAATTTACATGCAATGAGCTGCTTTAGACTTTCATTATATTTGAGATTATACATGTACATAATTCAGGATATTTAAAGTCATGGTTGCTGTAGAAACCATAATTATATTTCTTGTTAAATCATTAAAGTTAACATCATTTATGAAATTACAGGATATTATGCAGGAGTAGGAACACAGCCGTGTAAAGCTACTTTACAACTTAAGTTCTAGCCATGCACAAATACCTCAGGAAATGCAAAATTAGGGCATCTCCAAGGGCTCTGAATTATGTAAGGAAATCCAGTTCCATCTCAGACATCAGTTGGCCAATTATGTCTACTGCTTTATAGCCCTAATTTACTTTCACTGAAATGTTCTGTGAGACCAGTTGATAGATGGGCCCATTTCAAGTTCCAGCAGGACTGGCTTTTTTGGCTTTGCTCTAGTTAGGGCAGTGCCCACAGGCTCTGAAATGGGATACAGCCTGGATGGAGGAAAAATATACTGCTATTGCTTCATCTCTCACTTTGATCTCATGCAGGACTACCCCTCCCCTCTCAAACACACCAACATCCTCCAGTAAGCTGATGGATATCTCCTGGAGCTCCAATTTCCCACTCCATAGCAGAGGACAGGGATGTTCTGGCATGGCTTGTTCGGAGGCAGAGATCAGCTCAGGTACATCCTTGTGGGATGCTGGGAACCCCTCCCATGGGGTGAGGCTCTGGGGACAATTGTGAGCACTGCAAGCACTCTCCTAAGCCAAACACTCTTACCACATGTGTGTCATGTCCCCACACAGCCAGGAATGGCTGCTCTTGACACTCTGCTGGAGGACACAACCCCTGTTTGTGGACCTGCCTTTACTTACAGAAGCCCAGGACGACACAATGAAGAACAAATGCCTTTCAAATTAATATTCCATCATGCCTTGCAAAATAAGGAGCTGCTTTCCAAACAGGGAACAGCTGTGGGCTAGTTTCTGGATGCTTTTCAATCATATGGAAACCTTCTAAACTGATCATGTCTCATGTTCCAAGCCATAACAGAATTAGCATTTAAAGTGCACAGCATCTAAATCATTACTCACATTGTCATCATTTGTCAGAAAAATCCTTCTCTCCTTTTCTAATGGTATTCCACAATTAACTGAAATGTCATGTAATGTAAGACTTGCTGGGAAAATTTAAAAACTTTGAGAACTCCCATATTAAAATATGCTACTAGGTCATCACTATCAAGACTTCTCTGTCTCCTCTGTTGAAAGCCAGAAGTTATTGCAGCATCAGCACTGGGTTTATGTACTTCATTATACTGTAGTTTTCCTTGTAATTTCTGGAGACTTGCAATTGTATTTAAAAGGCAGTTCTACAGGGAATAGTTACTGTCTGCATTGACTGAAAAATAAATCAAAGAAGGTACACGAGGCAGAAAAAAACACTCAGTGCAGCAATGCAGTTCAGGTTCTCTCCTTGAGACCCTGGGCAGATGAGTAAATATCTAAAAATCATCCCTCTTGGAGGCTGGCAGCTTGGGAGGCAATGTACAGTCCTCCTAGGGAGAAAAGAGTGGGAAAGGAGAATGAAAAGCAGAATGCTCTTTCTTCTTCCTTTCTGCAGCTGGAAAATACGTCGTGAGAGGACCTGCACTTTCATCACACTCACCATAACTAATGCTCTCACAGCACATCTGCACTTGCTGTGTGTGTGTAAGAGGGGCAGGACTGGCAGCAGTGTGCAAAAACACACACACACGCCCAGCAGCACAAGGTGAGGATGCTGGGAGCTGGTTGTGCTTTATCCCTCAGTATAATCTGCTAGAGAGAGACCCCAGGGGCACATATGGAGGGGGAAGGGCCTGGTGACAAAGTTACATTTTTTTGCTTGTGTAAAGGTTTGCCTCCCCCTGTTCTCCACAGGTACAGTGCAAAGATTATCACAGTTCACAGGATACACTTGTGAAAAAATACCCCAGTAGCTTCATGCACTTAGACCCTAGTCATATTGCAACCCTCTGCCTCAAAGATTTAACCCCTCAGTTATCACCTTTTACACATATTCAGAAAATGCAATACCAAATTAAGTCATTCTGGAGGTGCCAGGGACGAATCAAGGGACTGCAGTATTAGAAGATGGTGGTACATTTGCATCTTCTTGTCAGGCACCAAGCTGTGAGTAAGAGTTGCCACCTCTCCTGAGAGAGCAGAGAACATCCAGCCTTCCTCTCCAGCCGAGAAACACTCAGCCATAGCATTTGTCTTGTGATTACAAATCAAATGTTTCCATCTGGCTGTCAAAGCTGAAGCAGCACTCAGCCAAAATACCATTGATGGTTCTCTCTTGGTTTCACTGTCCTTTAAATATTACCTATGCTCCAGTGGTACATGAAAATAGCAGGGCAGCCATTGAGGCGGGAGAACATGAAGTGTGATATAATTTAAATAAATTCAAATAAAGTAGCCCAAAGATCTGTCTAAATTTTGTGTCTTATAAAGCAGAAAAGGGCTGATTGTTTCACAGCATTCACCCAGTACCCTTGAAGAACATCTACATTCTCAGAAAAAGAAACAACCACTGTTTCCAAAGATGAAACTCTTTCCTTACTCTCATATTAAATGTTCAATTTTCCCCTCTAGACAAACATCCTGTTAGTGAGAAGAAAGAAGGAAGAAGAAACAATCCACAAATGTAAGACCAAACCATTCATCCAGCCAGCCTCCAAAGCTTTGGCTTGGTCCCATGAGCTCATCCTGAGTGGGAAATGCTCACCTGTACTTGCTCCCACTGAACCTGGCCAGGCTCACAGGGCTACAAATTCCTCTGGACTAAATGCCTGAAGGAAGTGATTCTCTGTCCAGGCAGATTATCTCTCTTCTTTCCCCCTGAGATGCATATATACATGATGTAAACCAAACTGAGTGATGGTTTTTACTGACCTTGGCTCTCCTTCTGGGCTTTGTGTAATAGCAGTTGATAACAGTTAATTTTTCACCTAACTGCTGCATAAATATTATTCCAAGACCTAATATTGCCTTTTTGTTCAAGCAAACTTCATGCTGAAATGAAGATTTTTTATTTTATTAATATTTATATAAGAGCAAAGAAAGTTCTTTTTATATTTACTTTGTAAAGCAAAGAAATGAACAGTGAACATTAAAATATTACATGGGTTTAGATATTCAGTATCCCAAACAGCTCCAGTTTAATGGATGTGTATTTTTCATCTGTATAATGAATGTTTCTAAATATACCCAGAGAAAAGAAATAATATTTACCTTTTTAATATTTAATATTTTGCAGTCATATAGATGGAAACAATTTAGAATGGATGTATTTCTGGGCAAAGAAAAGATCTCCATTACAAGGCTGAAACACAGGTTTGACTGCAAAACCTACCCATGTTTTGAATCCTGAATGCCAAATAAAAGCCAGCTGACCCCAGAATGTTGAGATGAACTGTATGTAACACAGTGAATAATCAAATGCAAAATCCTATTTCAAATCTTGTACAGTGGTTCATATCCATTCTATTTATATGCTGAAATACTTCAAAATTATATCAGCTGGAACTTCTGCCTCCATCCCAAGGCCCCACATTTATCATTTTTAAAAATATTATTTGAAGACTGTTCATTTCAAAACATCACCAATTGTGATTTTTCTCATCATCCCTTAAAATCCTACTGATGTAGCCAACATTTACCCATTTACAGCCCACTGTGCTGACAGAGCAATGGGCCCAACCTGGCAGAGAGGATGGGAGAACTGCTGGTGAGACCTACAGGAACCCTGTGCTGTCCATGGGACAGGCAGGAGCACTCCCAGAGACCAGGGTGCCTGTCTTAGACAACTGAACCATGTTCTTCACATCATACACTTCTAAAGGGAGAAAAATAATGTTTGTTCTATGCTATGTAAATTATATATTATTATGTTTTTACTGAGGCAAATTTTAGTAGATAAATTTAACCATATTTCCTCTAATAGTAAAAGTGAATTCACATGATTTGACAATTTCATGTGTTTGCACTGCTTTTTCAATACCAAAAATTACTGCTGAATACACAGCAAAGGCCAATATCACTGTAATTACTACACTGTGGAGGACTGACTCCTCACCTCTTTAATCTGTGTTATCACCTGTAAAAGACTCCTCTCCCAAACCCTGTAGAGAATTATCTAATCCTTCCTCCTTCTTTTTACTTAATTTTTGTCAATTGCTTTCTTAGAAACATAGTAAGTAATGCAAGATTTTTCACAGGGAACTGGATCCTAGAACTCCATGGCTCAGGTTAAGACCTTGTAGTTTACCATTTGAGCAACAGATACCAGTCTTCAAATTCTACCCAAAAAAAAGCAGTAGTTTCATGCAGTTTTTTATGTCTGACTCTTTTATGTGAAAATGAAAAATTGCAAATTAAGCCTGTTAAAAGGGGCACTTTTTTGTTGCTGTCTTTTATTTAAGCCAGTGCCCTTGAAAGGACCCCCTTGAAAGTGGGGGGACTCCTATGAAAACAGGCTGAGAGAGATGGGGGTGTTGAAGCTGGAGAAGAGAAGGCTCTGTGGCTCTGTGCCTCAAGGGGCTCCAGGAGAGCACGAGGGAGACCAGGGACAAAGCATGGAGGGACAGGACACAGGGAATGGCTTCCCACTGCCAGAGGGCAGGGCTGGATGGGATATTGGGAAAGAATTCTTCCCCATAGGTGAGGGTGGTGAGGCCCTGGCACAGGTTATCCAGAGAAGCTGTGGAAGCTGTGGCTGCCCCTGGATCCCTGGTAGTGTCCAAGGCCAGGTTGGATGGGGCTTGGAGCAACCTGGAATAGTGGAAGGTGTCCTGCTCATGGCAGGGGGTGGAACAAGATGGTCTTTAAGGTCCCTTCCAACCCAAACCATTCCATGATTCTATAACACCAACTAGGATATTCCCTTTTTCTCTTGAGCCAGTCCAGTTACATCCATCCTGCTTTCAAGCAATTTGTATGGACCTTGAACACAGCACTACTACGAAGGTATTGGACTACCATGGAAAATATTTCCTTACAGAAAGACTCCCCATGAGCTTTGTAGGAAGTTGCACAGCCATGCAGCCTCGCTGGCATCTCAGCACTTGTCCCAGTTGTACAAGCACCATCCTGTCTCCAGCCTGGGGCCATCTTGCAGGTTGTAAGCAGGTAGCTGAACCTCCTGGTCTCCAGGATACAAGTTCACTGTTTTATGGTTTGTGGCTGGCAAAGCAAAAATGAGTTTCCACTGTGACACTGAGCATTAATAATCCATAAATAAACTGCAATGTTGACAGTGGGAACAGCCTGTCAGGAGGGAATAAATTTTTTCTACCCTGGTAGGAACACACAGAGCACGGAAGGACACGTCAAGTCTTCACAGCCTGCAGTGGGAAGTTCAGTCTGTCTCCAAGCAGACAGTGCCAACTTGCCAAACATACCACACTCACAGAGGAGACAACCCCTCTGTGAGCCACTGGTTTAGGAATGGACTCCCCAGCATAGTGCTCCCACTGAGACTCTCCAAACCACACTACTGCTCACTCTGGGATGAGGTGGATGGTATGGAATAATGGTGGGTAATACCCAGCAGCCAGAGAACACAACCTGTGCATATTGCACCACTGCAGCCAGACACAGACACACCACACAGCCTCTCCCCACTGGCTCTACTCACCTGGAACCATCCTCCCTTACAACCATCAAGGCTCATCCTCCTACAGCAAGTAACATTTGTGGGCAGACCTTGCTGGTATCTGATGTTTTGGAACACAGCAGTGTGGTATGGCCTGCCTCAGTGCTGCTCTTTTTCAGGGATTGCCCCTCAGCCAGCAAGAACTGCTGCTTTTTATATCCTGTTGCTTTTAAAACTCCCAATATCATGCCACCATGTGGGTACTGTATACATTGCAGAATCTCCTTACACTTACAGTTTTAATAAAAGAGCTTATAGTTTCAATAAAAGATTGATATGCACAACCCTTTTTCTAATGAGCAGTGATAAATAATCCCAATTAGATACTTAATATGAGAGTATTTGCCCTTCACTTATAATTGCCCTTTTACACTCAAAAACAGAGAGGTTTTTGTCTCACCTATATGTTTACTTATAATTTTCCCTCCCATGTTAACATTTCCACTGCTATTTGTCATTTCATTCTCAGGATTTTCTCTTCCAATTATTTTTTATTGGCTGTGATTTTGTGTCTTTTATTAGAGGTGCAGAGGGGCATCTGCCAGAAATTCAACCCCTGCTGCAGAAGCCTTTTGTCAACAGCTTCAGCTAGACATCTAAGCACTTTGGGTTGGTTAAGGTCATTATTTTTGTGCAAACTGAGAACCACTAGCATTTCCTCATTATCTGCTCTCAAATACTCTATCTATTCCCACATTTTTCTCAGTCACTCATAGTCCCCTCCCTGACTTGCAGTGTTAATGGTTGCACAGTTGTTTCCTCTAATTGAGCAGTGACCCATTAGCTTCCCAGACTATTTTTACTCTTCACTACTTCAGGTTAATTTGCAGTCCCTTTTGCAGCCGGTGAAGCTGCATTGGTTGTATTATTCAGAGCAGCAGGCTCTTTTTCTGAGACTGCATACCAGCTCCTTTAACTCCACTACCCAGTTCTTTACCCCTTTCTAGCACTCTGTCTTTGGTGCTAGCAGGGTGCTAAATCTTAGTTCTTTGGCCATTCAGATGACTGCAGCTGGGCACCTTCACTTCCAGTAACTCCTTGCTACTCAGCACAGCAATAATTCTGCAGCTGCTGTTTTCATCTCAACATCAGTTTCTTTTGTCTTGCCAGTTCTTTGAGTAAAGAGAAATTTTTCTGTCTTAGTTTCCTTTCCACAGTAGTTCGTCTTGGGAAAAGTTTAGGTCTCTACAGAAAGATTTTCCAAAGTAGCTCTTTGATACTCTGCATAATTTGAGTTTTCCAAAGTCACTCTTTCTATCAAGTTTTGGGGTTAGTTTGGGCAGGATTATGATAGGTGTACATCGTTAAGGCCACTGGAGGTTAAAAAGGAAATGCAATCAATGTTTTCAGTCCTTCTCTTCTGATGAATGTCCCTGAACTGCTCCTTGACAATCTGCACTGCACTGTCCTGCTCTGCTCACACACGAACAAGACTTTGTTACCCTACAGGGTTTGGGGCAACAGCAACCAAGTCCAGATCCTGCACTAGCAAAATGCTAATCCCTGGAATTATTGCTTTTCTATTTTGTGATCCCAGCCCTAGACTTCTCTTCTCTAGACCTGCTTCTTGAGGCTTCCCCAATAGCAGAGGCTTTTGGCTTCCCATTGCCTCTACAAAAGGGGCAGGCAGAGATTGGCTGCTGTAGTTGCCTTAAACAGCCCTGTGCCAACTTGAAACCAGCGCTGGAGAAGGGTAAAACACTTGAGTTACCTGCAGGGCTGCCACAACCCTGAATCAGACCAGTACAGGTCAAAAAAGGGAGTTCCACTAATCTGCAATTTCCAGGCCAGAGCTTTGTATTCCAAAGAGCAATTACAGATTTGGCTTGACTCTGATTTGGAACAAAAGCCACCTATTTCCTAGTTCCCTCACAGAGGAAATCACCATCTCATCAGCAGCTTGCACCAGAGCCAAAAGCCCCAAGAGCCAGAGCTGTGGCTCAGCACAGGCCCCAAATGTGGGTACCTGGGACATGTTGGGATGAGATCCAGCTGAGCCAGTGGGAAACCAATTCCTCCAGCAGCCCAGCTGGCTCCTGGAGAAGCAGCAGCACAGCAAACACCTCCTTTCCCAGCAGCATTCCCATTTCCCAGCAGCATTCCCAGCCTCTCCTCTCCTCCATCTGGAAGGATGGTTCCAAGCTCATGAGAGCTCTCTTCCTCAGAAAAGTGTCTGCTAGCTCCCAGCACTCTCATGATTTTGTCACTAAGGCCAGACTTCACTTTCTTACTTAATTCTCCTCCAGTCCTACCCTTAAATACCCTGCAGTCTGTCTCAGTCACGCTCCTGCAGAAGATCTTCCTAAATTAACATGTCATATGCACAATTTTCAAATTAGCATTTCTTGATTCCATTCACATCATTCCTCAGGAATTTTCTGTGACAGCAGTATATGAGCTGTACATTAAAAGTGGATTAAATGCTTTATAGACAGAGCAAGTCCTCTTAGATTCCTATGCACTACTGTTATAGGATTTGATTGACTGCATTAAAACAAAAGGACATTGAAATTAATTTTCTTTTCATAATTTTGTACTAAACAAGATGGAATAACCTCCAGGAAATAACAAATATAATGGTCATCTTTTTTAAGTTTTCAAGAGTTTTAAGCATTAGTAATGGGATGCCTTAATAAAAAGGAGATAAATGTCATATTCTTACAAATAAAAATTAACAAGCAACTATTAAAGCCACCTTTGAATCCAGTGACAAAAACTCCTCATTATAAATAAAAGAATAACAAGGAGTTACACTGTGATTCAGCAATGCACACAGGTCACCCATCCTGCAGCCAGGGATCTTTACAAACCCACTTCACTATGACTGAAATGAATATAAACCAATGTCCTGCTGGTTTAGGTCATGCACTCATAGGTCTTCCCAATCAGGCTTGTGTCACTCTCCACACACCTGCAGTGGTTGTCTACATGGATTTCCAAAACTTCTGGAAATTCCTGGCCACCCAAGGCAATAATATTCCATTTTGTTCAGTTGTTCACTGGTGATTGCAGGCTACTGTTCATAACATTACACATCTGCTTTAATATAAAGTTTTATTACAAAGTTATGTTTCTCCAACACTGAACTTGGTTTAAAATGTCCCTTCATTTCTCTAGTGAACATAAACTACCTAGTACTCATTTTAAATTTGATTTTAATTTCTTCTTTACATATGGGTGTTTTATTAAAACTCAAACATTGTCCTTTCATTTACACCTTTTACAAGATATTTTTCTCTTAATTTATGCTTAGCACCATAAGATCCTTGAAAGTTTAAGGAACTGTGTTTTGAATTCATTTAATTATTTAGTATTTGTAAATTTTAATGCAGATCTTTTCATTTTGCAAGTAATTTAAGGCCACATTATCTCCAATTTTTATTCTTTTAAATATAGTAGAAAGCTTTTCTCACATTCTTCCACTCTGGTTTGCACCTGGCACCATTCAGTAAAATGTGCCAGTGGATAGAAACATGTAGGTAAGTTTAATGGGTTTCTTCCTCCCTGAATCTTCCCCTTTAAATACCATTTCTTGACCCATTTATGAAAGAATCACAAGTTTGGAAGAGGTTTTTGTGTTCCAAACAGCATGTGCAGGCAACTAAGTAAATTGCAATAGCACAACTATTTGCTTGGTTTGTTTTTTGGGTTTTTTTTTTTAATAAAGTATTGGTTGCTTTGCCACTTACAGTAAGTTCTTTTTGAGGCTGGATGTTTGCTTTGCATCACTTACCTTGACTCTCTCGTACTCAAAATGAATAAGCCAAAAATTTAGATTAAAACAACAAGAGTTTCCAAGAATAGGAAAGTTATAAAACAAAGAGTAAGATCCAAGCTGACTTATACCTAATGTCTAACAGGCCAAAGCTTTTTGCTAAAATATTCCTAGATATTTACACTCTTTTCAACTCACCACCCAGGAATCTCTTTGAATATCCCTAAAAAACTGTTGATTTTGCAGCTTTGAAATATATCAATCTGGAGTCTCATTTTCCTGATTGCACATTTAAATCTTCCAGTTCCAGGGGGAATTCTTGAAAAATATTTAATATACAGTCTGGAACTTAATACAATTTTTTCATTAGCTGCATTCCCTTCAACCCTTGATATTTACCAAAAATATTTTCATTTCACCTCATCACCATTCTTATCTTGCACGCTGCAAATGTCTGGAAAAAGCACTACAATAGACCATAATTTTATTTTTTTTCCCAAAATCCTGAGTTTCTTTTGATTTTTCACAATATTTCTCTATGCTGAGGTAAGAAAAGGAGGCTCAGGGGGGACCATTTTGCTTTCTACAACTGCCTGATAGGAACCAGGTGGGGTCTGTCCCAGGTAACAGGACATAGCATGCAGTTAATTAGCATTATTATTATGTTTGCATTATCTTACCACTAAGCAATCTCATTGTGATACTCTCATGCAAAAACTGAGCAAAAGGGGAACTTTCTTCCCCAAAAGCTTACAAGCCAAGCAAAAAGCAGCTCCAATCAAGCAAAGGAAGGTGGGACACAATGGGTCAGTCTCAGTCAGAACACTGCCAAGTCCTCCACAGGCAAGTCAGAATTCAAAAGAGTTTTTCCTTTAAGAAAATAAGGTGGCTTTTACCCATAATGGTGAAAGTGCACATTCAGCTAAAAAGACCTGGTAAAATAAAACATGGGAGAAGAAACTTGCCAGGGAGAAATCCACCATGGACAGATTTCCATGTGGGCTTTTCTGGGATGGAAGCACAATCCCCAGCACACAGACACTGAGCACTGGCCCACTGCTGTGGTGAGCTGAAACCCTTCATAGCATGGGAGCCATGACAGGAGGAGCACACACCCACCACACCATGAACCAAACAGCACTGAACCCTCAGCCAAAATTCAGTGGGATCACATCAATGTGACTGCAGATGTTTGGCAGTATCTAGTGACTGCACTTCAGTAGGTTCTGCATTTATTTTTGGACTACCCAGGATGAAAGGCAGCAGCATTAAAGAATATTCTTGTTCCAGTTTTCCCATTACTCTCTCTTGCAAGCCGAGTTAACTGTAGTTTAAGCTGACACTTTTCTCCTGGAGGAGGTTTTTAGACTTTCAAATTGTAAAAAAATCACTGAAAACAGGAGATTGCAATGGCACAGGTTAGAGACCTCTGGAGAGCTCCAGGGCAGGAAAGGGTGTGAATACTGGTTGTAAATTTGTCAAAGCTTGAAGCTGTAATGAGGTTATGTCAGATGAAAAAATTCATTCAAAAGAATCTTTTCTACCACCGTAACTGCTATAATGAAAATTAAATAATAAATCCTTCTCTGACATGAAGCAATTTTAAAAAACAATTTTAGATCTGGACTCCAACAACCATCATGTGCTTTTGCACACCTTTCACAACACAATTTAATAGAATATAAAGAACACTTCATATAAAGAATAGAAAAATTAAGGAGTTTCACGAGTGCTGGTTTCAATCCAGAAGAAGAGTTCAGCATTGTTGCTAAGATTTTAAAATAGATTAACTCATCTATTTCATCTGAGTTAACTACAAAATTAGAAACACTTTGCATCATAACATTACCTCTGTGCACTTGCTGGAAAATGAAACTGGATAGTTTGGAATGTACCCAATTAAACACAGGTAGCCTGACTACTAACCAGGACACCACAGCACTGCCTGATTTTCAGCCAGTGTAACTGAGCACATCAGAGATGCTCTTGTTCACATATCAATACATTACTAATAAATTTGCCTGCAGCTTCCAGAGTGCATTACAGGACACTGAACAAAAGGGAGCCCCAAACCTTGGCATGGCCATATGTCCCATGGCAAATGACTCATAGGTGGGGTTTCCCCCTATCCTATTTCCAGACAGGTCACCAAGTCCTGAAAGAACTGAGGAAACAGCATCTGTAAGCAGAGGTGAATTGCTACATTGATGATGCACCTGAGCAACTTCCCAGTACCATGGTATGGAAGAAAAGACTGAGGATCCAGCATCCCAAACCAGCTGTGGTAGGCAAGAACATGGCTAATCTCATTCAAGAGACAACAACATTTATGTCCAATTAGATGGGCTAGATGGCTTCATCTGAAGTTTTAACATACACATTAACAGCAAATGTAAAGTTCATTGCAGACCTCAGAGCCTGAAGCCAGCAAAGGGGGAACAGAGACCTTTAAATGTCACTGGAGCAGAAGGTTGTTTTGCAACCAGTTCTGCTAGAGAAAATGTTTAAATCTATATGGAGCAGAAATTAGTTCTACTCTAATAAGAGGCAGCCTTTCTCTATTTAAAGGGGCACTCATCAAGATTCTTGAAGACTCAAAAAGTTGAGAGTGGTTATAAAGTTGTGGTTATTTTCCATGAAGAGGAAAAGAGGTGATCATCAAGGCCAATGTCTTTACCTCATGTGTCCAGGGAATAATGCTGTGCTGAATTGGGAAATGCAAAATGTCTCCTCTGATGCAGATTGCCAATGGGAAAAATAAACACATTCAGGGGTGTTTTTGTTAATTTCTTCGTGTTCTAGATGTTAACCTCCAATGTGTGTATTTTCAGGCTGTGAGACTGGGATACTGCTTGGCCAGGATCAACATCTTAAGCCAGATGAAAAGAGCTTTCTGAGCTTCTCTTAGAGCAGAGTGGGGAAATGCCTTTCTAATTAAGTGACCCTTTTTTTTCTGCACAGAAATTCTCAGCATGGATGGAGAGAAATTCTAAGGAGGAGCATGGATCCAGGTGAGGGAGGACTGTGTGGGTAGAGGAAGGAAAGCTGATCAGGGAGCAGAATTTGCTGTGATTCCAAAAGCCAACAGGTTGACTGAACCCACATCTGGTAGCAGTGACTGACCTGCAACAATACCATGGATCAGGGGACAGCTGGGTATTAAACTTTAATTTTACTATTTTATTCAATCTCGTGCTTAAAAAAACTAGTTACACTAGTGGGTAATTTAATATACTTTTTTTCAGTTAAAGAGACTTTCAACTCTCCTCTGAATGCCCAGGAGTAACATGTAAGTACATCTGCCTCAAAGGTTTGGCCATAAGGGACCTGTTAAAAAACACAAGAAATTATTCATTGGGCACCCATAACCTTGCATTCCTTGTCCTCAGCTACCACAAGGACATTTCATTTAATAAACAGTCTTAATATGTTCCACTTAAGTCTCTAATTCATTGGTTTTATTCTGCCATGAGTGTGGAAACATTTACATAAACATTATAAAACTGCCAGTAGCATCATCTCTTCTTTTACCTCAAACATTAAAAAAGTTTATGAGGCTTAGTTTTCTATATATAAGAAGTAAAGATTTGCTACAATTATAGTCTCTGACATTGCCTAATAGTCCTTAGCCAGTTTGATAGAATAACTAATATCCATAAAATCTGAGTTACATTACAGGAAAAAAATTACACTCCACACATGGAGAGTCATAATTTTGAAAATAAAGCAAAAGTGCATGTAGAGGAAGCAGGAGAGAAAATCACTTCCTTGCAACTAACAGGGACAAAAGGAGTGGTGAAGTTACCTCACACACATTTTACTGCTGTATTATTTCCAAGCCTTTTTTGATGGATTTTTCTCCTGAGGTCCTTTTAATAGAAGGTTTATTGAATGAAAACTTTCTCCTACTCCCTGTGACAATCCACCATGTTTAGTGAGAGCACTACATAAAATAACAACATGCCAGGAAGAGTGACTAACTGAAGCTCTGAATGAGGGCTGCCACGTATTTTCAGTCTTCTCTAGAGACAAACACTTCGTGTTTAAGGTGTGAAGTCTTTTCAGTAAAACCATTTCAATGCTTTTTTTCTTTTTTTAAGAGAATTAAACTACCACTTCCACGGTAGTGCTGGTTAAGGGCTGGACTCAATGACCTTAAAGCTGTTTTTCAACCTTACTGATTCTATAATTCTATGATATTGGCACTATGACCCAGAGGGCTTCCACCAGGTCAGAGGCTCATTGCTTCTCTGCCTGTTTCCTCCTCACCGAGAGAAGCAGGTCACTGTTAGTGATAGCACTGAGGAATCACTCAAATACTTGTGTTTCTAACTGCAGGATGCACTGTTTTAGCACAGTGGCAACAAGCAGAATGTCATTTAATACTGTTAGATCTTGAATGCATTGGCATTTAGCCATCTGACATACTGTGCTTCATAATATCTACTGTGTTCATTCAGTATCTTTCCCTGTCTAGCCACCAAAAAGCCTCTGGATAAATCATCTTCCCAGCTGTGCTGCCCCTGTGAGCCAGAGAGGATAGCTCCCTCCAGGTCATGTCAGATGGCTCCAAATCAGCAGCTTTGAAATAATGAGCTCTCCAATTAAAAACGTGCCTTGGAGTGATGGATACATGGTATAGCAGAAGGCAGAAGAAAAAAAGATATTTCCTGCAATGAAAACCCTTTGGCTACTTTAGAAAAATGAAAACCAGTAAAGGCAAAGTAGAAAGAAGAGTCATGACTCTTCTGGATTTGCTTCAAGTGTGTATAACAACATATCATATTTGGTTCAGGCTTGCCCTGGATTATTAATAGGGCATCCTCAGTACCTCCCATTCCAGGCAGGACAAATATTTATACGTAATATATCCCAGCACATACAGCTTCTAGATATATATCAGCCATAATACTAACTTAAAAGCAGCTTTCTATTACTTTATGGATCAAAATACAGCATTTTCTGGGGAAAATAGGAGACTCTGTCTTTGCTTGGCACTCTGCAGTTGCATTCAGTAGGAACATGAAAACTGACAGAGAATGCATTTAAATATCCAGGGACAGGCATTATTTTTGGAGACATCAAGTAGCAGGATTCATTGCAGACCAAGCTGAGCCAGGCACAGAATATAAGTCTAGACTCTCATCTATCCTCAGCAGACTGAGGAATATCTTCAGGAATAGAAAGGACTTGTAAGAGCATTCAAGCAGAAAGAATGTGTTTAGAATTAAATGCCATCATACACCTCTGTAATGGGCTTTGTACCCTCCTATTATCACATATACTGAAGCATAAAGTAATCAGGCTAATTGTTTTTCTTGCTTTCCACTGTCCTATACTTTATAGTGCTTTTTACAAGAATTGCTCAGAGATTATAATCACTACTCTGTGTACAATCACACCATCTGAAATGTTCCTGCAGTCTGTTCAATCATCTGAAGCTTTACTTCTGTTCTGCCCAACAGCCTTGACCAAATGTTCAACAGTGATTTCCTAACATCCTTGATGCAGTTCAGACATATTGATCCCATCACCCTGAAGTCTTTTCTCAGAGATAAATAACTTCAGTGTTTTAAATGTTTTTAATAATATTTAAGCACCCTTGTACCATATGCCATGTAAGCTTCCCAAAGCTAACAAAATTAAAAAGTAAAAATTCAACTTATTTTGAGAAACTTTCTTCCTGTAAGTTCAGAGTACACTGTAAATGAGAGGTGCACTGCTACAACTTCAGTTCCAGCTCAAACCTACAGATCTATCACCCTTTAGTCTACACCCTGTATATGACTACACACTTAAAATTCACAGCTCATACTTCCAAAACCTTCAGTAAATCCAGGAAGAATGTAGCTCAGATTACCCCCTTTCTATTAATGGCAATCTAATACCAGGGGTTTTTATCAGCATGAATCTTACAATCGTGAATTAAAACAAACAAAAATCTCTGGAGATGCAAATTTTCACACAAGGTAATACAATCTTGAAATGTGTACAAAATACCAGTACCTACATTTGGAAATCATAAAATCATATATAATAAGTCCCAGTAAGATATTATGGTTAGGACATCACATCCTGTTGGTACCACAACATATTCTTACATAATTATTTAAGTACAAGCACTGCTTCATTTCCACAGGACACTGGAATTTAGATCAGTGCCTCAATTAAAATACAAGGTCTTTCACTTCTAAGATTTTATAGATTTTATTTGCTCTAGACTACAGCAGGGGGTACCACACAGCATTAATTCTCCTGGTAATGTTCTTCAATAATTGGTGTGAGTCCAAATAATTGCCAATTTGTTATCTTACAAGTGGGTAAAGTTTATCAATGCAAAATGCTCCATACAGCAAAAATGGTGGCACTAATTGGAGTATGTGATCTTCAAATAACATGGGGGTTTGGGGGAATAAATTTGACAGAAAATCCAGAAAGCACAAAAGCAACAGGTTTGGAAGTCTGGTTGAGTATTTCAGAGGTTAAAATTTGGGTGATTTTATTCCAGTACTCTGTTTCTAAAGACATATTTCATATTTTCATGCTGTGAGGGCATGAAGAGTTCAAAACTCCGTGAAGGACAAGATAAAGCTGCTGCAGGTACCCACTGAAGTTGGGCAGGTGTTGTTTGGTGTCTGGCCAGACCTGAGGACACACGAGCAGCTCCTGGTGCCTCTCCTCCCCGACTCAGACAAAACCCCTTCTTTGCAGAACCTCTCTGAATCCTGCCCTGCTCCAAACCCACCATCAAAGGGCTGCTCAGATGCTATTCTATGATTAGGTTGCTCAGTCCTCACCCCATTCTTTCCTAATTCAGGCAGCAGCACTGCTGTTTGAGGATTTATTTATTTATTCACAACCACAGGTGTATCAGATGCCCGAATATCTAAAATGAGAACAGTTCAAAACAAATCCTCTATGCTGACCTCAAAGTGACCTCAAAACGTGGATTTCTGTGTGCACTGGAAAATTGCTTTTCACAATAAGCATCACAAATTTTAGTAGATGGCCATCTCTTGACACTTGACTTGCTCTCTTTGTTTTGTTTTCTATGACAAAAGAAACAGATTTTTTAAATTCTCATTTCATTCAAGCAGATCCTCTGTAGTCACCAAGGTGCTTCCACATCACAGCTACAGACCTGTATCATGCAGCTTTGAAAAAAATGTGAGGTGGAAGGAAATTCAAGAATTGAGCTGGAACAGAGATATCTCTATTTTTCAGCATGCAAATGAAGGGACATGCAAAAAGCAGAAGAGTTATAGTCCATGTAATTCTGTATGACTTCTTCACACTGATTTGGTAACATTTTTAATTCAGCCAAAAAGCTGAATACTTGGGGTTTATGTACTTTAGCTGATGATGGCTTCCTTACTGAAATGGAGAACATACTCCTTTCTAGTCCTCTAAATACTTTCTTAAGGCTTGCTATTTCCACAGCATAAATACAACTGTTTTTTTGAGGACAAGTCTTCAGCCCTGCTGACCTCCATCAGCAGTTCCAGCTTCCCTCACACAATGTTTCCAACATTGTTCTGCTCCTTCCAAAAACATCTTAGCAAACCCATCAAGATATTTTGAACGCTGCACTTTCCAAGCAGTGGTGTCCAGACTGGATCCCAGGAATATGGTAGGGCTCCAGAAGTCAGCACACAAAGCTCCTGTAACACCCAGCACCCCACACTGTGGTACATGACATAGCCAGGTTTGCTCAAGGAGGTAAATTCAGCTTTATTACATCCAGCTGACTTTTTGGAAAGGTTCAGTGGTGATAGAGATGAAAAACTTGACAGCCAATAGAGTCAGAGTAATTTATACTCTCTCTTTTTAACCTCACTGCTGTATGGGGCAGAAGCTCAGAACACAGATTCAGCAACAGTTCAAAAACAAATAAATTACAAGTTCACAAGAGTCTTGTGAAAACTAACATGCATTTTACACTTTCCAAACAACAAATGAACAGAATTAGAGGATTCTGTCTTGTACAGTTGGAAGCCTGTCTCAGACAACTTGTTTTGGTAGTTTAGGTGTCATCCACAACCAGATTTCTGCAATGCAAGTGTTTTTTCCAAAATGCTGCACTAGCCACACTGGTCAGTGAAATCTGAGGCAAACTCTTTTATTTCCAGGCAGATAGACACAAAAAAAACCCAGCAAGGTGAATTTGTACAATCCCTGAAAAGATCTCTGCCAGCTGCCATAGTAGATAACCAAATGAAGATAAATTAATTTTCCTCCTAATTTTGCCCAGGCCCTTCTTTCCAGAAACTTCAGTGGTTACACTCTTTATGATCTGTATTTGTGTGTTCACAGGGAATTGATTGGAAGGGAAAGGACTGCTTTTCAGGCAATTAGATCACCATTTCCATCCAAATGTAGCAATTTTAAAAATATTTAGTTAAGTTTCACTCCCTGTGTCACAGCAGGGACAAACTACTCAAGAAGGAAACTTCAATTGGTAATGCCCAGGACAAATATTTTTGCTTTAATTAAATTAAAATGAAAGTGGCACTAATTTTGGTGATGAAGCATCTGATGTCCTTCCCCCCTCTTAATTACAAAAAGGTCAAATAAGCTTCATGTTAGTGTAAATTTCCTCTTTTACCTCAGATCTAAAGCCCTGATTTTGAGGAACACAAACACCTTTTTTCTGTTATTTTAACTTTCATTTCACCTTTCTATAGAAGAGGTGATTTACAGCCACAAATCACTAAAATTGCATCTGCCACTGTTACATTTTTCTGCTTCTTCAAGGCTGATTTCAGCATTTTTTGACGACACAGGGTATAACATTTTACTGACCAACAAAACATCCTGAAATACATTTCCATCTCCCACCTATTGATTTAAGTCAATCCTGGCAATAATTTCAAATCAGACATTTTAGTCTGCCAGAACAATCAGAAACCGACAGCAACAACAAAAAATTGGTTTATGCACAAGTGTGTGCACGAAGGGCTCAAAAAGCCACACAACAACATGTGGGGGCCTTTATTCCTAACACAATAAACAGGGTCTTGTCCCCAAAGAATCAGTTCTCCACAGTCTGCCAAAGCACACAGACAAGGCAAAAGAGAGGAAAAAATGCCTTAGAGCAGAAAATCTGAGATCAACCCATTTGGATTATCAAATGAAAGGTTAAGTGGTGGCTTGATCACCGCCTCTCACCATCTACAAAAGGTAGAGGGTACAAAAGGTATAGATGGAGCAGTTTTTCTTTTAAAGTTTTAAAAGTGAGGGGTTTGTTCATGTAAAGGTGTGGAGAGGCTGGCAGGCTGAGCAGAAAATATTGCAGAACTGATAAGGAACATGGACATCCTGACCCTGGTAGGCACAAAACCATGAGATCAGCAAACTGAGGTATGAAGAAGAAAGATAAGGAATGAGGCTTTTGTCCAGAGGAATTCATGCAGGATTGTAGCTGTGCAATGTTGCTAGAGAAACACAAAATATTAGAGTCTGTCAGGAAAATTAATCCACAAACACCACAGGTTTATGTCCAAAAAGGAGACAGAGCAGTTCTGTAACTTTATTCGAATAAAGGGAGAGGCCATGGGGCATTTCCCCTGGGGTCTCAAATTTTTGGAGGACACAGCCTCCTATTTATCCCAAATTCCCGACCTTATTTCCCTCTCTCTTTCCCCATTGGCTGAGGTACTTGAGAGGTACAGATCTCCCAAAACACCTAAGATTCCCTTCTAATGTATACACCCCTCCCTTTTCTTAATTCCTATGGAATTTATGATTCTTCCCATTGTTTCTTTCATCTCTCAATATCCAGTCTCATTTATCAGCAGACCTACAGTTTGTTTGTAGAGACAAATCCCTCTCTCTCCATCCATCAATCCGTGGAACCCTTCCCATTGGGAAACACGGGGCACGGAATGTCTGCCCGGGGGAGAGACTTCTAGGAACCTCAGAGGTTCCTAGAACTCAGGCTGAACTCTCAGAGGCCAATCTTTGCCTGCACATGATCTAAAAACGATTCTAAAATGGGTCGCAGATACGATGCCAGAGCTTACCCCACCCACGATTTTCACGAGAGAAATACGGGATGCCGCTGGGGGTAAATTATGGCATTACAGGACGATAAGGGTGTAAAGGCAGCTGCGAATACGCTCCCCCCAGGAGAGGAATTTTTGAGACTGTAACAACCCAGGAGGGATCTCACTCTAAAAACCCCAGTGGCGCTTCTTGCCCTCCCTCAATGAACGAGCCAGGCGGCTCCCTGCAGACAGAGGCTGATACTCCCGCTCCTCCGCACCCTCCGGCTCCCCCTCTTGGGAACGGAAAGCACAAAGACCTGCCACGGTCTGTAAGGACAACTGATACACACTCCTGGCCCCTAGAGGACCCCTGGGATCCTGAGAAGCAGCCGGATTTTTACCCCCCTGATCCCCATGACAACTGGATCCGCTTGGGGCGGGAGGCACTGGAAGAGGGGGAGTTGGACATTGCTGAGAAAACAGCGATTCAGGGAAGCCAAAGCTGGACCATACTCACACTGCACACGTAAGGAATTTACTATAACACTTCTTTAAACTGCAGCGTTCCCTTATAAAGAATTGTTCATTTCCTTTTTTTTTTCTGTGTCCATTAAGAATTTACTAATCCTAATAAAAACCAAATTCATCATGCAGGAGAGCTTCCCCTGGAGTTGTGTCGCAGGGTGTTGTTTTTCTCAGATCTCCAGTAACAAGGAGCAACTTGTTTTTCCCAACAGAAATCTCTTCCCAGATGCTTATTCTCACACAAATTCGATTGTTTCTCACATGAAGACAGAAAGCAGGACTGGTGGTAGGGACAGAGGCACCTGCTGCCTGATGTCCCAGGCTTGATACTCCTCCACAAACCAGACAAGCATCTGCTTCTCCCCATGTACAGTCTCTGCTAAGGCTTTTGCACACCATCCCCTGCCCCATGGAGCAGTAATACCTGGATTTGTTGTCCCTGATCTACCTTTATCTAACATGAATTTTTACTCTCTTTCCCAGCACACAAACCTTTACAGTCCCCAGTAGGAACAAACTCTCCAGTTTCACTGAACTTTGTGTAGAAGACATTCTTTGCCCTGAACCTACCACCTATTTCATGTTACATTCCCAGTATAAGGAGAAATTATGAATGCCCTTCCATATAATTAAATCCAATGCATGCACAGATTATTATAAAGATTACTGCTCTAAGTAAACAGGGAAAATTAAAAATTTTCAAAGTTTCATTCTGTGATTGAGATTCCTCTGGTGTATTTGATGAACAAAAGCTAACTCCCTCCCTAAACTTTGTTCCTAAGTTTACATCTCTGCTCCCCACTCTGTAAAAGTGGGATCAGAACCCCACACACTGCCCAGCATCCAACCACCAAAGGACAGCAACTGCCCTGAGAGGCTACAGTGACTCTGAGGGAAGACAAGACTAAACATGAAACATACATTTTAAACTCCATTCTGAAGCCAAATGGCATAACTATTTGATACAGGTTGAATTTTTACAACAGCATATCCCTGAGAAATAACCACAATCCCCAGAAGCTCTTCCAATAACAGAAATTCGGGCTTAGAAATTTCACGTTAATTTATTAAATATTTCTTAGGAAGAAGAAGAAGCAAGAATCATAGAATCCCAGAATGGTCTGGGTTGGGAGGAACCTTAAATACCATCTTGTTCTAACTCCCCTGCCATGGGCAAGAACACTTTCAAGACCAGGTTGCTCCAAGCCCCAACCAACCTGGCCTTGAACACCTCCAGGGACTGGAAAGTAACTGTATTATCCAGCTTCCATCACGTTAGCCATAGTAATTTTTACTAAGAATTATGAACCAGGAAACAGTCTAGGATCACTATGAAAATGTGCTTTCTGCTTTATAGCATTTTAAGCAGAAAAAGCTGTGTCTTTCAAGCAATTATGCCACCACCTTTTCATGTTAGCTTTCCTGAAGTGTGATAAAGAACACTTCATTAAAGCACCTTGTTGGCAGTGGTCTACTGTAAGTTTAATAAAGGCAAGCAGCTAAAACAGAGCTTTTAGACCTAGAGTATCTTCTTACAAATAAAAAGTTCTTTGGTAGTGTTTGAATCACTTTTGAAACCTTCACACATGCATTTTAAAGAGCATTTGTGGCAAGAGTGCTGTTTGCCAAGTTACAAGCCCAGATGCAACTTTTATACAGTAAGAACAAAATAGCCTATGCATGATCCAGGGAAATGTCAGAAAACATGTTATTTTTGAAAGCTGGTGACCTAAGATAGTTATTAACCAAGGACAGCAAAGTAAGAGAAAATACAGTTTTGAAGGACAGTGTATTTGTATGTATTCATTACTGAAAATATGGAATAAAGAAAGGGCATCATGTGCCAAAAGCCAGCAGCAAATAAAACCTGTAAGGGCTGACACAGACACTGGCAAAGCATTACTGACATCTAGTGCTACACCACAGCTCGTCAGCACTGAGCAGGCACCGCAGAGGCACCTGTTTCTTTCTAACCCAAAAAGAGAGCTCAACGCTAGATTTGAGACAACACTAAAATAAAATATTAATAGTTAAGATTTTTAAGAACAACAGGTCAGGACTTCTCCCATTTTGGCAAAGACCTGAAGCACCGTTTCGTAGCCACGCAGTACAAAGAAGTTGCAGCACTCACCAGTACGTGGAAATCTTCGCTTCTGCAGGATGTGGTCTTGTTTCAGCATAAAAGCTCATGAGGGCAGCAGCTCGCTCATAGTCCTGAACCCGAATTTGGCCTGTGCTTGACCCTCCTGTGTCTCCAGGAACACAAGAGCGAGGAAGGAGGTGGCAAGATCAGTGCGAGGATCGGAGCCCTCAGCGCACCGAACCGAACCGCA
Organism: Notiomystis cincta; assembly: GCA_013398075.1. NCBI lineage: Eukaryota > Metazoa > Chordata > Aves > Passeriformes > Notiomystidae > Notiomystis > Notiomystis cincta. Next base: position 1,444 of record VZRX01022895.1, on the reverse strand, counting down.
TCGCTCCCGCTGCCAGCTCCGGGACGGGACTTCGCTCCAGGGCTTCCGAGCAGATCCGAGCTTGATGGAGGCACTGTCCAGCAGGACATGGATGGGTAAGCTCCAGACTCCACCTTTTCGCACTTTCAAAACTGCAAAACAAGCAACACGAGGGACTTTTGCCCCCCTACGTGTCACCCAGAGACAGCTATTCCTGTCACTCCGCGGCCCAGCCTGCAGCTCCCCTCAGCCTGGGGGGAAAACAAATGCCTCGTGAGGCAGGCTCCGAGAAGTCTCCGTGAGGCAGGCTCCGAGGGGTAAAACAAACTCTCCGTGAGGCAGGTTCCGAGGGGTAAAACAAACTCTCCGTGAGGCAGGCTCCGAGGGGTAAAACCCTCTCCGTGAGGCAGGCTCCGAGGGGTAAAACCCTCTCCGTGAGCCAGGCTCCGAGGGGTAAAACAAACTCTCCGTGAGGCAGGCTCCGAGGGATACAACAAACTCTCCGTGAGGCAGGCTCCGAGGGATACAACAAACTCTCCGTGAGGCAGGCTCCAAGGCTGTGCTGAAGGCAGAGACCTGAGCGCTGGCGACCTTTAAATTCACCTCACAGCCCGCAGATTGGTGCCCTGCGGGACGGAGTGGCCGCGGGAGTGCGGGTGGGCTCGGCACCACCATAATGGCAGCCCCAGGTGTTTCCCACATGCCCACAGCCCTCGCAAGCAGCGACAAGGCTTAAAGTATGGTGGGCTCAGCTGCAGCAGGAGCGTCACCCGTGCGGAGCCACCGCCCTGCCGGGAGCCGCACTCCGCTGCTTCCCTCACAAACCAACCCCATGTGCGTTTAGGTGAGCCGTGTTTTCGATACAATTAAATGGGGACAAGCAAAAGAAAATTGTTAATTAATACGGATTCAGCTGAGCTGGGTGGGTGCCTCTCACCCGCCAGAGCCAAACACAGACACCCTCCAAAAACGTGGCTACACTTTATAGCCTTTCCCCTGCCAGGTGTGGGCTCTGTCCCCTTTCCCACTGTCTGGGTACTCAAGAACTGACATTCTCTCCCGACCCTCTACTTTTCTGTCCTCACCCCTCTCATCCTACTTATTTTTGGTCAGGTCTTCCCCCCTCTCCCAGCAAGGCCCAACAAACCAACCAGAACAAATCCAAACCATAAATAACAGCACATAGAACCAACAACTTTCATTCTTTTGCCTAATAACTTTCTGGCTGCAGCAAAAATATTACCTCATCTCTCACAGCAGTAAATACAGTGCTGAGAGCAGCTGGCTCAGCCAGGATCTTTCCACATGGACAGGACACTTGGAAGAAACAAAATCAATTGCTTCAAAATCAATGAAAAAATAGGATCTGCTGCTCAGGCACTCCTCACACTATGTCCAACACATAAGTGTGAGAAAAATCACGCTATGTAAAGCCAGTGTCTATAAAGGAGACAGAGGAGTCCTG
>VZRX01022894.1:53484-233653 GCA_013398075.1 Notiomystis cincta | reverse complement strand
TCTTTCTTTCTTTCTTTCTTAGAGGAATTGCACAGAAATATAAAACAGGCACTAGCTGCAAGAATATTGGCAGAGCAGCAAATATGACTCCGTATTTGGAAAAACTCTCAAGGAAAAATACATGTTGGCAATATTGTTTGATCTACGTTTTAAGTGTGGGCTTGAGGATACAGTCAGTGTAAACACAACTATCATGCAGGAATGTTCCCAGAAATAGAGCACAGTAGGTCATGTCTTATTCCCTTGCTCAATATTCTGGTAAAATAGTGGACATTTCTGGAAGACACAAAAAATGCCTCACAAAAAATCTACAAGAACCAAGGATAAATATTTCAGGTACACATCATACCTGCAAAACAAAAGTATTAGGAAGAAAATAACTGCAGATTTTGCAGGAGATACCCCATGAGGAAGACTTCAGCACCCACCCACAAGTTAGAGGACCAAATAGTCACAGGCTGATACTAAAGAGTTGCATGAGAACATCCTACACAGACAAACCAGCATACATTACACCCTGCATCATTGCCATAGCAGCTTGGTTTCAGCAGAAAGAGCATTTGCAACCAGCTATATATATACCATACAGTATGGCAGGTGCTTAGTACAGAGCATGTCTCACAGTCCAAACTACTGAAAAAATGACCTTTCCTCCTTCCACCTCACCTCCTACCTCATTCTGACATTCATCCTAGCTCTACATTCAGTAAGAAAATAAACCTTCTTTCAGTGTCATGTTGCAGTCTTCTTATGGCCCAAGGATTTGAGACTGACAGCCTACCTCACTGAATTAAATAACAAAATTTCCTATTTTTTTCACTAAAGCTGGAAAATTTCTCCTTGGAGTATGTGCTCAACTGAATACAAATCTGTACTCACTCCAGGTGACCACTCAACCAGCCAGGGATCTTTCCTGACATGTCTTTCCAGCAGAGAAAAACTGTCACTGTCCCATATCACTTGCGCCTGCTGGGTCTCGAATTGCAGCAGTGTGGCTATGGAAAGGCTAACTGCAATAATCCTCTCACTTTTACTGTATTTATGGAATTCAGCACTACATTCACTCATTTACAGAACATGATCCCGTCCACTCTCTTTTGACTTTTCATCTAGAGTCACAGTTCTGTAGAAATGGATAGTTTTGAGCATGCTGATGGAGTTTGTAGCTCAGAGCTGGCAAAGAGGTAAACATCTAGCTCATTTGCACCTAGTTCATGTGCTGTCAAAGTAAGATGAAAGAGGTGCTATCACCAGCAATTAGCAGCTAAAAGAATAAACCATCATGTAAATAAAACCACAGATGGGTGGGAGCAGCACTAGTGTACAGTGCAAGTTGAATTTCCAAGTCAGAAGAACCCTCCAGGCACTGCATTGGCGTGACTATGAGAGGCTCCACAGGCTGAGAGCACAGAGATTCCAGAGCAAACATCTGCACTTGGATGTGTACACCGGCACTGCTTCAGCACTGGGGCATACCCTATGGCAATGAATTTCCTTCAGAGTGGGAGGAGGATCTCACTGACAGAAAGCTGTAACCAAAGACAGCCAAATCTCCTGTCTCCTTGCTTTGCTCTTGTGTCCTGGCAGCCAGGCTGTAAGCATGAAGAACTGAAAGCTGCTATACCTAGGGGGGAAAGGGGCTGCACAAGAAGAGGCAGTTTCTCCACTCTCTTTTGTTAACACAGTTGCTTGTTTGAACTGCTCTTCCCTCTTCATCCTTTGCTTTACCACTGCAGACTAAGGAAGGAGATATACACAGCCCAGCACTCAGACACAGACTGTTTCCCTGGATAATTTATTCTAGTTTGGATCCACCTGCTACATGTATTTGTTTGGGGGCCAAAAAATTTGATCCTCAGCAACCATCACTTTTGCCAGGTTACCTTTTTCCCGGGGGTTTGAATCCAACAAATACAATATACTCTACCCATACAAAAGGGATCCATGTTTCTACTGCAGGTCAAAGCTGGAGCCATTCACATCAGCTCTTAAGTCCCATTGGCACAGTGTCCCTCCCAATAGATGCAGACAGTAAGTATATTCACCATCTTTGCACAACACTTCCATGCATAGCAGATCCCACAATTATATTTATATGCTTCCAGATTTGTCACTCTATGGGGAAAAATACACCAGTCCAGAAAAAAGACATTCACATGGGGCAAAAATTGTGCATACTTTGTGGAACCATCATATAGACAAGTTGGATAACCTGGCTTTTCTGAAAGCTCTCCTCTGAGTAGCATGGAGTTTTCTTGGAGAAAAAAATTTCCGAGCCCAGGCACAATGTGAGTTTCAAAGATGGCAAATGCCTGGGCTCAAATTCCTCATGACCTAATATACTGTATTTCCATTTGGATGACATGGGACTTGTGTGTTTGTGTTTCTAATCCCCTAATCAAATCTCATTATTTTTTTCTGAGCCATATTGTAACATTTTGATCTACAAAAAAGACTCTTCTCATTAACAGTAAATTTACTTCAGACACATTTTTGGGGCCCCAAACTGGCCAAAGAATTGCTCTACAGTTACAGCAAGTGGAGTTGCTCCTGTGGAAAGGTTTAACAAGGTGGACTGAAAATATTATTGGAGAATGTGGGCTGTAATGATTTTTACCTGGTGGGGAGTTATTCATCTGAATGTTGTTTTATCATTTCAAATGTTGCTTGTGGGGAGGGAATGTCACAGCTCTCCAAGAGCTACATTATGTCAGCTGCCATGCTCTATAAACAGATTACACACACCTTGTATAAACAAACTGTGGTTAGCTAATTATCCTGAACAAAAATACACACACAGAGAAGAAAATTCATTTTAAAATGATTAATTATATAAATTTTAGTTTCAGCAATATATTTCCTATATCCCCATGTGTAGCTGCAGGTTAATAAAACTCCCTATAAGATTACCACCATTTAGTTGGTTTCACAAGTTCAGATTGTTATACAGAATCATGCCATGTTGTGAATTCAGTGCTAACCACATTGCAAACTATGACCTAACTTGGCAGAGAGGATGTATATACTGTAAATAGATACTATGACAGGTGTATCACCTAGTGCCAACAATCAACTTTTAAAAAATATATAGTATCAAGTGTCTAGAACCATAAATAAGATGGAAAAACTGTATATGGTTTATTAAAATATTCAGGAAAAATGTTTTATTCATACAGTCATTTCTCATTACTCATCTCATCAGGTAACAAATTAAGACATAAAACGCTAAGTCAGGTCAATACACTTTACCCCTTTTTTTCCAGAACTAATATATAGTGCACAGTAATAGAATTTTGTAGAAGGAAAAAAAAAACCACTTAAGGCCACTATTACTTTTGGTCAAATAAGAGTTCAGTAAAAAACCATGCACTTATGTCTTGTGTATGTGTTCCTTTTCTGACAGCATGAAGGTTGAAGCAAATATCACACAAAAGACATCCACGAAAGATGGTAGAATTTTGTCTGAAATGAGGTTCAAAGCATGCAAAACACTTCCAAGTCTGGAAAGACCAAGATTCTCACAGATTCCAGATCTCTGGAGGAGATGAAGAGATTAACTAGCAAAGCTAATGATTTTAAATCATACCGCCCAATGCTAACACACAGCATTAAACACAGCAAACAACTTAACTGATGTTGATAAAGCCCAGGAATGGTTCCCATATGTGGTTCCTGACTATGTGTATATTGGGTAGTATATTTATTTCAGTGGTAAATAAAACCTTAATTCAGCAACCCAGTGGTTTACCAACAGGGCATGTGTGGATATCCAGCTTTTAAGAAAAACATTTTTGGTGGTATTCATAGCCACATTACAAAACCCTGCAGACAGAAAGTCCCTCATGAATTTCCATTGGAATTCCAGCTTAATATGGAACGCATGGGATATAATAAGGATTTGATTTTGTGACGTCTAAGGCAAAGCACTAGTTATGAACTGCTGGAAGTTTCACAAGCACAGCATTGACATCTTCAGTGTATTCTTCAATACATGAACAGTACATGCTGGCAGACAATCCACAAAGTTATTGTAATGTCATGTGTTAAAGTTAGTTATAACAAGAAAATTGTCAAAGAAGCTCACTAAGATCTCATTTTATATGATCTATAGTTATTAAACAATGGTCCATTCCTACATCTACCTTGACTCTCATGAGACCATTATGCAGGAGAACTGAAGCATTAAATATAATCAAGAAGCAGTGGAGATGCTCTCAGTTCTAAGAGTTTGTTTCATAAAATTATACAAGAAAGTATTTACAAATATGTTAAAAAAATAGGGAAATTAAAACATTTCCTTTGACTTCCCATAACATAATTTAGCAAACATCTTGAAAAATAAGAGGAATTAATAAAAGAAAATACAATACAACAGAATTTAAGATGGCAATAGTTAAGAGAAATCAATGATTAGACTGCACATAGCTGTAAGCTATCCTTCTGCAATTACATTCTAGAAACTGTGACATTAAAGACTGTAACATATTATTTTCAGTTGAAGGTTTCTGACCAATTAACTGAGCAGAGTAGACCATTGCCCAAGACTGGTTTGAAAATAGCTACCTATAGATTGCAAGACCTCTGCTTGCTGCAAAAGTTGAAAGAAACTCACGGAATAGTAAACTGTGTTCCTCTGAACAATTGGATTCAACCTGCCACAAAGACCCTAGGAGTCGTTCAACAAGATGTGTTCCATTTATTCTGTTATTCACACAGTGAAAGCTGCTTATCACTTTGTGTTCATGTCTGGAACTGGGTATCCAAAATGAATGGGCTACTTAAAAAAAAAATCTGCCTTAGTATTCTGAAGTTTGGATTCATATTTTCTAGAAAATCCTGATAAAATGAGTTCTTTATCTCACAGAAATGGAAAAAAATATTTTTACGTGCTTTTAAAAGAAAATCCTAAGTGATGAGTCTTACAGAAAACTCTGAAATGAGTGGTGTGGGTTTGAGCTACAAGGTAGCTCATAGCAATGAAACAACAGGAAATGCAAAAGGAAGAAAAGATTAAGCAATTGCTCATTGAGTAAGCACACTCTGCACTGAATGAGGCAGTGATCTTGCAGGAAAGAAGCACATGATCACGGAAGTTACAGATAATCTAAAAGCTAATCACTGGAAAATTAAATTAATTTTGGTAAAACAAGCAAGCAACACCCTTAATTCTGGTATTTTTCAGCTTACAGCTGCATGAGTTTGCACCCAAAGGAAGTTTTATGTATGCTATTCACCTTTTTTGGGTGGCAGGGGGGCTGCTAAATTTACAGAAAAAGAAAATTCTTTCCTGTGAATTCTTAAAAAGTGTGTTATCAAGGTATGAACTCCTCAGCCAACACCATGAACTGTCTGAGCTGCAGCTGGTCAGTGTAGAGGGTTGTCACTTGTTATGTGCACCAGAGAGAGGGGTTTTTGTGTGGGGACAAAACCTGATGGCTGGTTTGGAAACAGCTGAGGTGTCTTGCTTTCAGCAGAGAAAGAGAGATAGTGAGGTACTTCCCAGCACTTCAACAAGTTCCCTAGAGGAAACAAGACCTTTTCCCTGCTATATGGAATATGGATTTATCTTGTATTCCTGTTAGATATTCATTCTCTCATCTCACCAAAGACTTACAGTGGCAGCTCGAGTGGTTTCCCAACAGAGAACACACAAACAATACAATAAAATGTGGGTTTTTATTACTACATATTACTATTTCATCCACAGCAGTATATACAATAATGTGAGTTTTGGGTCCAGCCCTGGCTATATGGAGATTCTAGTTTGTCTTTTCCCTTCCCCCTGGTTGTGGACCCTGTAATAACTCCAAGCAGCAGTCACAAGGCTCCTATACAAGTTACTCCCACCAGCTGTTCCCCAGCCTCCTGCTGCCTGACAGCAAGGTTAACCTGATGTGTGTAGAACTGAAAGCTCCTGAAGAAATCTTCTGCCTTGCTGTAGAGGTTCAAAAGATTGCCATTTACTCCAGCATGACAGAGAATATTGTGACCTGCTCAGCTGGGGAGAGAGAAAGGCAGGGAGGGGAAGTTCTGCTATGGGAGAATTTGGACTCAGACATGCCTGACTCCCAAACACACTCCTCTCACCCCACTGTGTTTCTGCTTTTCATTTAGAATATTTTATGTACTGGGAGGGCATTCCAAATAAACTGTTTCATGAGGCTCTGATCATGCATTATCAGGCTAAGACAAGCTGCCAGCTGCACCATGTAACATGTCACTCCTTTCTGGAATACAGGAAAAAAACTCTTGAAATGGCTTTCTGTGGAAGATCGATACTACCTTGTGTTGTGTCAGCATGCTGCATGTTGGTCTTGTCCTGCAACCTTTTCTCACCTAGCTACTACATATACACACAGTAGTAATATTTAAGTTTATTTAAGTTTATCCATGTTTATTAAGTTTAGAGTAGACCAACTTACTCAATGAATATGACCTCCTGAATAACAGGTCATATTAATCCTGCATCTAACCAGGATACAGTGTCCACATTTCTAAATGCTGTGCCTTACTAATGAAGCTCTCCTTCTCCAGCTGTTAAATTTCTACTGTATACATTTAGTGTGACTTGTAATGTTATCCAGAAGCTATTTAAGAGTTAAACTACAACCTCTTCTTCTCCATATAAACAAGGAAATATCTTAGCAACTGACAAAAATCTTCTTAGGAATTGTTATGTTCAGCAGCAACAGCTGAAAGCACTTAGTTTATGAGCCAGTATTCATCTTCAAAGACTCCATTCTGCCCAGAAAATAAAGAACAAGAGATCAATTAAGATCTCATCCAGCGTGCTAGTAACAGTGGGAAACATACCTCACACAAGTCATAGAATCTTGGAATACATCCTAAGAAAACCAAAGTCTGATTTTCACTTTCTTACCTTTCACAGACTATACAGATGCTGCTTCAGAGTGAGATGACCAGTCTGGGGAAATGTGGACAAAGAGAACCTTAGGGAGCTCAGTTCCAAAAAAGGAACCCGTGTGCAAGGTACTAGGTTTGACATTTTTTAGCACACATTATCCAGGTAATAGATCACCTGTCTTTTTGCTTACTGTGATGTCATCCCCATGTAAAATCTGTAGCGTATGGAGCAGGAAAACTTCATGTGGTTCATTGCCCTATTCAATCCTCAAAGCAACTCCATCAAGTTGTCATTTTGATATTAAACATGGACTTAATTATAAGATTATGAGATTTCATAGCAAGGGTTATGAAACTACTGTTTATTCATCTGAAAATGCTTAATTAGGTTTATTTATAACAGGTTTTCATATTTTGTTTAGAATATTCCACTATGTTCCATGAAGAAATACAGTTCCCTTAGACACAGACCTAAGAAAAACTCTGGGAACGCTGCTTGAATTTTCCTGAAGATGAAAGTTTCTTAGATCTCAAGCCAGCTTGGCTCTCTGCAAAGGTACAGATGAAGACTCTGAAAATGGTAAGAATTTCCTCTAGCTTCTAAAAAGAGAGTTGGTGTAAGCTCCTCACTAATTTTAATGGCAGCCAGGAGCTGGTTTTCTTCATGGAGAATAATAGGAACAACCTTTCATCTCAGTAGTTTTCTACATCAAATTCAGAACATTTGCAAAGGTGAATTGTATTTTTGGGAGGTCCTTTTTATGGCCACTGTAAATTCTCTGTTCCAAGGTCTTGAGACCAAAAGGACTGATGTAAGAAAATGTATAGCTTGTAACAGCAGTCCTTATAAATCTCAACTCCACACAAAAGAGCAAAGAAAATAAAGAGACAGAGAACAGACTTTAAGACCAAGGAAATAAAAGAAAGTTTATTTAGAGGAGACTCACTACCAAACTGGCTTGACTTGAATGACATTTGTAATCTCTAAAGAGGCTGTGTTATGTGAGGTGAATACAGAGTAATATTCCTCAAGGGGAAGGGAACGCTTTGTATGACTTTCTTGTGATTCTAAACTAACACTTACTGTGGAGTAAGGCTTACAACACTGAATTACAAGTGCAAAAATAACTACACTGAGTGAAGGTAAACAGCCCAGTAGAGCAGAATTCACAAACATGCATGTCAAGTAAATTATGGTTGTTTGCAGATAATTTTAAAGTAGTAAATAAGCGAACATTTGCCCTGTCTGATTCTCTATGAAAACACTCACATGCTTTTGCTTAACAAGGCTAGGGCAAAAGAGGGCAAAGTGGCTGGACAAGACTTTTGCAGCCTTAGTATACTCAGAGGATTCCACCAGCTCCAGCAACCACAATAATCTTATTTTGAATCCAGCTTCTGATTTTTCTTTTATGGCAATGATTCAGACACAGTATAGTTAATAAGAAGCATAAATGTCTCCATACCATTTTAAGGTATGTTCTTCAATAGATTTTAGGAGAGCAATACCCACAGATGTATACTTAAAAACATTTTTAGGATATTCTTTGCAGTTCCTACACCGCAAGTCAGACCTTTTGCAGTTATTAAGACAAATGGAAAAGCAACATCTCACCATATCCTCTTACGGAAAAAAAGTTATGAACTCATTTTGAAGGAAAAATATTATATAATTGAGCAAATGTTTGAACTGCATTAGTAAACAGAAAGTTAACTCCAGAGCCACTGATTTTGCAAGTGCAGCTGGAGCTCAGTTTGGTCTTAGAAATCAGGAAAATGGTTAACTGCTTCCATCTGGACTTAGAAAACAAGGCCACCTTCAAAAGAACCTTTTACAATGAAATTTTGGAAGAAGTGACATCCATAATTCTCACGTCAGCAATTCTTTTGTAAGAAATCACAATTGTGTCTTATTTCTCTGTGCAAGTGCATACAAAATCATATTTCTGCTTTGTTATGAACATGTTTGCACAAAGTCATGGAGATTTTGGGGAATTACAGTCCCATTCAGTGCAGGTGTGTTATAGTCATGCCTTTTCTTTCTAGTAGCATGATTCATCTCATTTAAGATACAGAAATGCAGACAAAAAATACAGTCACGGGTGTGCTACATTTCAGTATCCTGTCTATAGTCACCACAGGAAGAATGCCTGTGTAATTTACAAAACATTCAACATTTTTACCCATTATAAATTTCCTGATCATAATTTTATTAAACACAAACAAGTCCCAAATAATTCTTTCCCTGATCCTATACAACTTTTTTTCTTCTCCAAAAAAACCAGCATGTTGAGAAACCCTACTTAAATATTCAGCTTCAAAAGCCACCAGGCTTTTCAGCCTGCAGGATGGGTTGATGCCATTGGTAGGATAGAGACCATTCTTACAGCAAATTTTAGACAAAGGTACAGTACCTTGACATGGACCAGCTGTTAATATCTGTAGCAGCTATTTCTATGGTATTTCACTAGTACATGCTGGGGACAGACTGAAATTACTGACCTGAACAATTTAGTATATAGATAATGAGAAATGGGGGTTGGATAATGGAATATGGTAGTGCCAGGAATAAGCATTAAAACATGTCAGCACCTTTTCATTGAATTAAAACATGAGTTTCTGGGTACCAAGTACAGCGAAGATTCAGTGCCTCTACTTTACACATTCTCTAAGACCTTTTTATCTTGAACATTCTGAGTCTTAAGTGTAAGTTGGATACAGAGTAGTCTTACCTCTGGGGTGAGACTGAGCAGCTGTTTAACATCACATACAACAGCAGTTTAGGACAGCAGTTGCTAATGTGGGAAAACATACCCAGATGTTGACTCCTTGTCATTTTAGGATCACATCTTGCTTAGATATTTATGCTCAGAAGACTGAACTCTTTCATGCCTTTGAAAATTCTCTTTTCCCCTCAAATTCAAATGTGAGATGAAACCATTTTTTTTTTTTCCATATATAAAAGCAAGACATATATGGCTTTACTGACAATTCTCAAAGTCCCTGATCTCATGGATTTGCTTTCTTGGACTTCAGAACTGTTGTGACCCATACATGAATATTTGCATCTCAAAAAGCATTTGAAAAGGAGAAGAGAAAGGACTTATTGCCTTTACTACCAGGCAAGTTTCATGGAAAATCAGAAAGAGTCCCCACAAAGGTCACACAGACATCCATAAGGACAGATAGCTAATTCTGACTACATTAAATGTTATGTTAAATCTTGAACTGTTATCTGTCTTAAGTCTTCTAAAATTTTAATTTTATGTTCTTTTATGCATAAATCTATTTTAAGTCACATAGCTACATTTTTATATGGAAGTCCAACACCCACTCCTGCCCAGGACTAATGTGTTCCAAGAGGTGCCACAATTGTATTGCTCACAATTCAGAGCAACAGAATGCTCCCAAAATCAAGCAAGTATTAAGTGTTACGTAATCTTATTGGGGTGGTGGCAGTGGAGAATTTATTTCAATGTCTAATTTCAACATCCCTTTTTCCTCTTGTCCACAGGTTGCATTAGCAAGGCAATGCCACATCCATTGATAATGACTTAACAGCACAGTCCCAGAACAGATGTTACAAAGGGATCTCCCATCAGGCATAACTTTGGAATTTCCAGGCAGAGCGCAAAAAAAGGGACTGATCCCATGAGCTTAGGAAACAGATATTTATTGATGGTACTTACATGACACAGTTTTTGGCTCAGCCCTGTAGAGTTCAGGGACTGAAACAAAACTAGAAGAAGTTCACCATGAGGACTGCCAGAAGGACAGCTGCATAGGGAAAAAGAAAAAAGCAGTGACCTACACTTCAGAGTGGAAATGGGTGGAGCTCAGTCAACAGACAAAGTACAGACATACAATGAACTGAAAACCCTGCTGCTAAGTAACATAAAGTTTTGATGCAAAAGTGATTCTGAAGCTCTAAAGAAGGCAGAAAAGGTCGTAGAAAAAAACTGTCTGCAAGAGCCAAGGGGATATGATGTCCCTAATGATGTCCCTTGAAAAGTAAAGTATTTGTTTATGGTAATGGTTTAAATCAGATCTTTGGTGAAGATATTTTAACCAAAGTTTACTAATAGAGTTAACTACAGATACAGATCATATGGAATCAAGGTAATCAAAGCTTTCAAGGCAAACAAGCATGTCTAGCCTTTCCTGCTCAGGCAGATGGAAATATGTGCAGCAATACAAGAAGTGACAAAACTCTTCTGAAGAATACTTTTTTTGGAATCATGTAAATGATTTTATGTTCAACACAGATTATATTTGTTTATATTCAAACGCATATATTTATTTACATTTACAATAACCCAAAAAACCAAAACAGTGAAAAAAGCAAAGAGCTAAACAAAATTAAAAATAGTTAACAATACCAGAGGAAATTCTTCAGGTAGCCTGGGAGGGAATGTGATGATCTAAAGAGTCTTATCTCTATTCTCCTTGCTAAACTAGCAGGCAGATTGAAAGGAAGGTAACAGGGTTAGAAGGAGGATATCAAATCTTCTTGCTTCATCACCTCTCCAGAAAAGAGCAAAGAAAATGGTTAAAGATTAGAAAACACAAAGACAGAAAAATAGTTTGCTGGGAAAGAGGGGAAAGATCATAGCATCCTTCAATTACATGAAAAGCTCTTGTCAAGAAGAAGAAAATCATCTGTTCTACTTGCTCATGGTGGAAAGAACAAGCAGTGACAGCATCAAAGGTTAAACATTAAGAAAGAGCTTGGGAATAGATTTTTCTGGGAAGGTCATGGAATTTCCATCACTGAAAAAGGTTAGACAAACATCTTTCAGGAAAAAAAAGATAGGTATAGCTGATCTTAGTTTAGAGACTTCATGACCTCTTGAGGTCTTTTCCAGGACTATTTTCTATGATTTGACAACTTAAGCAGTGATGACAAACTTTACAGACTCCTTTGAACTCTTTGGATGTCATTAAGATTGTCCAGACCCTTTATTCTAGCAATTACTCACTACATAGATAACAAAGGCAAAATTTGCAGGAAGAGATGACATCTTTTATTTTTCCAACTACATCAGGCTAAAAAGATACTATTTGGAGCACATGTGCCTTTCTGAGTAGAGCAGACAGGAAAGCAGCACATTTGCATTGTTTAAAAGGACTGTTGGAGAAGAGCAGCTGTACTTTGCATTAGCTCTTAATATGAGGTCATGATATGACATCATTCTCATGGAAACAATAAAACCTAATATGCTGAAGCACTATATCTAATACTAGAAACAAATTCTAATCTAGTTAACATCTTTGCTATTTGTTAAAAATGTACATTTACCTCTAGAGTTGCTATATTTCATACTGAGAGGGAACATGTAAGGCTTCAGGGGATGAAGTCAGCTCACGTAAACTGAGTTACAAATATTTTCCTGTAACATTAAAAAGGCATTAAAATGAGGGCCAAATGGGGATAATGGAAAAAGCAAGTATCATCTCTAGCACGTGGTCAAGGGCTCCAGTGACATGAAGAGATAAGCACCAGCCTAATCTAACATGGTTCTTCTGCAGGACAACCTCTCCTATCTGCATTTGGTTGTGATAAATGCTCAAGAAGAGAACAATAAAGTCTGGCTTGCAAGAACAATTCTTCTTTCTCATCTAAGCCCTCACATAAGATTATCATGGATGGGAGGAAACAAAGACTGGGAAGGTTTGTTCATTAAACCCTCTTTGAGTTTCTCTGGAAAAAAAAAAGTTCATTACAGGAGTGTGCTATGTAGAAAAATTACTGGTAGGCAATTTTCACAGGTGATTATAAATAACCTGATTATAAATAACCTTTCTGCTTATGAGAAATATAACTTCAGTCATAAGACAGATGACAGTGCTGTTGCATGGTACTGTGCCTCCCACTTCCCTCAAAATAAACCTAGATGCCATCAACATAAGCTGCAGCATGGAGCCTTCTTTACAATTCCTGTGCTTCCTTCATACTTTTCCCATATTAAATAATCAGAACAGCTCTTCAGCCTATTTTTTTACTTTCTAAATATTACTCTAAAATGACCAATGAAAAAATTCAGGAGACCTTGCTAGAAACTGCATTCTACAAATTTTACACATATATTGAAGATTAATTTCCCTTATTCCTCCTAGAATAATCCTTCCAGATATTTTCTTTCTTTCAGGAAAATTTCTATTCTGTTCTATTCTATTCTATTCTATTCTATTCTATTCTATTCTATTCTATTCTATTCTATTTTATTCTATTTCATTCCATTCCACAAAGTGTATTTTATTTCCATGCTTTAGTCCAATTTTGAAAAAGTTTCTATCTCTCAGTTTTGCAGAGAATTTATCAGATTTGGTAGGTACATACCAGATAACTTTAGAAATAGAAATGTGATATCAGGCAATATTTATACTACTACACACTAATTACATGACATCATTGCAGGGCAGTCTATTAGATCAAACTTTTTCCTGACTACCCTTTTTCCTCCTTTGCAAATCCCTTGAAAGAGCTGATATTGCCATTGAAATCCCTTTTATATGCAAATCAAAAAGTCTGTCTAAGACACAAACAAATATAATTTGAGTTGTTAGCTATAGCCTAGAGACTCTGCTTGCAACATTTGGACAAACAGAAGCAGAGGCTTCTCCCTGGTGATCTTCTCTTTTACACAGATCAAAGACTTTCCAGCCTTTTATGGGAGCCAGTTTAGGAATTAAAAGATGACTTGGCCTTATTCAAACATCAGACTTCCATAATACTTGGAATGGAATTAGAAAGCTTTAACAAAGCCTGTGGTTTAGAATTTGCACTTCTCCTTTAAACTTAGAATTAAATCATATTTTCAATGTGAACTATGTTAAATAAAACAGCCTCTCTGCTAACTTATAAAAAATTGCAGACATCTTAGCTGTACAAAGTCTGTAGTGTGTTTATCTGTTTGAAGGAACTAAACTCTCACTTACAGATGGATCGAGTTCAGCTCTTATTAAAATTAAACCAAACCAGTTTTAGAGCAGAAATTATGTCCTTAATTATTATGCAAGTATTTTTATCTATTGCTTGTAAACAGGTGAGGTCAGCTGTACCTTTGTTAGAAAATAAACAAAGGAAAAAAGAATTCAAAATGACTGAGCATGTAAGAAAACTTCTGGCTGAGCAGGCAGTCATTTTTGGAAGGAAAGCCTCAAAACCTTTCAAAAGGTTGTGTAAAATGACTGTGTGTTAGTGTGCTGCAGCAGACACTTGCTTTTTACAAATGTCTTAAAGACAGCAGTGGACTTTGCCACCCCTCTAAGCCACAGTAAACCACAACTTCAGCTCATCATCCTGAGCACCTGTGTGGCACAGACAGAAGTGGGATGTGCACAACAAGCCCTGCAACACCATCGTGAAGCAGAGAACGTCAGGAGGAGAATTATATCTCAGGACACAACTTGTCTCCAGCTCTGAACTTGGATTGACTATACATGCTCCCAAATCAGAAAGGGGCTTTCCAGTTACTGCAAGTAGAACAGCCTTCTGAGCCTCTAGCACCCAATTAAGTTTTGGTTATACTACTTAAAACAACATCTGCTTACCAGGCATGATTGACGAGGGAAAAACCTCCCACATGTTTCTTAATCATAACAGAAGGAATTATTGAAGTAAGGTGCCACTACATGGCAGTACGTCACTACAGGAAAAAAATCCTCAATCTCTTCTGTCCCAAAGTTATATAATACTTTTTGCTTGTTTTTTCACTTTTCTTCCTCCCCTTTTATACCATATTAAAAGTAAATTAATTTTTTCTCTTTTTTTTCAGTGAAAAAGGATAAGACTGAAAGGTACCTTTGGCTAATTTGTTTATTGATCACGTACAGTAAGTAAGATTTACATTTCTGCAGGTTCTACATAATAGAGAGAAAGGGTTAATAAAATTTTAACAGAGAGGAAATATATTAATATTGCAGCAGCAGCAATCCTAATGATTTCTGCTCATTTCCAATAATTTCCTGATTTTGAGAAGGAATTTCAACAAATTATGTCTGTTAATGTCCATACCTAGCCAAATATTACTGTACATTTGTAACTTTATTTTTTGCACATTTCATCAAGTTTCAGTAAGTGAAGTATATTTTTTGTCAGAAGCTTCTTATATAATATCCTTATATAATATACATAGCATATCTCAGCTTACTAAAGAAGCTTACAAGAGCTTGGAGAGAAGAGAGTAAGATAAAAGAAGAACAAAAGAAAGAACAATATTCTTTTAATCTTCTGTGGACTCTTTGTAATGTCATTTACCAACAGATCTCCTTTCTTAAGCAACTGGCATGTGACTTGTTCCAAAGATAGATCAGCAGAACACCAAGCACAGTAGAATGAAAAGGAAAAAAAAACCAAGGCAAAACTGGCATCAATCTCCTAAGAAAGTATTCCCAAACAAGCCAAAAGCCTGGCTTCTAAAGCCTACAGGGACAATTATCCTTCTAGCCATCTGCAAATAAAACCACAGCATGTCCTTCCTTCCTAAAAAGCAATATTCATGTAAAGTCAGATGTGCAGGGAGAAAAAAATTCTTCTGTTCCCAAAGGCTTGTGCAAACAAAAAGAATTTGCAGTCTCCAGATCCCAGGAATTTCTGTTCTGCATTTTTATCTGCTGCAAAAACTGAACATAGTACTATATTATTAATCAGTAATTCACAGAAGTAAGGTACCATTCAGCTGTTTGCTCGGTCACAAATCAACATTCAGGAGGGAAAACAAATAATGTAAATGACAGATAAACAAATTTGCCTTCACCTTCTCAAAAATCAGTGGTTGATGTATCTACACAGTGCAAAACCTCATCATTCCTAGACTGTCTGAGACAAAGCAGGCAGGTGAACTACCACAGACCAGCAGAGCAAGAGCCATGGGCTTGGCTCCTGCTCTTGTGCTCTAGAAAGGTCTTCTGGAAGTCGAGCTCTATGAACCTTGGGGTCCTGGAGAGCAACTCCCTTAACAGACTTTTTTACCTGGGAATTGCAAAATAGCAAGTTCATATCTTAGTTCAGCTAGGTCTACAAACCAGAAATCCTTCCCAGAGGAAAGCAAGGCTAGAATGCTCTGAGAAAGTGACGTAGGATGCTGCTGGTTCCTGGGCAGCCTTCAGAGAACGCCTTCTCCTGTGGGGAGCAGCGCTCCAGGGGGCACAGGGGCCATTGGAGTGTGCACCACAGGCAGTGTTTGTGATCAGTGATCTGGTGCTTCATGGGTTGAAATGTGCTACCATGGCAGCAAGGGCTGAACACAACAACAGGCAGGAATTAACCTGAATTAAAGGGAAATGCCCAGTTGTTAAGTCTGTTTTTATAATGTAGAATAACATCATTTAGTCCTGTTGGAAGCAGAGGAGGCTAAATCACTCTCCACCACTCCCTCTACCCCAAAAACCTCTCAGTTATTTTGCTGCTAATGACTATCTGTCCCCTCTTCTCTAAATGCTCTTTTGCAATGGTCCTTCCTGTGATTTATGTACATTAGAATTGCAAGCATGAATAAGAAGTACTTTTTTATCATGCTGTGTAAGTACAACACATTCAACCTAATAAATGTTCATTCTTCATTTTTTTAATAGTTTTATTACTGATAATGGGAGTTTCTGTACTTATTCATTAAATTTGTCAAGTCTCTTCTTTAGGAATTGATTTTGAATTTATAATATATTTCGTTCTGGATTAATATTAATGTGTAATTCTAAGCCACTTTTGTCCTGCCTTACTGGTTTAGTTTAATGTCTTTTTAAAGATACAGCTCTGTGTGATATCATTCCCCTGCCAGATTTATAACAGCCAATGAAGTCACCATCATAACTTCTCATAATTTTCCTCTTTCACCAGTGGTCTAATATGCCATTATTTCTACTTCTCAATTATGAATCTAGCTTCTGGACAGGTAACCTTTACCTAGAATGCAATATTTAACTCAAAATAATGGTAAGAAATACTTTACAGTTTCACTTTAATTAATAAACCATTTATCAGTATTAGCAAATTTCAGTAAATTTTAGATTCAATAGAGATGAGAAACAGTATAAAATGTAGGCGTTAATATTGAAAATGTTGCACATTTTTCTGAAAGAAATATATTTCTTTCCAATTCTTAAATCGTTCAAAATCTTGATATTTTTTCTGTTTGTACCTACTTATAACACAGATATTTCCTTGTATAAGGACATGCATATGAAATTACACTCAGTATTATATGAAAAATATCTCTTGCAAATTGTGTTTTCTTTTCCTTTTACCCTTGTTAATAAGTGATTTAGTATGTTTGTGCTCCTTGTACCAAGTTTAACATCACTAGTATAGAAAGTAGGTGTGAAATTAATACCTTTCTGTAAAAATATTAATTTTGGCAGTTCAAACACTTTCAACTGTACCTTGGGCAGGCTGTACCTTCATGTCTATTAGCTCAGTCACCTTTTCTCCTTTGGTTTCTCTCAGTTCTGGGGTCTCTTGGATGACAAGGAGGGACATGTGTCTCTTCTTTCTGCCCCAGTGCAGTGTTTGAAGCTCCAAGTATTTATTTTCATTTCATAATATTTGTATGTTTGTGTTGAATGGTGACATGTCTTTGATTATTGACAAAAGGTTTACATCACAAAAAATATTAGACCAATAGCTGGCCATAGCCATCATATTGGACCAGGTTTACTCTAAGAAGATTCTTTATTGTAACAAAAACAAGCAACCCATATATCTGTCTACAGAGTTAATTTACATAGATAGAACCTCAATTGGTTCTGAAATTAGCTTGAGTTTGGCACTCATAACTTTGGTGCCCTGGGCTACTATGGCTGCAGGAGATAGATTTATGTTATCATAATTATATAACATTTTTTGAAATGAGGGAAAATAGCATATTGACAATCTAATCATATGAACAGCATCCCTGTTCCAAACTTTGGGCATGTTTAAGAAATAAATAAAATTGTGTGTGGTCTTTCTTTCCTTTCCCTCCTCAACAATGATTCCATTTCTCCAGGGTCCGAAAAAGGAGAATGCTGGAAACATGGTGGTGAGGAGAAATAGCAAGTCAGAGAAATAGCAGAAAGAAGGAGGAAAAATACAACAGACAAAGCAAACTGAGTATCAATCTTGAGAAGTTTACCCTGGATTTTACAATATGCATTATTACACTGTTGTGCACTTTTTCCATTTATCAAACTTCCATTCTAAAGCTTCACTCATCATATCTATACATTTAACTTCTCTTAGTTCATTGCAGAGTTCAGTTGAGAAATAATGATGTAGAGGTTACTCCTTTCACAGCATTCAAAGTATTTTTGGGAGTAATTTTGCTCCAGGTTCATCACTTAGCTCTTCTGTTTGTCACAGTGTTAACAGTTCCCCTGATAAATTTGTACCTGTAAATGTGAGGAAGAATGATTTTTTATATTTTAAACTCTTCAATCCAGGATTACATTTACAAACTTTCACCATATGTAAGTTTTCCTTCTTACTTATTTTCAAAGAAAAAAAAAGAAGTGGGCATGAAAAATTATTTAAAGGAACACAATCATTCCTAAAACAAAAGCTGTCTATCAGACCCTGATTAAACCTTATTTTTCATTAAAGGATCAAATGTCCTTATTCCTGACAACTAGAGATAATGAAAAAATACAAACATGTGCTTTGTCTTTGTTGCAGGGTCAGGAGATACAATCACTCACTTAAACTATTAAATGTAATGCATACAAGCATAGGGAGATGAAAAGTGCCAGTTTAAATTAGCTTGACCTGTAGTGTTGACTCCTGGACAGATGGCATAATATACCCTGACTTCATTGCTGAGGCATTAGAAGCACACAGCAAGAGCCCATTGTGATATTAAGAAAAAGCTCAGAAGCAAACTCAGACTGAGATCCAAAAACCTGCTGGCCCCCTGTGAGGCTCTTGGCTTCCTTTTGCCAGACCTATTACAATATAGAATGAAGTCTTCTCAGATCTAGTTAAAGCAGTGCAGTGCTCAGGCAATGAACACACATTTTCTACTTTGCTGTCTACAGAGTGTGTTTTAGGATGAGATTCAGAGTTCTAAAGACCAGGCTCACAAAGGGCAAACCAGTCAAAGTCAATGTATTCTTCCTAGGAGAAGGAAAAGCTAACTGTACCCAAACCTCACTGTTTGACAAAGCTGGCAATCCTTTTAAGGAGGAGTGTACAGGCATAAAAATTAGATAGATCTGTAAATCCACATATAGTGTTTCTCATGACACAGCAGAGTCACCTAAAGAAGTCTTTCCCCCCATAAATCTCTGTACTGCTAGTAGAAACTAAAGTTTCTTACACACACACAACCCATGCATAATTTTTTGTAAATTTCAAATTTAAAGAGAAATTAAGTGCTTATCCAACTTCTCTTTTGCATTCATTCTCAAAATTGGGAGGGTTGTCTGTGAAGTGAATATATAACTCACTGTCTGACCTCCTGAGAAACAGAAGCAGGGGTAGGCAGAGCACTAGCAAAATAGTTGGGTATATAAAAATAAAGAGATAAAGGCCAATGGCATCCCACCAAGTGAAAGGCATTTAGGAGAGCAAAGTAATTAGCCATTTTTACAGTGCTTGGAAGTTGGCATCTCGAAAATGTTTGGCTCCAAATCTCAGTGACACATCCATCTGTTTCTTCACTAGCATAAGATTGCAACTATGCATTTTGGGAACTTAGAATTTAGGGGGTCTAAGTGGAAAGGACACTTCACAATTCTGTGATGTGCCCAGTATTCATCAAACAGGGTCACTAGCAGCTCTAAAGGTCATCTGGGTTTTGTTTTATCTGGTCCTTTTATAAAACTAGAGAAAATAATATCCCTGAAATCTCCTCATGCTTCCCTCTCCTGCAAAGGCAGAAAGCATAACAAAGGGCAAAGAAAGTTAAGAAAAGAGATGATGACATTGGATGAACCTTTCATGGAAGGATTGTGTGATGCTCTGTCTGCCATGCTATTACTTTGAATAGACCTGCCCAAGCTTCTCCTACTCTTCAGTAATTTTTATGTACTGAGATAATCGTACAAGGAGCCAGATAGTGATTTATTCCATTAGATGTACCAGATTCAAAGTGTTCTTGCCAGTGACCACACTTTCCATTTTGTTTTGGGGCCGTAGTGTAATCTAGTTCTTTTCCCACACCATCCAAAATCTTTATTATTTTACAACCATAAACTTTTGGAAGCTCTCATTTTAAAGGAAGAAATTATTTTAAAAATAGGCAAAAATAGACAAAAATATTGTCACATACAAGTCATCTTAACATAAAACAACAATTCTTCAACCTAAAAGTCTGGCAGTAATCTGTGTCTCTCAATTCAGGCATCTCTATACCTTGCAGCTTATCCAGGCATTTGTTTTTAAAATTATGTTCCACCTTTGTCACATGGCTAGTAGAAAGCCTGCAAGAAATAAAGTATCAAATGTGGTTTATTTTCAGCACAGACCATCTATTACAGTGTGAATGATTTCTCTAAATTTTTAAGTGCCTAACAAGAGAATGATTTGTGTTCCCAAGTCTGGGTTTTTTTCTAAATAGTCCAATAAAAGTTATTTAATCCTACAAATACTGCCTTGCCTAAAATTAGGCACCTGAGTAAGACGGTTGAATTTAGGCATTCTGGCACCTGCTTTGTTAATTTAAAGCACCCTCTTAAATTTAAACATATTTAAGCACCAACACCAAAAGTGTTGGGGAGTTTCCATTAATCTCTTTCAGATAAAAAAAAAAGAAAAAAGAAAAAACAACACACATTTATCTCCCTGACTAAATTTAATCGTGCATATTAAAAATGTTGGCTTTTATGACTAATGGAAAGTTGAAATACTTTCTCCCTGTATTATTTTAAAGGATTTGCAACACAGTGGAGTTTTCTGAGCAATCACAACACTGTGCATACACACCCTGCTTCTTATTCATACCCCAACAGCACTGAGGCACTGGATAATGGCTCCACTGTTGCAGTTACTGTACAGACAAAACTGTTGCAGCAACCTCTGCCAAATGTACAGTTTGGGTTAAGACTGAGCTGGAGGTGAAGGTCTAATCAGAGAGCACTCAGAGCAAGTGAGGGAATATTAAAAGCTCCCTTGCAGTTCAGAGCAAAGAGAGGCCTCAAAGTAGGGCAGATCTCCATTCCGGGCTGTCAGAAGGCTGAGTTGTAACATGAGCTGGGCTCCATTTGCTTTTCCATTTATATAAAAACCTTTTTGTTTCTTTTGTTATAAACTTAGACCTCCAGAATAAAGCCTGGAGGAAGGGGGGAGGGAGAGGAGCACTTGCTGCCTGAAAGATGTAGTTTGTTGCTTGACCACTGCATGCAGCATACAGTTCCTAGCTATCTGCCCAGTTTGCAGCAGCTCCTCTATTACAGATAAAATTCCTTAAAAAATAAAGCTCTTGCCCACATCCAGAGCATCTGACCCAGTCCCTGTCCCCAAGGACCCTACACTGCAGAGGAAAGACTAAAGCACACCTGGAAAGAAGAGCAAGAAGAACTATTTCCTGTTACAATACTCATAGAAGAAGTCAGTCTTTAGGGGACATTTTAGGATGGGAAGACCTTGACAAATCAAGACTTCAAAAGCAGGTCATAGCAGAGAGGAAGAAATCAATAGGGTGGGAATAGGGTCAGCATATTAAGAAAGCTCTGTATTTGACATTCCTGACGGCAAAGGGAGCAGACCTGGGACAGAAGGAGATAAACCTGGGAGAGGCTGTAGGAAGCTGTCTCCAGGGGCAGCTGTAGCTATCAAGCATGCTAAGGGGAGGCAGATCAGTAACAAACAGGAATAACATATTGATCATGCAAGAACAGCAGATACTGACATATGCTTCTAAGAGATCAAAACAAGGAGAATAATAAGTAGTAGGACCTTACAAGAGTTAACATGGAAGATGATGAGTGAAAGCAAAAATGTAAGTGCTCTTTCTACTTTTTTGCAAGAGAAGACATATTTACCTCTTAGTCATGCACAGAGGAAGCAACACAAGCTGTGTTGATGTATTGGTGAAGGAAACTATAAAGAAATTGAAAGGCTTTACTCAGCTGAGACTTATGAGTAGTAATAAACAAGAGCAACTTTGCTCTTCATAAAATCAGTTTTCATCACTGCTTTTATGCAGAACCCTTATCACTGATCCCATTTTACAGAAGAGGGAAAAATGACGTATGGCTAAGTGATACAAATCACCTAAGGCAGCTGAGTGTGGCAGTGCAGCCAAGGACAGAAGTGCAGTGCTTGGAAAAGCCCACAGCATTTTGCTCGTGCAGCTGCACTCCTGCTGAAGCCAAATGCAGCAGTGACTGAAGGGAATGAGGGGGAAAACTCTTTTGCAAAAAGCAGTGTGGGATACTTGAGAGGAGAAAATGAACTTCCAGGTGAGACATCCCTCTAGGAATTTCCATGGAGCAAAATGAGTGCCTGCATAGTTCCTGTATATAAGACAGAGACTGACAAAAATTCACTCTCCCTCCGAATGTTAACTCAGGTTTTGTTTTTCTATTCAGTTACCCACATTGGTTTATCTTATGTCTTGTTGTCAAGACAACAAAACCTGAAAAGAGAGGGACTTGCAGTAAATAACCAATTATTAAATAACTAATTAGGGCTGTATATGGTTAACTATGGTAAATTTAAATCAAAAGGAAGTAAGATCTCAAAAACCAGAAATTCCTATTTTGAAAGCAATGTGATATGATTAACTTTTCGTGGTTTGCATGAGCTCTGTAACTTAAGCTACTGAAGGAATTAGGCAAAGATTTGAAAAGGTAAACAGACAAAAAATTTCAGAAATCTGCAAACTGATAGGAAATTTAGTTTTGAGAATGTTCTCAGATGTACTCTCTCATTTAAAAATTACAGCGGAGAGCTCCTCGTGATGAACATTTCAGTCACTATCTGTATAAGATTTTTAAGGCTATATATTTAAGGAGAAGGATGAAACAAGTAATCAAGACATTTGAAGGTGGTAGCTATTTCAAGATTAACTATATATACACATATGTACAAAATAGCAAGTAGCTTATTACTACATATATCAATGAGAAATCTGCTCAGAAAGACATGAAAAGTACTGTGAACACATATATGTACATTGAGGAAGTTAATGAAAATAGGAAGGTGAACACAAAGGAAGAGCCCTGATGCTCAGAACCAGAAAACTGCGTGAGATTACCACGCTCTATGAGCTCCCAGTGATTATGGAAAATATGAGGGCTGAATGCTCCTAAGGCAAGGAAGAATTTAATATGAACTATCACCTGGATGATAGGTCTGCCATGCACTGGTCCTTCTGAGCTCCCTGCTTCCCTTACCACTGCTCTAGGGTTGGGGGCTGCAATGCTTGGAGGTAAAAGAATTACAATGAGAGAAACTGTCTTCTTTTTCTTTCCTCCTACGAATCCCACAGGGGTCCAGAAACCACATTTTATATCAGATTTTGAGGGCTGAGTTGTCAGCCAGTTCTGTAAAACATGCTTTTTCATGTTATAAAACCAGAAAAAGCCAGCAGCATTAACATTTTAAATTTGATTCTGTTAAAACAGGCTTATTTCTATTTCCTTCAATTCCTCTTTTCTTTTTTTTTTTTTTTTTTTTTTTTTAATTATTCCAAAGCCTATAGTAGCAAGTTTGACATTTGGCCAAGTTTCAGTGTGAAATTTTTTAGCTGATATAATACAAGCTTCTGTAAAATGAAGTAGCAAAATGCTTCCAGTTAGCTTTAACAATAAATGGAAAGGGGAAAGTTGCTTCTGAAATAAGGCTCTTTCCTCTGCTTGTTACTAACAAGTGCTGGAAGAGATTACTTTTTTATAGGTGTTATGTATCTTCTGCTGCTCCTTGTTATTGATTTATAAACATATAAAAACCATGTAAAACATATCTAAGTAAAGTTTTTAACAGCACAGACTTACACAAAGTCTCAGAGTCCACTGTCATAGTGCTTTTCAGTACCATAATGTCATTCATTTAATTGACATATTCCTGAATTTTATTCCTGATTTATAAACCACAGAAGTAGATCAGAATCTGATCCACAGAGCAATAGGATCTTTCTCTGTAAAATTTGGTTTTAAATGTTAAATAGTCAGTGCCGCAATGATCAAAAGATGCCACAACAGTAGCAGCATCTCTGTTATTCTGAAATTTTCTTGCTTGTAAACTTCAGACAAAACCTCTTTTTGTTTGTTGATGTGAGCATTTTAACAGGAAACAGGAGTTCAGCCACTAAAAAGCACTTTTTTTCCAACACAAATTTCACCATTGTGCTGTGATTGACAGCCATCCCAATGTCTATAAACAACCTACAAGCCTCCCAAATTGACCATTCAGTTCCTGCGTCCAACATTTAAACACTGAGCGGTTTTTGCGCTCAATAAAATTCCTTTTCATTTCACCCTGGGTTGCCATGTCTCTTCAAACAGAGACAGAAAAGCAGTGCTCTGTGTCAGACAGATTTTAATTTTCAGTCCTCATCCATTCGTACAATGTAGACACAAGCAAACAAACCCTACCCAAAGCCTAGCAACCCACAGTTTAAACAGTCAATGCGTATGAGCTACGGGATGAAGGCCTGGACCTGTTCACACATGAATAAAGAAGATTAAGATTTTCTTTCAAAGACATGAAGCCTTTTTGACAGCCTGTGTCAACAGCGCTGTCTGCCTCTCAATGTGAAACAGTCTTCTATCACAGGTTCCCACAGGGAGGTCTTGCTTATTAGCATGCTTTACACTTCCATTCCTTGTCAGTATTTAATTTAAGAATAAGGGTGCAAAGTTTTGCAAACTCTTACTTACCCACAATGAAAGGATAACTTACTGGAGAGACTGAAAGGAAATACCAGCTAACATGAACACCTACAGGGTACACTTTTTAAAGAGGATAACCTAGAAAAAAAAAAAAAGAGAGAAAAGCAGTGGATACAGTTGTGTTCTCTATTTGTCATTGCAAGAATATAGCAGTAAATTTGTTAATCACAGAGTGTCTCTTCTGGCAGGTTGCTTTTGCGGAATTCTCATCAGCCTACACTTTCAGTGTAAAACACGTGCTGCTGTGCAATACATCAACTAAAATTTTGGACATAACAAAAAATATCCATCAAAATAGCAGCAATAATACTGACCAGGTTCATATATAAGTACAAGATTGAAGGGGGTCTTCAAAGTCATCAAACTGAGCTCACTGCTATCACAGGCAATATGACATATAATCCCTCTCCAAAAGTGACCAAGCGCTCTCCTAAAACAACGCTGCGAACGACAAAAAGCCAAACCCATTGTTTTCATTCAAGAGAAAGATTAGCCCTGGCTGAAACAATTTAGATTCCATTTCTCTAAATGAATGACAGCACCAAGTCACCATTGCAGATTGATGGTATCATATTGTTTAAAATCAAAATATTCTAAGACTCCAAACTTGCAAACACACTTAGGGAGCTGTGTAGATAACAAAGTGAGTGGTCTCAGTTCAGGTAATTGCATCATGCAGATGTAAAGCACATGCAGCTCTCAGGATTGCAGTCTAAATTTCTGGAGTTAAAAATAATGGGAAAAAAACCTTTACTTCGTGCAATATTGGCAAAATTTTTTTTTTTCAGGAACAAACAAAAATTGTTACTGCTATATTTGCTCATTGCTTGTATAAGACCACAATTTGTTATCAATTTGACCATGTAACTTAACATTAAAAATTTACTTTGAAATTATCACAGGAGAAAGTTAGATTTTCAGGTTAAAAAAAATATTGCAACAAGGAACAGATTATGTCTTAGTGAAATAAGTGGGAAAAGCTCCAAATTTAGCTCAATATTGGACTAAAAACATGATTAAATAAGGATGGTCTTGAAAGCCAAGTCATAATCCATATCATGGGAAGCAAGATTTCAGGCAGAAAAATCAGAAATATTTGTTTTTTCCAAAATCACAAATATTTTTCTTAAAGCTCAAAATAATTTGCAACTATATGTTTCAGGGATTTTTTTTTTAATAAATTGTGCAGCTAAAAGAAAGGAAAATTAATGTTTAATGGTTCTAATGTAAAATTCAACATGAGATACAGAAAGAGCTGAATGACCTCGTAACTAGAAATAAACAGCTGAGACAAGGAAGGATAACTAGGATTACAAGGATCAACATTTAATGCATCAAAAATCTTCCTTTAAAGCTGTGTACTGTACACAAAAATGATTCATAGTCTTTTACAAGTATCTGCTTAGCAGATGCTTTTAACAGTATTCCGGATTTTTTGCCCTCTGTGAAAATCACAAAAGAGTGTGTGAAAGCTAATACAATTGCATGAAAGATGCACATCCTTTTATCCTGGTTCAATACATCTCAAAGAAATTATCTAGGCTTTTAATTAGTTATTTTTAAGACAGTACACTTTGAGTTCTACAATTTGATTCTAGTCAACATTTATTTCTGTCAAACAAGTATGTGACTTAGTGCACAGCAGTTATAATTCATAACATATTTAGTTATGTTCTCAAAGCTACGTATTTATTTAACAGAACTAAATGTCATCTCAAGTTTTAATTTGCTAAAATTAAATTTGTCTAGCCATCTAGAGGAAAATTACATAGGTCAAAACACAAAGAAAATAAGTAAAGATGTACAAATATAATGTGTACAGGACCCTGGATTTTATTCTTCCCAATGTCAGTTATTTATAGGTATTAATTCTGAGAAGGAACACTAGGTTCTAGCAGCAGTTAGTGGCAGGCCTATAAATAAATCATAATCATTTCCACTATAAAAGCAAAAACCCCCTTCAACAAATAAAACTGTCGATTTTTCTTTTCTGATCAGTTCTTTAAAGTTGTAACATATACAATATGTCCACGTCTTTGCATCTTTTTCTTTCTTTTTTTTCTCCCCACAATTTAATTTATTCATGTCTCTCAGTGTCTCAGGATGCAGTCTTTTGTTTTGGTTTGGTTTTTGGTTTTATTTGAGATAGATACATTACTTGGAATAAAACACACTTTTTATATCTCGATGGATAGTGCATATTATTTGCAACACTTTTAAAGTAGTTTGGACACCTCTGCATAATTTCACTCACAAACAGGAGATCATCAGAGTGTCATATTTTTTTAAAAAAAAAAGGTTCTAAAGCCCCTATAGAATTGTTAGGTTTTAAAAAAAAATCTCTAAAATTCAATGATTTTGGTATTTTTGTGTTAATTTTCATCAACCATCAAGCTCCATGACAAAATTGGTCAGTAGAGAAATTCAACAAAGCCTTGCTGAAGATGCCTTTCAACATGGCTGCCATCTCCTCTTATTCTTTCCCAGCTGACCTCAGTGGGCTGTGATTTTGCAAGTGGTATTTCTGTCTCTTTGTTCTTAATGGGATTCTCTTGTCTCCATCTCCTCACCAGTTACAAGGTCATCCTTCTCCCTGGGGGCATTTGGCTTTACTGTCATGAAGCACAATGGGAAATAGCCACCCTTCAAGCAGTTGTCAGCAAGTTTCTCTGAGGCACAGGAATGGAGGGAGCAGTGGTGGTGGTGGTATTTCACAACTTTCAGTGCAGCTGGCAGGAGTAACTGTGACCACATCTATTAAATACTTCTCAGGAGTCCTCACGCACACTAGATCCACTTGATAGAGTGGGCAGGAAAGAGGAGGAAACTTAAGTGTGTGCCTGGCAGACAGAAGGGAAAATTTAGGAATGTGTGCTAGGGGATGGGGATTTAGGAGAGACTGGGCAAAGGCTGGCAGATGGGAGGAGAGAACATAGGAGTGTTGCTTAACCATGAGCAGCTACTCCCACTCATTTATCTGGGGTATCTTTGAAGACATTAGTGTAACATATAGACAGAACTAGTGGCTGCCAAAGGCAAGAATTAGAAAATTTGTGTTTGAAACATTCTGGAACCTTCAGCTATTTCAGTCATCAAAGATTCATTCAACACTGGGTCATGTAGCAGGAGTGTGTACCCGTGCTCCAGCTTGCAAACTCAGAGGCAGCACCCTTGTACATTTGTTCCTCTACCATCAGTTTACACAGACTGACAGGCTGTCCCACAGACACTGGATTTTCACAATCATAATTCATCTGTTACTGTATGGCATGTGTGGGACAAAATTAGGGGAAATGGATGTTCAAATTTAGTGTTTCTAGAACTTAGAGTTTGTAAGGTGAATCGCTCACACGGCTCACAGGGTTTCTTCTATTTACTTAATCCACATGTGATACCCCCATTCCTGGTCAAGGGGGAAAAAGGACACTGATTTAGGTTTTGTGGTTTCTTAATGATTTATCAAAATACTGAAGTGTTTAAACTGAAAACCAAAATCACTATTTATTTTGAGATGTTATCATAGTACCTCACTTTTTTCATTTATCAAGGCCCCTGACCAGGTTACTACTTCATCTGAATCTCCTTAAGTTGCTCTGTTGGTACATAGTCTATGTCATTGTATCTCCCATTGGAAGCTTGTAAAGAAATTTTGGGTTGGGCACAGAAATGCCCCAAATAGCATCTTACAGGCAGCCCCAGGTCTCAGAGCTTGTGCTCCCTGACGTGCACAGCTTATAAACAGTTTTTCACTGTTCACTCCGTCAATATTTTCAGGGGGAGTTTTACAAATTCCAAACATAACTGAAGCTACACTACAGTACAAGGATGTGTCCCAGCATTAGTGACAAATTGCATGACCCCTCCACTCTGCCCAGCTACAGGAACATGATACAAAATGTGAGGCTGCTTTATTCCATTTACTATCCCATCACAATCCTCAAACCTCACTTGGTGGCCTTAAGAGCATGGCCCTTCATCCTGTCTTATTTAGGTTTACTCAGAGTGTGAATGTGGCCCAAAATGTTAGACCTGGTATCTCAGGTAAGAAAGAACCAGTGAGGTCGAAATTAAGGAAGAGTTGTTTCTGCCCTCACAGCTGTAAGGCTGGTTGAACATACTTGAGGGGAGCAGTAGGTTCCTTCTGAAGATTTTGGTGAAGTACTGAACAACCTTCTCTTTGCCACACAGCAAAACTGGGAGGAGGAAAGGGAGCAGGGAAGGTAGTGTAGGGTGAGAACAATTGGTTGAAGAAGCCTCTAGTCCTCCTGGGTTCTGATTTTCACTCAATAAAGGAAAGAAACAGATGTAGGGACTGGAGGTATCTCTGGGCATGCAAACACTGAAAGAACTCAACCACACAAGAAGAAAAACTGATGGTGTCTAAGAAATGGTGGTGCCTATGGGGCAACAATTTTGTAGAATGATTTGCATGCATTGGTGTTACATCTTAATCCATAATATTTCAAAATTCTGTGTCAGGTGGTGTGTGATCAAGCAGATTCCCAGTTGTCCCAGTACTTGTTAACCTCACCACAAAGGCAAATAAGGTAAAAGCAGTTGCTTAATGTTTTCATAATTTATAGTGTGTTTGACATTCATTCAGTTTACCCATCTTGTTCTTAATCCTAAAATAACCAGCTTTAAAACAGGGTATTTCGCAGATTTTTACAACTTTATAACATCTGCACCAAATATTGTGGGAATGTTTTAACCAAAGTTCCAAAATTATACATGATTTAATAAGGGAGTTGTTTATGTTGGTTAAACAAGTCAGCTATTGAAAACAGATTCATGGAGGATAAACAGCTCTAGTATGTGAATTGTTTAGGTTTATTACATTGTCCATAAGTAAATTTAAATATCAGTTATTAAATTAGGTTACTACACTAGCTTAGCCTTACATATTTATGTTTAGGGACCTTGCAGAGTTTTTTGTGGCACAATGCTAAGCCATCTATTAGCATTTTCAAATTAACCCATTTGAAGACTGACTGGAAAACAGGAACAGCATCAACAGAAAATGTTAAAAAGTTATTAATGTGTTTAGCTGATAATTTTTCCTGTCTGTAAATACAGTCATTTTTGCACTGCCATTGATGACAATTGACTATGAAGAGTTTAAAGTTTCCATAACTATAGCTTCACCTTCATGCATAACTTTTGTTGAAAAGTACATAATGAATTGCTAATTTTGCATTACAAACTAGATTTGATTGGTTTAGTAACAGAAAATTTACTTGAGGTCCCCAAAAAAGTACAGTGACATCCCTCTTTTTGAGATAATTTTCATGTTTCCTGATTGATGTAAACTATTCTCTTTGCAATTTCAGTGTAGTTTTAAAAAGCCATAATAAAATGCAGTTCCTCAGCCAACAATCTAAAATAAATGGATAAAATATAGTGGATAAAACATATAAAGAAAAGATGGAACTAGTTAGTATGGCAGTACCAACAATCAATGACCTTTTTCCTTAAACATTGTTCTTTTGCATCCACTTTTCTGAAAGTTTCTCCCCTATAGACTAGTGAGCATGTAGACCATCATTATGAAGCATTGCCAGAAGATGAAATTTAAGGAGTAGAATAAGATTTGGAGGTCAGGAGGAAAATGGGTGGGGGTGGAAGAGGAAAGAAAATTATGTACAGTCATTAGCAAACCACCTTTCACTTAGAGAACATGTAAGAAGGAAGATGTCATGCATTTGCTAAAATGCATTTCCACCTGTTCTCTATTCCCCATCCTCACATCCTCACACACAGCTCTGCATTCCTTCACCAGGACAAAGGAAAGCTTAACTGTGTTAACATCAGTTTAAGAGTTTCCTTTCAGTGATCATTTTTCTGTGAGAGAACAAACTCCTTTCTTTTTAAGCAACACTTGACTCACCAGCAGGAGAAAGTGACAAAATTTGGGTAAGAAGGCATCCAAGGTTTATAATCCATACAGCCATCTCCTCCCACTGCTCTCTGCTAGGCTCCTAGCAGATGTTATTCTGCAGGTAGTGCCAGGATCCAGCTGCTGCTCCTGTTAGAAAAAGCCATTCAGCTCACCTGCTGGAGGCAGGAGTTTTGCTATGACTACTGCAGCCAGTTCGTGTTCTCTAACTTGAACAATCCAGTCTCTCCCCCAGGTTAAAGGACCCAGGACCACAGGAGACACAGGTGCCTTACTGGATAATTGAGACCTAAGCATGGCTAGACAGGGTTTGCAGCCACCTGGTTTTCACACAGGCACAGCTTTTCCCCTGCCAGGGAGGCAGGCTCAACACAGGCTTCTGAGAAAACATCATTTCATCAAATGCCAAACACCCAGCAGTGGCACACACTTTCTTCTTTGTTCTCTGCAACACAGAGCCAGTGGTCTGATTTCTGCCTTCCCAAAGGCAAGGCTAATTGTCTCTCAGTGATCCACAGAGCAGCAACAAAACAATGTGTTGAGAATAGATATCAGACGAGGTAAGAGCACAGAGAGGCATAGTGATCATTATTCCTCTTCAGCCGTCAGCAGGCACGGACATTGGAGCTGTTCTGTCACAGAGCAACGTTGAAGCTTCTGTGGCACGGCCACAACAAGGCATGTAAGTGGTGAACCAAGCCTGACACATGCCCATTAGAGTAATAAAAATAGAAAAATTACAAGTAATCAGGTCTCAGATTAGTATCAGTAAAGTCTTTGGCACTACCATTTATCACAACCACTTCAACACCGTGCATGAGTTCTTGTTTAATATTCATTCACACAAAAGTGTATCTTAAATTCAAATGATGAACAAACCCTTCTCTAGTTCTGAGTTTTGTTCTTTCCCAGTTCAAAAAAGACCTGTTCATAAATTATCAGACAGGGTGAGATCACAGTGTGATTGAGGAGAGCCGTGAGAAACCTGAAGCTTTTGGTAAGTTTCGTAGAAAGCAACAGAACACAGCTGACAAATACAGTAACACAAATCATAGAGCCTTATTGTCAGTACTGGAAAAAACTTTTATGTGACTAGCCCCACTTTAACAAAACATTTACTTTTTCCAGAAGTGAAATATTGGGTGATTTGGTTGTTGGGAGTGAGTTGAGGTCTGATATGCCTGGTTAGTCTTTGGTGGGTAATTCATTTGGATCCTGAACACCTAAACCAGATGTTTGTATTTAATAGGTCAGTGAGTCTCATAAGCAAGTCATTATTTAATAGCAGAATTGGGTATTTCAGCATCTCTCTCTCCTTTTCCACTACCAAGCAGACATAGTGTCACACATACATGCTTTTATCACTTGTATGCAGCATACTGTAGGCATTCAATGGCTTTAAGAGTTGTGTGTAGAAGACTGATGTAATTCTTCCCAGTTTATGAGAGCTCTAACTGTAGGTTTAGAGGATACAAAGGTTCAAGTATTCTGTATCTGGGACAGATTCAGAGGTGAGGCAGAAAAAGAAAGTCATGTTTGGGGTATAATACAAATGTGACACAAGTACCCCAACAGTCATCTGTTAAGTCCTTCTACTGCCTAATTCGAACCATGGTTTTATTCATTAAATTGCATTCACAGCTAGATACTTTACTGAGCTGTCAGCCTTTCCTTAATGTGAATCTGGACATGAGTTCAGGGTAAGTCAG
The DNA here is from genome assembly GCA_013398075.1 of Notiomystis cincta. Classification (NCBI taxonomy): domain Eukaryota; kingdom Metazoa; phylum Chordata; class Aves; order Passeriformes; family Notiomystidae; genus Notiomystis; species Notiomystis cincta. The sequence goes on along the minus strand of VZRX01022894.1, from coordinate 201,376 downwards.
AGTTTCAGGTCTTTTTCTTCAAATGTTCATTTTCTTCACAGAATTATTTTGGATATAGTCCAGTGGGATAATGTAGGGTTTGGAGCATTGTCATTTCAAAGATTCCAAAATTTTCAAATATTGGATTGTAAATGAACCTGTGATGCCCATAATGTATGAAGAAATTAATTACCAGCTGAATTCAGATCTGTATACAAATAAGTAGAAAACAGTCAAGAAGCATAAATTTGAAGCTTATCAAACATATCTTGCCTCTTTTTCTCCATTCTTGAAGCTGTCACCTCCCACTAAAGTAAAGGAGATTTTCCAAAGTGACAGTTGTGGAGCCACAACTGCCAAAAATCAAAAATAATTGCAATTCTTAATACCAAGTATCTTTATTTCCCATTATTATATATTAAAATGAGATTTTGAGTAGTACTGTTAATCAGAAAGATACCTTTGCATAATCCAGAGTTTTAGAGTAGGATAATGTCCTGAAATTATATTTAAAGATGGGGTTTAAAATAAAAGTAACATCCATTATTAAGAAAGAACATATCCTTTTAGATACATAATTAAAATTAGGTATTTAAATCCAGTAATATAACTGTAGTATATAAACATAGTCTCATAGTATCAATACACAGCTAAGTTTTGAAACAAACTTTAAGGTGAATATGGAATAAATTAATTAGAATCCCCAGGTTTACCTCATGTTAAACACAAATGGTAACAATGCCTTATTGCCCAGTTTTTTCCCCCAGTAACTTTTGAGTTGCTCAGAAGTTTGCCATATTTCAGTTGTTCACCCTGAAGTACGTAATGCTGTTTGCTCACTTCAGGCTGAGTTCTTCTAGAGAGTGTCATCTTAAATGCTTCACCCATTTCCAGGAATAATATTAAGGTTAAAATGATGTTATACATGTAAAAATCCTTCCAGCTGCCTCATGAAACAAGTCTGTTATCCTTGCTGCTTGGAGCAGAGGCATGAATCTGCTCAGGAGGTTTCTTGCTGCAAAAATCTATGTCAATTAAAATGTTTCTGGAGATAGCTCCAGAAAACACATTGCTACATGCTCCAGACAGTCAGCTGAAGCCTGGCAGCTAAATTTTCCTCTGAGCCTTGAGCATGCCTTGTCCCCACACAGCTCCTGTGTGCTGCACAAGGGGCAGAGCTAACAATACCCCTGGTTCTAACCCATCTCCTGCACCACTTCATGTTCTTAAAATGACAACTTCTGAAGTCTTGCTGAGCTTAAGAAAATTTTAGTTGTCAATATTTTTAAGAGAAGGTTTGCAGAACTCACTATTATAATGAAAAGCCTGAAAACACAGTGTAAATACACGTTGAAATCTTAAAAAAAATTGATTGTAAATAAAACAAGAAGTCTAATAAAAAGAACAACAGAGGTTTGGGGATTGGGGTTTCTTTTAACACAGTCCTATGACTGTGAAGGCAGTTTCATGATCTGTCATGGTCTGTGTCCTGATATTTGAAATGCTTGTGGCTGAGAATACTGGAAATATGCACATGTTTCCCTGGGAGAAATGCTGCAGGGCATGGAGCTGTTTTGTAATGCCATTAGTCCAGAACTGAGACAGAAACCCAGTTTCTATCCATCAGGCATGCCATTCACATTGGTGTCCTGGCAGTAAAGGAAAGAATCTGATCCAAGGGGAAAGAGAGACAAGGAAACAAAAGGCATGTGTTGAGAGAGGTCAGAAGCTGGGGGTCTGGACGAAAGCAGAAGGGAGCAGGAGAGTGCTGAGAAGCAGAAATAAGCATGTCTATAGATAAGTGGTGAAATTGCTCCCTTTAGAAATCTGGGAAGAAAAGCAGCAGTCCTGGGTCCTCTGTAGTGCAATGAAACGCTGCTGTGAAAACCACTGCTAAAATGTGTGGCTTAACGCTAGGTAAGAGCCAACCACTGCACGCATGGACAACCCAGATCACTGAGGTCTCAGCTGAGTGCTGAAGTTTCCAGTCTTCTTGTTGGGGAGAGGCATTCCTTCCCCTGCTCCTTCCCTTAGCTTCCCATGTGAAAGAAAATCATGCATAATGGAACACATTAAAACAAAGAAACTCTCACAAAAGTGAAAATAGTCAGAATTAAGGTTGTTACAAATCAACTCTTTATACATGATTGTTATGGCAGCCTCTAGTGACACTATTGCCCATTTCTTGCACAGCCTCCTTTGTGGGATTTTTGAACAGACAGCAGCTACTACATGGCTCTCTGTTCTATACTTTTTCTCAGATTAATCTATTAAATACAGCACGAGTATTTATTCCTGATCTTTGAATTTAGTCCTATTGTTAGTACTATCACAATGCTTAACAAATAATGATGATTTTCCTGAAGAAGTTGTTCTCTTTTCATTTCTTACAGCTAGTGCTGGGATTGGCAGCAGACAGCTGTGAGAAAGTTAATTAAAAGTATTTGATCATCTTTGCATGAAGAATTCTGTGACAGAAACAGAGATAAGAGCCGATTCAATAGTGGTGTGTTTTTCAGTTTCTCGTAGTACTAATATTGTCCTTTCTCCTCTTAAAAGCCTCTGTTTTATTCACTGACACCTTTCAGCTTCTGTAAAAACATATCAAATGTTCCCACAAGCAGACTCATGCCATAAATCAGGTGAGCAAAGCTCCATACATGCAGGACTAGCTCCTGCCTTTGGGATTTCTTTTTGCAGGTTCTGCTGGCACCGCGACTTCTGGCTCTGAGCCCGGCTGCAAGGAGAGACGTGTGCCTCCCACCACCTCCTCCCAGAAGGATGTCAGCGAGGCAACCCCGCAAGCTCCGAGCATCTGGCCAAGTGGAAGAACAGCAAATGACTGGATGGAAAGATTCCAGACAGAGCTGGACCAGCAGTTGGATCTTGCCCTCACTATGTTCTGTGCGCTTAATAGGTATTGCAATTATCATGTAATTAAAGAACATCATAACATGCACAAGTAGGTTGAATTAATATTACTTAGGCAGTTTAACCCCAGCACTTATTAACTTCTCAGTGCTTGACTTGGAATCTTAGCATTCCTGTAGAGTAGTTTTCTGGATGTTACAGTCTTTACTTATCTGACAATATGCTTCATGCTTCATTTGCCAGAAATGTTATGAGCTTTGAGTCAACACATTAGGAGCATGTCTCTGTTTTCAGTGGCAGAAGGCCAACTTTTAATTTCACTTATTTGCCACTGGCTAAACTGTGTCATTTCCTAAACATTTCTTAATTTTTAAAATAAACACCTAACCAGTATTTCAATATACTAAAATATAGTGTTCAAGTGAGTGGAAGGGGGAACAGAAATATGTGGTAAGGTGTTATATATGGGGGAACTCTACTCCATTTTTATTTTGACAGCATAGGGTGAAAATTTTTGGTATATATTTCCCCATGTCTCAATTTATTGAAAGTGTTATTTTGGGTTTAGCTATAGTTTGCTTTGAGCAGAATTCTGTTTAATTTGCTTTACAGCTTTTTATTTATTATATACAATGTTACAGAATAAAACAGCAGCTCAAAGGACAAGGTAGCTTGCATGCCCCTAGAAATATAGGCAGCATGGATTAACAAGATTTGGCTGTGCTTAGTAAAACATTTGGCTAAAATCATGTTAAGAAGTCAGATGATTTTACTTTTTATGCAGAACAGTGGATTAAAAAGACACCAGCACTGTCCTTCAGCAGTGGCTATCATCTGCAGTCCCTGTGTATGCTCCCAGCGTTCACTTGTAGACCACCTCTATTTTTAGGGGAAAGAAGCTGCTCCTCTAAACTATTACAATTTTTTGGTGAATTCTTTGTAGTAGTGAGACTTTATTGTCACCAGTGTGCATTTGCTCACAACAGTACTGTCTCTGTTTGATAGATGCTGTTACAGTAACGTTAATATTTTTAGAGGAACCAGGGAGATTTCTGATGAAAAGGGAATAAGAATTAAATGTAGTCTGTCACAAGACTGTAAATGTATATCAGAATGTAAATGTAATCTGTAAACAGAATTTTTTTTCAAATATCTAGGGTATACTATTGCTAAATGTGTCCCACATGTACACTGAGGATTTTACTATTCACCTGAATGTTACACCTTCAAGAAATGGAACTTTTCCTTCTTCACGACTGAAGGGCTCATTGCTGACTTTGATTACTCAGGTATTGCCATCACCACCTGTGCAAACTTCACACTCAGAAATCATTCCCAATTACAAAAACAAAACTAACCAGGCCTGTTTCACCTTCTCCAAGCTGACCTTTTAATTAATTTTAAGACTTTTAGATTAATTTTTAAGTAAGTATTCAATTACTTTTAAAATCTTTATTCATCACAAATATTGAATAATTTTAAGGAAGATCCTTTTCAGCTAAAAAAAAAAAGGCACCACCATTATCCAGCTGAGGAATATACAGCCATTAAAAATAACTGGATCAATTGTCTTTTATTTTGTATAATGATAGGTTGCTTAAAGCTACTGAGCATTAAGACATTAATAAAAGTGTCCAGGACAGCAAATAATCATAATAAGTGATGTCAGCATTTCTTCATGACCTTCTAATTTTATAGCCTTTTATTTGAAACACAGTAATGAAAGAAGCCATCAATCAATACTTCTATATTGAAAAGTCCATTTTGAATTTCCATTGAAATTTCCATTTCACCTATTTATATATCTATTGCATTAATTCAGACATAGACCTAATATTTCCATACATGAGAGAGAGACAATTCACTTTAAATATCCATTACAAGTATTTTTAGATTCTATTTAAAGCCCCAAGGAAGTGTATATGATATGTACTTGAACACCAAATTAACTCATTAAGATAAGCACAATTTTGTTAGTGTTAAATCAATTTCTAGTAAAAGACTGCTTTCTTGTGCTGATAATTTATGGAAAGATTTGACTGTTATAGCTCTCAGCAAATCCTTACGAGCATGTCTGTAATCTTACCACGCTGGAAGTATTACAGATAGTAAAAAATATGCTTAGGCATCATTTTTAGAGAATGTACTGTACCTTAAGGCATTGTGGAATCTTCATCCTCAAGAATATCATTTTTCACTTCAGAGAACTTCCAAAACAGTACATGAAGTGGCCTCTCTCTGCCTTTTGGAGTGCTTGCTTCTAATGGTGTCATGTGAACTTCCTATTCAGAGGAAAAAGAGGTAACACAGAGATGAATTTGGGAACAGATTGCATTAAAAGGATGGTGAGTTTTAGGATCTGTATCACAATTCATTCAGTTTATTTGGACAATCCCAATTCTGCAGTGGTTCACACTGAATATGGAATGAATGCTTTCTGAAATAGTTGCCAGATAAGATTTTTTACTTAAATTTTACAAGCCATGTTCAATAACTACAAATCAGTGTAATTCCATTTGCATAAGCCCACGAATCCACTGCAGTGTAAAACTGTTTAAGTCTGAATTATCACAGTCCAGGTTTCAAGCCCACTCCTGCTCCTGTACTGGTCATCCTTGCCGTGGTTGTGTGGCTGAGAAATGCCAGAGTGACCCACCCTAGGTCACTGGGCTGACTGGCTGAAAAAAAAACCCCTTTGATGAGGGAGCTTCCTGAACAATTCTTGTTCAAGCATTTGGGCAACTCAGTGTGGCCTAAGGCAGAGGGAATACTGGTTTAGCAGGGCAGCCTGGATTTCAATCAGCTCAATCCACTGTGGGATCTTTGACATATGTCACTGAAACTTATTGCCTGACAAGGCTGAATTGTGTTGGTTTTAGTGAAATAAATCTTGCCACAGTACGAATAGAACCGTTTTCCAGGTAAGAGATTTTCAAATAACATATGATTTGTCTATAAAACACAGATTGTGGTAGATTGAGAGACTGGCTGAGCAGGGCAGATAGATGGAACAGATCTCTTCATTGAAATTACATTCAATAACAGAAAACCACAACTCCAGATTTAAGACTCCCTGATCGAAGTTAAAAAAAAAGAACACAACAACCCCCCCAAAAAACCCCTATCACAGGCTTCTTCTCCGTACAGATGTGCAGCAGACATGTGGGTTAGTTGCTGAGGCTGCAGTTACAGTCTGCTTTGTACTAGGATCATGAGGAACATGATATGTGACTGTATCTACCCCAACAAGTTGTGCATCCCATCATGAGCAGATCTGGAGAGCGGAACAGCCGGAACTCTCTGTGTTTGGGAGCACAGGGTGCTGGTTCAGACGAGCTCCAGTCTGCCCTTGCAGAACAAACGCCTGTGAGCTGTGAGGCTGCAGTACTGCAGCTCCTGAAGCACATTTTCTGCCTTGGCTTAGCTCAAAAAGCAGCCTGTGTGCTAGGAGAACGCTCTGCAACCTGCATTGATAGAGGACAGGATGAGTGTCCTCAGGACTGCTCGCTCAGCTGGTCCGAGCTGAAAGGCTCATAAAGATACACCCCTGTATGTGTACCTGCTGGGATGGACTAGATGGACATGGCTGAAAACATGATAGAGGCCATCAGGAAAACTGCTGAAAGTTGCATGTGTGGAATAAGATGTGGTGTATCTTAACACTCCTTCACTTTTAGATACGAGGCAAAGTTCACCTTTGATACCTGCAAATGCTTTCCTTAATGTTGTTTTTTAATTCATGGCCAAATTCTATATGAAGCCTTATATATCCTCTGGATTATTCCAGGCATTTTGCCTGAGTAAAGATGTTAGGATCAGGCTTATAGATTCTAAATTCTTAAAATCTTTTGGGAGACATAAATCATGATTTCATAAAAGTTGGCTGATTCAAGTGAAAGAAAATACATGTAAGAATGTGTACTTGTTAGAAATATATTTTTGAAGATATATTGAAAAATTAAGTCCTGTTGCACTGATGTCATCTGCAAAGGTGAGGTACTGCCTGTGAGGTACTTCAATGTTTTGTGGGTTCCTATAAAACTTGGCCAAGGAGCAAAGGCATTTCAGTTTAACAAGCTAATAAATAGTTTTGAATAACTTACCTTGTGTCTCATAACATTTGGAATCAAAACATAAAGCAAAGCCAAGGAGGATAGAAAAAAAAAGAAATGCAAGGCTGCCCTCTGTCTCTTGCACTGGAAGGGATGTAGGGATACTTCTGGAAGCAGTCGCTTTTTGACAGTCGTGATCCATTGGCTTTTCTGTTTTCTACCCTCTGCTTCAGTAAATGGAGCATTATGCTGTTCTATATAAAAATAAAAAGATATTCTGACTCAAATTCAAGGTTCATTAAACAAAAAAGTGCTGTGCAGAACATTTTTCATACATCCCCCAGTATGCTACAGTGTTCAAATACTGCAGGAGGAAATAGTCCTCTATCTTGAGATTTCGCCTAGAATTGACAGAGTTGATTTGCATTTAACATTTTCCTGGGGCTGGAATTTTTCTAGGATTTTTTAATGTTCTTTCAGGATTGCAAGAAAGTCACCTTGATGTTAGCATTGCAGCTTCCCCTACTCCCAGATAATCTGGCAACACCATTGTGATCCAAGCAGACATTTCTAAATTAAGAGAAGAAGGGAAAGAGGAGGAGAAGGCCACATTCATGTAGGATGAAGAATTTTAATGGAGAGAGTCTGCATTTTACTGCTGGGAGTATGAAGTGACTTAGCCATAGAACAAATATAAGTGAAAGGAGCCTTAACTCCAAAATTTTTATTGTTAGCTATACTTTAATGACTGATTAACTAGTGTCTAAGCTGACAAGTTTTGACTCGTAACTTGTATTTGAGACACAATGCTTATCTGTGGCTGGTGTCTAGAGGAGAACTAAATTATGAGAATAATGTCATTCAATAGTAGCCCTAATTTTATTGCAACTGCTTTGACATTTAATTACTTAGTTTAGCTACTTTAGGCTTTTACATGTAGAATAGCAGAAATAAATTTTAAATAATTAATTTAAAATATTAATTTTATACCTGAAGTATCATGCCATGGACAACATCTGCTTTATAGCTTCAAAAGGCACAAGTCTGAATCCACAGACAGAATTTCAACCAGTCCTTGTTGTAGTTCATATAAGAGCACATGAGAACTATGTGACCACTGTGGGGCCATTATGCAGGTTGAACCTACAAATTTTTAGAAGTCTGCCATCTTTAGTCATACCTGAGTGCCCTCATTTAAGGTAGGGAATTAAACATGCAGCAAATGAGAATCACATGGGTAACATTTGGAAAATAATTACGATAACTATGTTGATGGAAATCATCCAAGAAAAGCTTTGGCAAAATGAGCTCTGAAGTACATTTCATCTGTGTTTACATTTTTCACACTAAAATACAAAGTTTATATTGTTCCACTTTACTCCACCTGGGAAATGAGGGATATTTCTCTTCTATGTTTCCAAAAAAACAAATATAAGATTGGAAATAAATGTTAAACTGTTAGCTTAAGGGCGTATTTTCATCTTGTTTGGAGCAATAATTTTAATAGCATTAATAAGAGGCATACATACTGGGAGAATAAGTCCACCTGGGCTTGTGTGTCAGAGGTAAGTGAGCTGAGCTGTGCATGTCTTTGTCTTCATAGAATGATCCAGGCAGCTTTGTACCTCACATGCATAACTATCTCAGGCACAGTTTTTGCCCTTCATTTTGCCAATTCGTCCCTGCATAAATAATTAAGAGCTTCTGTTACTTGACTAGATAGTACTTCAGAAATACATAATATCACTACATTTACAGATTAATTTTCACAGCAAAACTCGTTGAAAACAGTACTCATTGATGCCTGCCTCAGTTATATATTACAAACACAATGCCCAGAAGAGAATGAGAGCTAAGATGAAGGTGTTATTATTTGTACTGTTTCTCTCTTAGAGAAGCATTATGTCTTTCAAACAAGGCTAAGCCTCCTTAGTGCAGCAAGATCTGCAGGCAGACCCAGACTTTTCCGCTGGAGTGACCTGTAGGCCTTCCTTGTGTCCCAGCCACGCCCCAGTACCTTCCAGAGGGTCAGGCTATGCAAGCACCACGCAGTCGGCTTCCCTTCTGCTGCCCAAATGAATATCAATAAGTAAGGAGTGCAATGGGCTACTTCAGCTAGTGAAATAAGGTAAGGCAGCTCCTTAGCCAGAATAGACTGAGATGGACCATAAATATGAGTTGAAAGCTTGTTTAGGTGATAAGTTGAGATGAACAGTCCATTTTTGACTGATGTCTTGCTTAGTAAAGAGAACTGCAGCAGAGCAGCAGGGATTTAAGCAGAATAGATGGAGCCTGGCTGGAGTTTTCCTGTGAATGCATAAAAGCATGCAACAGACAACAGATGATGGCCACTGAGGCTGACAGCAGTGCTGGCTTAGCCAAGGCAAGGGTCAGGCACAGGACAGCCCAGCAGAGGATAAGTGGTGCAGGGAGGGAGTTTTGTCCACTGTGGGAGTCAATAGACTTGTCAACAAAAAGTTGGAAAGGAGATTGAAAAACTAAAATGAAGATCCTAGAGGTGGTGTTTTGAGATTAACCACCTGAAACAGAGGGAACAGACTTTCTTTTGTGACCTAAGCAAGTGTCACTTACAATTACTACAGGTAAAACAACTAAGATACATCCAAACATGGTTTTGAATTGCACATACTATTAAAGTCACTGTGATTTAAAGCAGCAGGAGGCACTGCACTGAGGTTAGTAAACACAGACCAAAAGGCAAGAGCACAGATTACATTAAAAGGAAAATAAATAGAAATAATTTCATGCTCTGAACTAGTAGTGGCATTAGCTTTACAGCAAGTTCTGTTAAAACACAGCTAATATTCAGATAAAATAACTAAAACTTGATAACCAGTAGTCCACTCTTGAGCGTGTTACTACAATCATTAAGTCAAAACTAACAAAACAATTACAGCAGTGTCTTCACAAAAGGGACACAATTTTATTCCACGAGTGGTCATTTAATGATCTCCTAACTTGATTTCTGAATACAATTTAAAATCTTCTCAGAAGTGTTCTGCCCTTTAATTCTGTGGATCTCGCCATGGCAGATCACACATACATTAAAGTGCAAAACATTCTGGAAAGGGTCTGAAAATTCACTCATAAATCCTAGAGTCAAATACTTATCAAAAGGTAAGGGTGTCAGCACATGCAAACTTCCTCCAGTGTCAGCAATGGGAAAACTGTATTACATGTAAATTAAACAGAATATTTGCAAACTGGTAGGAGCTAATTAGGCTTTCAGCTCTCAAGCTTACCTTGGTTTCAAGTCTGTGTGTATTGAAAGTATCAAACAGTCAATTAAAGGATCTGCTCCTAACCTTGATGGCTCAATGCTCTGGAGAGAAATGTTAAGTCTATGTACTCCTCAAGTTCCAGAGTCTCCCAGTAGAAATCTGGGGCTTTATCCTTTCATTTTACAGGGTCTCTGGGACACAAAGTAGCAGGACTGCTACTTCTGCACAGAGAAAGAGATTCTCAGGACTTCTCCAAAAAACAGGACTTTACTAAGATAAAGAAAACAGGTATAAAAATTCACTGGCAAAGGCCTGTTCACAGCAGAAGTTCTTGCAACCGTGGCACCCACTAGGTAGAATCCAGCATTCAGATTCCTGCCTTTAATCTAGCTTTCAGGATACTTTGTGAAAAGTCTTGGCAAAGCTTAATTATACTAACCCTGAGATCCTGGGCTACCCACATGGCCTATAACCACATTTCTATTTGTTTTGTGAACATATCCTGAAAAACATCTGGAATTTCCGGGACTTCACTGTACTAACAGCCTCACTAAAGAGTAAATCCAGCCACACCAAGAGCTGTGCTGGACCCATCCTATTGATTTTCCTACCTAAAAAACATAAATGAGACATCAAAATAGACATTTAAAAAAATATTCTACTTCATGCTCCAAATGTGCCCTACATTTTGCTCTGTCCTGTCATGTCCTTACCCTGTGAAGTGACTAACATGTTCCTTCACAGCTGTCATGCATGTTTTTTCTCAAACTTTTAAAAGTTTTCCCTTTTGTTGGAACCAATCTGGAATGTTTGGCCAGCACTAGAAACTCATCTTGGAGGTGTTTAAAGAAAATTTAAGATTATATCAGTGCTGCTGATGAATATCTACATGAGGGACATACATGAAATTAACTCTCCTTTCGTCATCCTCTGAGACAATAAGAGGACAGCAAGGTCATATCCCTCAAATAATTCATAGCTTTCTTGGCAGTTTATGAAGAGATCTATTACTCACCAAATTGATTTACTTCCTGTATCAATTTTGAACAACAGACATTTTGTGGAATCTTTCCCATATTTCAGGAAAGGAACTTAATTTTGTCTTTACAACATGAGAGTGTCATAAGAATCCTTGTGACAGCAAAACCAGATAAACTCATGGTATGTGAGATAAACCCTGTTTAAAAGCCCTTTGATCAGATAGATATCTGCCTATACAAACTGCTCCCAGTTATCTAAATTTTACCTGTACTTATATAATGTTAGAGAAAGTAAAAGAAAACTCCCACAAGTTTTCTTTCTAGCTGATTGTATACATTTTATTTACTCCATGTAGAGTTTGTAGGAAAATGTGGGGTTTAGTTGCCAATTCCTTATATGATTTCGTGCTTAGTAGCAAATCACAATCTCCCTTAAAAATTAAAAGCATCACAGATAATCGATCTAACACATTTGCCAAACCTTTTCTTTCTGTCAATTTAGATTTAGTATTAAAAAATCAACTTGAAATAATAGAATGGTTTATGAAATGCAGCTACTGTCTGTTCTACATTTTTTATTTTTAAGTAAACTTGTGCCAAAAGGAAAGCTCACATAGAGCCAGAAAGTCTGTATGAAATCATTTACTACCCCCCAAAAATGCACTAAAGACAAATTAAGTTCTGAACTTTCACTGATCTCTAATAGGGCCCCCTACAAGAAACTGTTTATTGTTCATGGGCCAACACTAAAAATGTGATTAATTTCAATTTGTGAAATATGCTTTGATCATAATTATTACGTATTTGAATGAATCATTAAAAAACCCCACCCTTGCCTAAGACAGGATTGCAAGTACACTGCTCTACAGTAAGGTGTAAGTCAGGTGGAGTGCTTGGAGGGAAGAGGGAGGCAGTAGGTAACTTTTAAAACAGGATGGCGTGACTTTGTGCACACTAACATTGATTGCAATAAATCTTTTCTGCTTCAAATCAGACATTCCAGTGCTCTATCACTGATGAAATTCAGATTTCAAATGCTGCAGCCAGAAAGCCTGGTTTCAATCCACCATTGGAATGAGGGCATGGGTGAAGGAAGAGAAAAATGAGCTAAACTGAAGATGATGAGATCAGCTTTTAAAGTGCAACATAGTGTGTTTTAATTGTGGTTTAACATATATAAATATATAATTTCAGGATGTCAACTGTCACGTTCAGAGAGACAATATGAGGTTATTCCAATCCTTCTTAGTGAAAGCAAAAAGCTAGCTCAGCAATATAATGGAAAAATAGGGATTTGAAATCAAATTACACTGAAAAAACAAAGAGGTGATTGATCCAAATTATATCCGGAGAAAACTCAGAAAATAACAAAAAAATCTGGTTTTCAGGCTGTTCATCTCCAAAAAAAGCACAAAAATGCAGTGAAGCTGCAGCAAATTTTGATTCCTTCAGTGCTGGCATGTTGACAGGGTATAGATGTAGAATGCATGTGGGCATGATTTTGTTACAGGGCATTCAGAGGAATTGCTGAATTTTAGTCCTCTCTTGGGACTGGTGATACAGTACTGATTGCCCAAGTACATAATCACTTGTAGTAAGACATAAACTATGCAAACGTTATTACAAATATCCATTATATGTCTGAGTTTAATGGTCATGTGCTAATGTGAATTAATGTAAATTAAGGTGGTCCAAATAACACACCTTTTATGATTTCAGTGTTAATGGAGCTGGGTTAGCATTCAGATTCTAAATTGGCTGGGAAATTAAAAAGCTGACAAAGACATAACCAACACCTCCTGCCTGTGTGTTAGCCTCCATTAAACAATTCAAAGGGTAGGGACTTGACAAAAGAAAAAATATCTCCAAAAGCCTCTCTACTAGCTCAAGAAAACTTTGCTCTGAGACTCATCATGACCAGCAGACTCCAACAAACATGTAGTAACTATTGTCCTCTTAAAACTAAAATTGTAAAACCATTAAAAAGTGATGAGATGTTATTTAACTCATTTTGTTAGGAGAGGTTTAAGCTCCTGTGAATGCAAATAATGACAGTTTTATATAGTGACAGATCAAGGCCAAGACCCAGATAGTATCTGCAAATGCTCCATAGTAACATATCCTAAATAACTGCTGTCAGAGCACCAGGTTTAGTGTTATTTACTCCTCTCCTTTGAGTGGACACTTCCCAGTCCAGGCTTTGTTGTAAGGAGCAAGCAAACTTCACAACTGCTTTTTGGTCTCCTTCCTGTGCTGGCTCCTCAGTCTGGAAGATGGATGCTCTCCCTGTCAGCATGTTTCAGAGTAATGGACAACAACAGGGCTAAGGAGACAGAGACTGGAGTCTTCAGGGGTTTAGAAAAAAAAAGGCTGTTTCTCTAATAAAGGGTACCAAGGAAGAGGACAGGGGGGAAAGAGGGAAATGGAGAGGGAAAAAGTAATTTCTGAGGTTAGGGTTTTGCAGTCAAAGAGATGTTTGCCTTGATGACCAGGGCAGGTATTTTGCAAGACCCTGACATTTTGTTCAAGATCTCATTTGCTTTTAGTTTATGAATGCATCTTTATCATACACAAAAGCCTTCTTGATCCTAAACCACAGACTAAATCAAGAGAGATGTAAGAAAACATTTAGAAAGTGTGGCAAAGAAGGCAGAGTATGGGATAGAAAAAGAAAAACAAAACTCAAAACAAACCAATAAGTACTGTTCACTACTTACAAAATTATATAAAAAGTTTACAGAGACGAAGTCACTGCCATACATGCAGTGTGTGAAGGGGTTGTACTGCTATGATGGATACAGCTTTGAGTCTCAAGTAGAAAGAAGCTAGGTTCCAGCATTATATAGGAAAAAGAAAGAGTCCAGCAGATTCTGCATCTTGCAAATACTAGAGCAGTCCATTATAACTGGCAGATACTTTGGAGGACATGAAGTGGAAAGAAGTGTAAAATATAACAGCTGAATGCCATTTCTACCTGAATATAGCCCTTTTTGGTTTTTTTTTAGTAAAATTGCTTTTAAATGTATATGTCTTCAATATCAAATTAAATATATATTTTAGAACTTTACACTTGTCGTGTCACCACCAGATACAATCTTTTCATAGATCTACAATGACTACAGCCCTGTGCAGCACATTACTAATATCCTTTGATATTACTCTAAAAGGAGAAATTAGATTTGAGGTGTCTAATAGTTATAATAGGGTAATTTTATCACCTTATTTATATCCACTATGTAATACATTTACATCAAGGTAATTAACTCCATTAAGATCCTCTTTCTGACAGATCTGATTTGTGACAGGCTTCCTATACCCACAATGCTAAATAAAATAAGTGATCCATAAAAGTCATCTAAATTGTTGCATAATGTGTAATCCCCCTGAAACTGAATGGATGTCTTAAGAGGTTTGTAAGAAGTAAGAGAATCAGCCATCATACAACTGGAGATTACTTCTGCCCCCAGAATATTAAAATAGTTCTAAGGAAAAATCTGGGGCTGGAACAGATCAGATTGCACCCTGTAATGAAGCAATGGACCCAAGACCACTTTCCTCCCAGCTATGCAGGCTGAATATCAAAAAACAAGGAGAGAGTGTAAATATTTCCAGAAAATGCACTTAGGCCAAATGTGCTTCCTAATGATGCTTAGTTCTTCCTGTTTATGAAAGCACTGTCTATTTATGTAGGAGGACAAATTAAGATAACTCCACTGATTTCCTCTTTTTGGAGTACCTGGTCTTGGCAATGACTTTTAAACAGAAGACATGGTGGGATATTTCTTTGTTAATTCTTTGTCAGGGAGTGGGTGGAAAGAAGTAAAATCTATTCTGCAGCTACTGGGAATACAATACCAGGCTTGCAGCAACCATATTTTTCACAAGAAGCTGGCCTCTCTATATAAAGATCATTACTGAATAATCCACTAAAATATGTTTTATTCCTGTATGGTAGCAATCACATTTTACAGCAAAATAAAGATCTGCCCTTGAAACTGATTCAGCAGGGAGATCAGGTGGTTGAACCCAGACAAAGATCCATCCTGGTACCCAGACCTCTGACCTACCCATGTGCAATAAGAGGATGCTGTCATAGCTCAGCCTTCACAGCACTGGCAACTGCTGAGCCTGCTCACCAAACCAAACTCTGCATGTCTGCAAAGCCAGTGGCCTGTGATTAAATTATAATATGAACAGACACACTTAACCTCTGCTGTGGCTGAAGCTCTGCCTCAGGTTTTGTGGTAGACTTAAGAGAAAATCACTGATTGTAATCAGTAACTCAATGATTATTTAGTACACACAATATGGTATGGAGCAAATATAAGCAGGACCAGCTGCCACAAAATGGCTAATTTAATTTAAAAAGCCAAACCAAACCAAAGAAAAGAAACCAGAGAAAGTAAGACACCTGTTCAACTCTTCAGGACAGCATTAGTAAGCCCCTCCAAAAGCTGCTTTCAAGATGAATATCTTGATGGTTTGAAACACCTCTTTACAAGCCAATCATAGATTATCTCAGATTGGAAGGGACCTAAAAATCACCTCTTTTCTATCCCCCCCAGCATCTTCTACTAGACCAGGTGGCCCAAAGCCCCATCCAACCTTGCCTGGAGTACTTCCAGGGATGGGGCATTTAACACTTTTCTGAGCAACTTGTTCCAGTGCCTCACCACCCTCACAGTAAAGAATTCTTAGCATAGAATCTAATTTTATCCTCTTTTAGTTTTAAATCCTTTCCCTTTAACCTATCACTACATGCTCTTGTAAAATGTCGCCCTCCCTATTTTAATAAACACCCTTTAGCCACTGGAAGGCCACAATGAGGTGTCCCTGGACCCTTCTTCTCTCCAGATTGAACAATCCCAGCTCTCTTAGCCTGTCTTCATTGGAGAGGTGCTCAAGCCCTCTGATCATCCTCATGGCCCATGTCTGGAACTGTTCTAGAAGGTCCACATCTTTCTTGTGCTGAGGATTTGAGGCCTGGACGCAGAACTCCAGGTGGGGTCTCACGAGAGCAGGATAGAGGGGCAGAATCACCTTCCTCCATCTGCTGACTGCTCCCCTTCTGATGCAGCCCAGGATGCAGCTCACTTTCTGGGTTAACAAGCTCATACTGTTACCTCATATCCAGATTTTCATCCACCAGAACCCCTAGAGTGCTCTCAGTGATTTCCTCTCCCAATCCATCCCCATCTTTCCCAAACAGTGAGAGCAGAGCCAAGCTTACTGCATTTTTCCCAAGACTCTAACCACCCTTGGTAGCTTTCTTGATCATAATATTCTAGATGTGCTGGATCTTACCGTGTGCCATCTGTCTTTCTGTCCTCTCTGGAGACTGTGCAAAGCTTGTTCCATGCTCTGGATACAGAAGCAGGATTTCAAAAGCTGGCATTCCATCCACTTATTACAAGGGTCTTCCATTCAGTATTGGACTTGTTCCCAGGTAAGCATGTACCTGTGCAATGCCACATGATGCAAGGCACAGGATGTGCACTGGACTAAATAATACCTCTGTGGTCCTTACCTGAAGAGTAAATCCAAAGACTTACTAAGACTAAGACTAAACTGCCTTTCCAAAGAACACTTCACAGATATTACATATATCCTTATTACAGTGATTGGCTTTACATTGGATTAAATGGCTCACCATGAATTTCCTTTAAATTAATTTATTCCTTGAATTAATGCAAGTTTGAGAAATCTAAATGATTGATTACATCACCAAATGATTATCGGTAGTCTTGACCAATAAGGAAAATAATGTGAAATAGAAATGTCATTTAGAAATGTCTACACTAATAATTTCTCAAGTTTGCATTCTCTGGGCACTATAAAACAGACTTTTCTTGATCAGTGCAAAGACATGATAGGAGGTTAGGGGTACAGAATAAAGCAGAAAGATGATCATTCAAGCACATATTTTGTCTACCAGGGCTAGTTCCTGATTTTTAAGCAGAAAACAAAATGTTCTAAACAAATTTTAGAAACTTTAAAAGCTCCTTCATGGAAAAAGAAAGAAGGGCCAAGAGCTTCCAGTGAGAAATTTGATTGCTGGAAATATTTACAGAATCTTCCTGCATATGCACAGTGTTTTTCAAAAGATCAGATGCAAAAGTGAGAGGCCATGAACTCATTGAAGCATCTCAACTGGAGTAGTGACTATTCTGACCTGGCTCTTCTGTCTGGTAGAGCAGCTCCACATTTCAGTATTCAAAAGCCTGGAGCAAAACAAACAAACAAACAAAAAAAACCCACCCAAGCAAACCAAAAAACCCCCAGACAAACAAAAGAGGGGTTCTGGGTTCTACATCTTGCTGCCTAGAGCACTCAAGATGTTGGAAAATCACATCCAAATCCTTGTTCTGGTTCCAGAAGAGCAAACCCATGCTACTGGCTTACTGTGAGCAGGACCCTAAACACCAAAGTGCACTACAGAGTGAAGATTTCTCTAGGTTTTTTAAGGCCAAGCTTTGTGCTCAGTGAGGACTAGTACAATTTCTGAATTTACAGCCCTTTAAAAGACAGGATAGTTGTTTTTCTGCTGAGGATATTGCTATATTTAGAACATATCTATGCTAAAATCTATTCATTGGTTTTCTGCCTGAGAAGATTCAGGACATCTAGAGTTAGTTGATAACTAGAGCTGTTAAAATTTGAGATTTATATGCAGAGTCAATAAAGTAGGGTCCACTTGATTAACTCAGTATGGTTGGGATATGAAAATGAGACTTTGTTAGTTCTGAGATAATCTATACCAGCATATAGTGACATCTCCATTAAAGGAATCATTCATTCTGTGAATTTCATTGCTTCAGTGCCCATGTGTAGTCAGAAACTCACCTAGCAGTTTTTATTCCATTTTGCCTGAAAAGACAGGAATGAAAAAAATTACAACCAAAACAGAAGAAAAGACTGAGTGAGTTTCTTTAAACTGTGGAGTTGTGGGAAACAGTACATGAAAGTCTTCTTGTAAAAAGTTTGATTCCACATCCAGATCTCTTATTGTTCTCAGTGGATGTAGGAATATTACTGTAGAGATTTAAAAGACAAAAGATGAAACTTGATATTAGCACAGCTTAAATAAGGGCGATACTTTTGCTGTGATCACTACAATTTCACTTGGCAAATGCTGGTATTCATGTCAAAATTGAGAAATAGCAGTTTCAATGCTGGTTTTGTGTTTCTAATATTCTAGTTTTGATAAAATGCCTGTGTTCCATACAGGAAAAGTGTCTGAACTATTAAACTTTGCTATTTCATGGTACAGTAAAAGTATGAATGAAGGTGCTTGAAGAGGCTATTTAACCAATGTCCACATCAAACTTGGGACAAACAATTTTTAATTAGCTGTCATGTTAATATAGATACAGCTTTGATGTTTTTATAAGCAAAGGTCATTAACAGTCTACTATGATCTCTGTGGGATTTTACTGATAATGGGTAGGAAAAGAAGTAGTGTTGTAATCCAGCCAGGTTCCATGGGGAATTCAATAACATGGTATTCTAAAGTACTCCATGGAGTGATTCACAATATAGCTATTTTCCATATCTTCTAGATGAAAAATAACAGAGGCCACAAACTCCAACTATGTTGGCTTAGTTAAAGAATAACAGTTTTTTCAACTCTCTTGTCCATTATTCAAACACTGTTATTTAATAAAAGGTTAAATCACTAAATAGTTTAACATTAACAATGTGAGGCATGGAATACTCAATATAGTCTATATGGCTTCTTTAAAAACAAGCAGGAATGCACAAAGGCCTTGCTGTGAAGCTGGTTGCCACCATCTGCATATTTTATATTAATCTTGTGAATACAAATGTAGATTTGAAAACAGATCTCATTTAGGTTACAAATATTTTAGAATTTTGACATTTGAATGGACTGATTTGTCACTATTACAATGCTGATTTAATGTAACCACAAGTGTATAGCAAACTAATTGCAATTGTCATCTTTTGGATAGGTTAAAAAATACAGTTTAATTTTGTTTGGGGTAGTCCTGCATGCCCCAAGGACACTGTAATCAAATGGAGAGAGCTATAAATGAGGCAGATTAAAACTAGGAACTATTCAGCATTCTTTAAATCTCATGGCCATCATCTAGAGGTTGTCCTCTTGGAGTAAGATAGCAGCTAGTGGTTAACTTCTTGGAATAAGATAGTGTCTCCTGAGCCAAGAGCACTTATCATATTAGTTGATTTGGCCAGTCAAAAATTTTGAAATTTATGCAAAAAAATATATTAAAATCTAATCTTAATTTCTAAGAGAATTTAAGTCAGCATTTCATATTCATATTTAACTGGAGTGAGATAGTAAGATGAAGCTTTTTGAAATATTATTATCCTTAGCGTGGAAATGTTTTTAAATGTTAATTTAATTTTAAATTTTTTAAATGTGTATAAAAATTTGCATTCAATCATGCATTTGTGTGTGATTTTTAGCAATGCAAAGGTGCAAAAGAGATTTTTTCTGACTGACAGAGAAAGAAGACAATGGATGAAGCTGCTATGAATTGCAACAAAATATCCAGCTGAGAGCCCACCTTAATTATTACTGAAGCCAGGCCACATTCCATATTTGATTTGGTTCTACTTTTCTGGGTTCAGCCATCCAAAGGCAAAGATTTTCTAATATAAATATGAGGGAGACCCTACAAGGGGTACCTATCAGAGCTGCTAAAACCAGACTTCAGTAGGACATGACTTTCCAGTGCTGTACCCTATAATCACAGCAAATTAGCCAAGTGCTGTACTCACATGGAACAAAAAGGCCGTGTCACGAAATACAGTTGCAATCTCAGCTGCTGAGAAAACAGGTAAATGGAATTTGATAGAGACATTATTCAAACATGCTTATGACAAGAAATTACTATTGACATTATATATCTTAGATAATCTCTATTCAGTGTTGAGTTCTGCTCATTTGCAGTGTCAATCAATCAGCATATACTGAATAAAGGAACACATCCCTTGGGGCAAATAATGTTAGTACTGGGTCCCTGATAAAAAGTAATCTTATCAGATCATGGCTTATTTTTTTGGGATGTCCTTGATTAATACTCAGCTCTCCACAACATAATTCATTACAGTTTCATATTGTGCTTGTTCATCTTCAAGTGCTACCAGTA
This sequence comes from Notiomystis cincta, assembly GCA_013398075.1. Lineage (NCBI taxonomy): Eukaryota > Metazoa > Chordata > Aves > Passeriformes > Notiomystidae > Notiomystis > Notiomystis cincta. The sequence goes on along the minus strand of VZRX01022894.1, from coordinate 181,118 downwards.
ATCTAAGTCAAACCAGTCTTGAAAGGTTCCAAAAAATGGGTAATTATTCCTCTCTTCATGCACATTTTGTTATCCCTTCATGCGTTCTCCAGCCCATCACCTGAGCACTCTGGTGATGGAACTTGGATGTGTGTCCTTCAGTACCCAAAAGCACTCATAAGGCTATCTCTGGAACTGCACCATGAACCAGAAGAGTGTGAAAACACACATTGTTTTTTGTTGGGTTTCTCTCCATCTTGGAAAAAGGTTATCTGGTTCCAATCCAGCTTACATTTGAACCATTGCAAACAGCTTGTTCAGCAAAACTGGGAGGGCAGCACACATCATTAATGGCAAACCTTTCAGGAGGGGATCAAGGGCACTGATTCTTCAGCAGGATTGCTATAAGCAATCTTCAGTCTCAAATCAAAGTGACTGTCAAGAAAAGGCACATTTGATTCTTGTGATAGCTGGAGTGTCCTACAGAAAACTTGTGGCTGTAGCTATGTCCAGCCCACATTATCTTTGTATGACAGGGCTCCCTGCTCCCCATGCAGGGAAGCTACACTACCTGCAGTTGGTTCTGAACAGAATAACCACACTGTAGTCTTCTGCCTAATTTCTATCTCTGTTCTTCCCAAGCACATAGTCAATACTCACACTTAAACATAAATTCCTTGGATCTCAGGCTGAGCTCCCACAGGCATCAGTGGACTAAAGGTTCAGCCTGTTCATCTGGCAGAGCTCTGAGGCAGAACATTTGAAAGGCAGGCATGTCAATATGAGTGGAGAGTGTGCAAAAACGTTACTCTGAGGATTTTATGTTAAGGTACAACACCTCTTAGACATGTGATGTATCTGAATATTTTTAGGACTCATTCTGGGAAATGAGTTCACAACACCCGAGGGATTACTTCAAATCATGGGACACAGTGCACTCAGCCACTTAGTTCTTTCACATATGAGAAAAGTATGTTCTAAGTGTATCTGGTAACAGTAGGGCAGAGTCCATTCATTATGCCAAATTCTGAATTCTCTTTGATTTCAACCTGACTGTAGGCATGAGCAAGGAAAGTATCTCCTTGAACAGGGACATTAAATGGCACTTGGCAAACTAATAAGGAACAGTAACTGAAAAAAACCCAGAAGCTTGCACACAGAATTACAGGTCACAGCAATGGAAGAAGACTCACCCAGAGGTATGACAGTGAATGTTATCATAATGCATGCTTTATGGAGAAAGGAAATAACTGACTTCTTCTTTGCCTTATGTTTTGCATCCTTTCCACCATAGACAGCATATTAGGAATTAATTTTGGCAACAGTGAATTCTACCATCACAACTCATAAAGTAATGTGAAAGCCCATTTCATGTAACACAACACATCCTTCTACAAAGTCACTCCGAAAAGTTCTTATTCACAACCTCCTTTAGTAATTGCAAACTGGCAGCTGAAAGGGATCAGGGACTGCATCGCATGAGGGAAGGACAATTAACCTGCTTGTTAATTGCACAGGATATAGTGCCATGTCAACATTTCTTAAAAACAGGTGGCATTAGTTTAAAAAAACCTGGCAATTTTCCAGAGACCATTTTAGCTAATATTCCAATGCACTGAGCAGCTTTACAACTGAGAGGGCTAGGTTACTCAGCTCATTGGCAGTAGTAAAGTAATTCCTCTCTTCCTTTCTGAGTAAAGGGTCAAACAATTTTGGGAAGTCTGTAAATGTTCAGGGAAACATGCAATCTATATGACTTCAGATGTTCAATTTAAAGCTGTTTTTAAGTAAAGAAGAGCCAGACTTAATCTGCTAAAAGGAGACACCAGAATGCTGTTGGTTGGTATTATTTTAATTGCCACAGCATATTAAGTTTGAGGGATGATCAACTCTCCTGGCATCTAAGAGAAGCCTCTCCCTTTTAATTTAGTTCCAGACCACTAAGGAAATCTGAAAGCAAAAGGTGTGAAACCTGCTGGAAGATCAGTATCAAAGCTCTTAAAGTTTTACTGGCATTAGTCTACAGCCTATAGTTTGAAGTTTCTCACCATTTCAGTCTAAGAACTGTGCTTCTCTAATCAGTCAAGTTCTCTTTGTACTTTATTTTCATCAAAGGCAGTAAAAACTGGCCCCACCTGATTGGATAGCAAAAAACTAGAAATAAAAACTGAGTTCCTCTATTTGTTCACTTTTATTGCAGTATTGTTTGTTTTGGCAGCCAGTAAACACTGATGTTTAATATAGAGGAAGTCAGTATATATTACATTTATATAGACGTATTCGGCATATGTGGGTAGAACTTAAGATCCTTTTTCCAGGAACAAAATATTTTTTTTCTGAAAAAGCAGGCAAGAACAATGAGTTCCCATCAGAATTCTGCTAAAGAAACATTATATTCAGTATTATCATCATTAGCAGCAGCAGCTTTTTTTCCTTCATGAAAAATTAGATTGAGAAACCTATAAAAGTTAAGGGCTTGCCAGTGACAAACCTGTTGTAGCTACACTGTTTTCTACCAAATGTGGCTCTTATTTTTTGTGTAAAGACTCAAGAAATGCACATATAATCCAACCTCACAAAATGTGGGCAGAACTCCTTAGAAGTCTGTTGTCACATATATTAATATGAAACAAAACATATTGAATAAAAGAAGTAACAAAGATTAATTTGTGGAAGTTAGACTCACAAGTGTTCTGGAGATTTATGGAGCAGGATGCCAGAGAGATGTTCCTCACATGAGGGATTGGTAGGCAGTCACAAATATGGGCAGGTACATTCAGCAGGTTTTGGTACAACTCATCATGAAGGATAGTTAGCCAAATCCAAATCCTGGCTCCTTGGACCTAATAACTCTTTTTCCCCTTGACTACAAAAAATACCACTCTTTTCTTTCCCAGAACTTACTTTTACTCTATCATCACAGTAATTCATTCTCACCACAGATACAGTAAATTTGTTTTGAGCTCTCTCTCTCTCTCTCTCTTATCACTTAATTCCATTTTCCATTATAAAAGCAATTATGGTATCAGAAAGCACCTGAGAGAACTCCTACTAAAGTCAATAGTTCATAATTTATTGCAAAAGGATCTGGGACCAGATGAGAGGTTGTAATCGTAGATAATGCATACTGACCATGTTTTTCCACATGTGGTTTTACTGTTTATTTATATGCACTGTCTGTTTATAGTGGATCAGCATTTCTCCCTCCTAGCCCTCACCTCCCACTCTCCAACCCCACCTCCATACTCCCATAGTACAATCATATTGTCTCCTGGATCGACTGCTATTTGCATTTCAACTAGCTATAGGTTTATTAGACCTCAGCTCCATCTTTGACCCAAGATACAGTTTTAGTCTTCAGGCCAAGTACTTTAGTGCTTTGGGAAACAATCTGGCTGAAAGTGATTGACCAGAGAAAGTGGTTCATTTTTGGGTCATCACACAGCCAGCAACACATAAGCCCTGGCACAAGGGAAGGGGAGGTTTCTCAGCAGTAACTGGTGTAAACCCAGTATGAACAGAACAGGCTCTGGTGGCTTGAGAAGGCACCTACTGGCCATTGGGCAGTCCAGCTACAGAGCCAGATGTTATCCAGCCTCAGTGAAATTGTCATGTCTACCTCACAGAGCTTTAGGTATTCTATAAATCATCCAGTATCGGTCAACTGAAGGGCAGAGCTCTACACACACCTTTGGCAAAACAAGTTGCCAAATGAGAACAAATATCCTGAGTGGCATGCCCTACATAATGAGGTTTGGCATGTCTGGTGGCACTGTCACTAGATGGACCAAAGAAGTTCCCTTTCCTCTACCCACACATAACCAGTGTACAAATAATGTGGGTACAGTGAGGTACAAGCTGAATTCACTTCACTTGCACCAACACCACCCTCCTAAGTCCTGCATGTCAGCCAAGTCACTGCCATCAGACAATTCCAATAATGGACATTTCCACAAGTAACATCAAAGAATTGTTTCCTCTCTAAATACAGGTTAAGTGTTCCTGCTTCCAGTTTTGTTCCAATATGCAGTGCAACAATTAAAACTGTAAAAATAAACTGCTGAGAGGAAAAATTTCATTGTGAAAGATCTGGAATGTTCTCATCCTTCCAGTACCTGAAGGGAGCCTATAATAAAAATGGAGAGGGACTATTTACAAGAGTATGTAGTGACAGAAGGAGAAATGGATTCAAATGGAAGGACTGTTGGTTTAGATTAGCAATAGGAAGAAATTCTTTACTGTAAGGGTAGTGAGGCACTGGAACAGGTTGCCCAGAGAAGCTGTGGATGCCCAGTCCCTGGAAATGTTCAAGTCTAGGCTGGCTGGAGCTCTGAGCAACCTGGTCTAGTGAAAGGTGTCTCTGCCCATGGCAGGGGGATAGGAACTAAATGATCTTTAAGGTCTCTTCGAACCCAAACCATTCTATGAAGATGCAAGCTGCAGAGTCAAGTATTTCCAGTAATATCCCTCCCTCCCTCCCTCCCTCCCCATTTTTTGCATTAAAACTATTTATTAAAACAGACAACGTATAAAACATGACTGTGGGTTATATTAAATAAACTAGTTCCATGACACCTTTTTGCCATAATCTGTTTCAAATCTACAATTTGAAAACAAGCTGGCACACTTGATAATTCAATAGTGTCAAAATAATGCAATAAGGCTCAAAAGCCTGCCACATGTTTACAAAGGATTAAGAGGTATCTAATTATGACTGGTTTGTGCTATCAATCAATATGCTGCAATGCAGCATCCTCGGTCTTAGTCGCATTTCCTGGGAATGAGGTTCATTGCTTTGTGTGCTACTGACACAGGTCCTGCACAGTGTAGGTGGTGAAAATTGCCATATGGTCAATATTAAGTGGAAGTTGTTCTGCTATAAATCAAAGAGTGGTGCTGCCTGTCATCACTGGAAATACACAATCACTTTCCAAAAGGGTCAAACCCCGCTATTTGTTTTGGGTTTGCACTGGGCTACAGCTCAAAATCTAATTTCCTAATCCTCACACAAAAAATAAACTTAATTGTATACTGGTAGATTAAGCTTTATATCTATCTGCTTACTCTACCTGTCTCCTATAAGTTAGCCCTAAATAAATCTCATTCCTCTGAAATATGCCAGTAGAATATGCCAGTCACTCAAAATTATTCTGTAAAGAAGAAAACTTCATAATTGTATGTAGAGAACAGGTATATTTTATTGCATGAGCAATTTCAACTTCAAGGCAATACAAGCAATAAAAAAAAGTCTCAATTTCCAAATATTTCACCACAGGAACCTTAAATCTTATCAAAAAAGAATCTTTTTGAATGCAAAAATTGAATGTGTATAATAAATTTAGAATCCTGTATAATATATTGGAGAGTGTTCCTCCTCTCTGTGACATAAATTTTGCATTCCATTGCCATCACTAAAATGATTTTCTCATTCTGTAAAGTTACAGGATCTATCACCATATGAATAACTGTTCTTCCCTCATGAAAGAGGAAATTGGTACTGCTGTGTACAAAGAATGTACAAAGCAAAGGGCAGATTTGAAAGCTCTGAAGGCCAAAACTGGGTTGCAGTAAATATTGTCTGTAATTCAGTTTCTGGGACTGAGAGAAGCACGTTTTGGAGTGTTTCAGCACATCAGCATCAAATAGAGGGTTTTCAGAAAGCATTTTTAAATTCTCTCTTACAGCCCTGTCCAGAGCCAGACACTTGCTTGGCAGCAGAACAAGGAACATTAAATTGTATCATTTTAAGGATAAGAACTGCACCATTTACTTGTGGATCTGAGTTTAGTCTCAGACCTGAGACAGGACCCTTTATCTCAGGACAGCAGCAGGACACCTTCCTGGAACATCAGTGCCAGAAGAAGTATCAAAGTGCTGTCAACAGGGCACAGGAACTATGAGGGGACAGAGGATTTGGGGTGCATCAAAGGGTGCCAACGAGGATCTCTGTTTCCCAAACTGATCCTGCAATCACTTGAGGGCTTCAGGTCAAAGTGATGAGGTTCCCCAGCAGTGGCAGTGTGAGCCCTTTGGAATGTATGACCAAGCAGCTGAGAAAGAGCATTTTGGAGCAGAGATGCCCACCCAGACCCACATGTTCAAACAGGCAGCAGTGGAGGGGATCAGAAATGTCCTCATACACACACAGCACTAACAGCAGCACAGAGATACCCACTTCCCAACACATATAAAATTTTCTCCACCTCTGAAGACACATCTGAGGCCATTCCAAAGCTCCACCATGGAGAGATACCATGGCAACAGAGCAGTCCAGCCTACAAAGTAAATGGAAGAGCTTCATGTGGAAAGCCACGTACCGAGGACAGACCATGAAGAGGACAAAACAAGTGCAGCAAAAATACCCTTAGAGCAGCTTTGAAGGAGAGGAGCTCAAAGAGCTTGAAGCACTGGGAGAAAGTGGAACCTTGTGGAGCTCAGGGCACCTTTCACTGCATTTCAGTACACTTGGCAAATGCCCCTATGCCTCTACCTGAAGGCACTCATACTGTCATAAGTTAGCTGACACTCAGCTACACATTCTGGGTGGCTAAATGCCATCCTGTTTGCCCAGCTAATTAATAAAAGCAAAGGAATTATAAAAGCAAAATCCCAGAAAATTCCTGTTGTCCGGTGGCATGTATTTTTCTGCTGAGAAATACAAACTAACACAAGCTAAAATGTAAGCCAAAACTACTAATTTTTTATTGTAGAATGGAGAACAGTCTCTAGAAATTCACATGAGCCTGTGAGAACCATAAATGTTCATTTGCTAGGAGATTAGTTAGTTTGCTAAATTGAACTATGACCAAACTTCTTCAATAGTGAAGAAGCAGGAAGGCCATAAAACAGAACACTACAATATTCCTATGATATCATAGGGTATGAAATCAAAATGTAGACCAATTACTGGCACACTAAACAGAGAAATGAGAGATTTTTTTACTGGCAGATCTTATGAATGTGCTTCACATAGAAAAATGCAGCTCTTACAAGCAATGCAACATAAAAAAGAATTTAAAAATCAAAAATCCAACATGTTGAAAGATGAATTTTTTTTATTCAAGTATCTCTCAATTATCACACTCTCCCCCCAAAATCCCATGGTAGTAGTAAATTACAATTAATAGGAGGACAAACTACCATTGCTTCTCAGAATCACTCAAAAATGCTATATTTGCTATAATTGAGTAGCCACCTCAATTAAGAACTTCAAAAAATTTAATATGTAGGCAACGAGAAGGAGGAGAAAAAATATTCCTAATGGAAAAATTACACTCTTGTAATTAATCTATGTCGAAGTTCACCTATACTCAAAAGAAATAGCTTAGAAAGAATGATTAAAACCTTCAGATGATATTTAAAAAATGTCCAATAATAAAGTTGGATGACTTCCAAGCTCATAAAACATGAGGATTACAAGAGCTGGAATTTCACTTTATAATATAGAATCTGCTGGAAACGCCATCAAGGATGCAAATGATCCTTCAGGGTGCCAAGAAGATGCAGCTTCTGGGAGGCTGCTCTCTGCTGGGACAACATTGCCCAGCAAAGAAGGGAATACACCAGGTTAAAGAGACAAAAGGGCAATTTGGATATGATGCTTTCAGCTTTCAGAAATGAGTGTAGCTTTCCGAACACAGAGTTTATTAATGCTGTGAACAACAGAAAACCATTCTAATGGATGTAGCACATCACATAACCTTATACACATAACCTTATACGTTAATAGCAATATTTCCTCTGTATTAGTAAGGATAAACCTTTATCTTAGTGTCTCTGTTATTACATATCAGTGTATAACATTTCATAACTACATTAGGCACAGAACTAAAAAGTATCATGGTCAGGTGAGCTGTTGAGACAAAAGCATGACACCACATGACCATCACAGGTCAAAGTCAAGCAAAAAATCATGTCAACATTCTCTGTAGATATTATTTCTCAGTATGGGTAATGTCTCATTGCACCACTCTGAAGAGATGTGCATGACACTCCTCAGTGTTCTCAGATTTCTGAATCACTTGTGAAGACAGAAGCAATATAAAAAGTATTATGAAGGGTTGTTGAAGTTTATCTTATGCACTTGAATGTGGCTCCAGTGGACTGGAGCAGAGAAGGAGACACTGTATGTTTTTCACCTCAAGCTAGACAAATAATGCATTCTGGATACAGATAGTTAATCTCAATACCAGAATAAACATTCCCACATTCTTGGATTCATTCTCTTACCCTTTTAAAATCTACAGTGTAGAACATTTACTTTTCCTAAATAAGTCAACCTTCTTCTGACATGTCTGAATGGTGAAAGATCAGTGTTCCACCATTTGAACACAGAGTATTACCCTCTGAAAAAAAAACAACAAAAACCTTTTTTTTTGCAGAAAAAGTGATAGAAGATAGCATTAATTCACACTTTGAATTAATTGCTTTAAAGAGAGACAGTGAGTGTACATCTGTCTCTGGAGTTTTGGCTATTCTTGCATTGGGAACTTTAGCTCTGTCTTTGAAAAAGCTTCTTGCCTTTGCATAGAGCAGACACAGGATTACAGATGAGGCTGATGCTGCAGTCTCTCCCAGAAGGCCTATGCATCACAACACCCCAGGCAAGCCCATCAGATGTTTTCAACACATCCTCATAGGAAAAAGTTTTAAATTCTGCAAGATCTGTGTCCAGATGAAAAGTCAATAACAGATAATGTATTCTGGACATAGAAATAGAGCTTCACCTGGGGGGATAGGAAATATAAGTTGCTTTGGAATCTCAGCTAAAGGGCCCCAGACTTTATTAAACCTGGAGTTGTGAGTGTTTAGGTGTTGGATTACACACATCAATAGGAAGAGAATGATTTCTGGGGGCACTTAGGAGAGATTTTGAATTATGGTACTTATCAGGCCCCAGGGAGCATTTTGGCAAGTTTTTGAAATGCAGTCATGAATTCCTTACGCACTTTTGGAGACAGCTACAATGGCTGAAGCATGAAGGCTCAAAGGACTCTTTGCTGTTCCATCCTCTGTCATTTTTAGTGCAAAAGCAAGGCTTCTCAGAGCAGCAGCATGTCCACCCCACGCAACACCAGTCCTTGCTGTGTGCTGCTGACAAATCTGTGGGGCTGTAACAATGCTTCTTTCGTACTGTCTAGCTTGGAATGAAATCCTGGCCACGTTTGCATCACTGCAAAAATTCAAAAGGACCAATAATTCATTTTGTTGCTTTGGGTGGCATCTCAATTCATTGCTGTCAGAGATGGAGCAAGATGCAGACAATTAAGATGTAAAGAATGTATTCAAAGGGAAAAGATCTTGTTCTGAGAAAGAATTTTCAAGCAAAATACTTGGGTACATGATTTTCTAAAGATAAGGAGAGGGGTTCTGCATCTCCAGACATTCTCAGAACACATTAGACGAGCATCTGTCAGAAATGATTTAGCTGCAGTTATGCTGCATCAGGGTTAGCAGCTAAATGATATCTGGAGGCTCTCCCCAGCCCCATTTTCTGGCACACTCCCTCTCTAGGCAAAGATGTGCACATTTCTGGGAGAGGAGGTCCCTGGTGAGCATCAGCAGCTCAGCATTCAAGTAAGTCACAAGAGGAACTATTTCTGTTCACTCTCCTGTGGGGTCTCTTCAGAGCTGTGCTGTAGCCAGTTTTAGTGGACAAAAAGGTTTCTTCTGTCTCTGTTTAGAAAAATATTCCATCATTAATCTTGCAAAAGAAGGTCCAAGAATCTAAAGAAGACATTGGTTCAATGATTCTACCTAAACATTTTAGAACCAGAAGCATTCTTCAGGATGGGCGAATGATGATTAAAGAAAATCAATGTGAGGTTTAAACACAGATATTCTTCATACAATAAAGATGCACAAGCTGGAGAGGGCATCAAAATCTACAGTAGAACTTCTGGAACAGCAGCTGGCATAATATTAGTCACCAACAACAAAGACCTACATGGAGCTTCATACATTAAATTTCAGTTCTTGATAAAGTGAAATTTCTACCTTCGCACTGTGTTTGTATAAGTGAAAACACCACTAGATTGTTTTGCTGACTGAACTGAATTTATGGTCCAGAGCAGTGTTTTCCCTTGATGATGCACCTTGATAGGTTTAAAGCTGATGGAGAGAAAACTTCTACAAAGAATATATATTAGATTTGCTGCATATCTAGGGCAGACAAGCTGCAGAAAATAGCAGCTGACCGTACTATCCAAAGGGGAAAAAAAAGTGCCATCAAACTAGATTCTATTTCATTATGCTTTAGTTTTATATAACATGCCAAGAAACAAAACAGCAACCAAAGTCATAAGGAACAGTTGTGTCAGAAATCTAACTTAAAAATATGTCTTCTTTTGAGCAGCACCTTGATAATTGTAATAAAAACTCATTTGACTAATACTTCAACACTATAGCAATAAGTAAGCTACTGCTGTCAAACAAGTGGTCTATTTAAACTTTTTTGGATTAAGCCCAAACTTTTGTAATTTCAGCTAAAACTGCAAAGCACAAAAATATCTACAAAACTAATTGCATTGTCTAACTATGTGCTCTCTAATCCAAGCAAAGCAGAAACCAGGGCAAACACTGAATAGGCACAAAATTCTCTGAACACATATTTTTGCACATTTTCTTGTGAAGCTCCCTGGAGCTAGTAATATAAAGTTAGTAAAACCATAGTAACTTTATGGTTAGCATGCTTACTGCAGAGCAGTCCAGGCTGCTGTAATCTACCCCAGGGTAACTTTTCTGCATTTTACTCAAATAGTTCATTGGATTAAATGTGAAGCATGTCCATGTACAGCCAGAGCAATGAAATGATAGCATCACAGTTATGCCTGTGAGTTGGCTTTCATCAAGTTCATATATTTCTCTGAATTTAGTTGTTGGATTATAGGACTTCCCCTGCACTTATCTAGCTACCTCTGTAAGTGAAACATAGACATACCTGAAGCAATACTGCAGGAAGCAGGAAACTATTTTCCTCCCTCTTTTGTAAGTTTTGACTCCGCAGAAAGACACCTGAACTGTGAATAAAGTCATGGTTTTAGGAAACATACTCCCACAGGGCCAGAAGGTTTTGTTAATACAGAGTACAATTGATTGTTGTGTGTTTTTAAATTTTTGCTGAAGTTTTCAAGTTCAGGATTTGCTCAGATAAATCTTCCACTGGATAATATTTAAAAATAAATTGTTTATTTATAATAGCTTTATGCAAGTAGAAGTTCTTCCCCATTTCTCCCTCAGTCACACCTACAAATCCTAGAGCTAGACACTGGGGTAGCAAGAAGGCCTTCTTTAAAATCTGAGTAATGATGAAGTTACTTGATATGAGCAGCACAGAAGAAAACCCATTAGTATTATTGTGCTATTGAAATGAATACAGATACATTAAGGTTGTTTTTAAGATTAGCCAGATAAAGTATTAAGTGTATGAAGGTCTTAAAAGGAAGCAGCAATAACTCACATGGCAATAAAGCTTATTTCATTATGAATCAGGCTTTGAAAGAAAAAAACAGCTGCTTTTTAGACAAGCTACATGCATTTTTATAGAGACACATTTGTTTTTTTTTCATTAACAAGTACTATTTAGAATCCTGCATCCCTACATCATTGTATTGATAAAGACTTAAAAACATTAAGATGCAAACATATGGCTAGGAAAAATTTATCTATTCCTCATGACTGTTTTTCCATCAAAATGCACTAATGGAATAGCACCAGCAATGACCCATGAAGTATCTTTCTGAAAAGCGCTAAATCTATTCTCTTCCATGCAACCAGACAGCAGCACATTTCTATGCAGCTTTACAATAGCTTTTTGGATGACTTTGAAGTGCCTGGTGCAGAGTTAAAAACAAAAAAAAAAGAACCCCTCCACCTTGGCATTCTTGCCAAACTAACTAGAGCAGCATCAAGAGCATCCATGGCTGACTCTGAATTCAATTAGGCACCATGTAGGCACAGTTTATTCCATAAGCAATTGAGAAACCTCTTCCTGAAGCCAAAAAGGTCAAACAGAAAATGAGTAAGGCTTCCTGCAGCTCAGAGGTGAAAACAAGTTTATCACACATGCCTTCTGCATGGTCTGCCCAGCTGCTGTTTATGCTCCCTGGCCCCCTAAGCCCAGCTGCTTGTTGCCTATTAAGCGCATCTGAGCTCCTCCTTGGAGTTCTCCTGACTTGCTATGCTTCACTGCCAGCTTCTTTGCAGTCAGGACACCAGGTGGCTGCTTCTCCTCTGCAGTGCCAGCACTGGTTGCTGGGCTGAGCAGTAATATCAGCCAAAATTGTTTGCCATATGCTTTAGAGGGAGTAGCGCCAACTACGCGTGTCAAAAAATCATGAGGTCATGTCAAAATTATGAGAACTAAAACAAACAAACTAACAAACAAAAAACTCATGGGATTTTCTGTATGTTTTAGCGGGAAAATAAAGAAGTATTTTCCGTGGTTTTATCCTCTATCCTTCAGCTTAGAAGTTGTCCCAGAAAAATACCGTTGTTCTGGTCAGTCCCAAGAACAGCCATATTTCAGGAGCTCAGGGCTTCACAGCTTTTACATCTGAGACCACCCAAGTCATCCTATCACACTTTGAGAGACTTGTGTACAATTAGTACTTGCTAAATTCTTAATCACTCTAGCAAGTCTTCATGTGTTCAATCTGCAAATGAAAAGCCTTTTTTTCCCTCTAAATACCAGAGACAGGATTGATATTCTGCCTTTCTGAATAAAGCCTGTCCTCTATTTCTTCACATATAACCAAAATTTCAAACCAGACATATCCCTGACCAAATATCTCTGCCCCACTGGGCCAAAACTGTCTTCAAGTTCTCATACATGCAAGAACTTCTAGAATTAAGATGCTGCCAAATTCCAATTTCTTTCTCAACTTGTGAGTAATCTTGTTTCTCCTGGAGTCAATGAGATTTTTCCCAAGGATTAAATGTAGTCATAATTTCACCCAGTAATGACATGAAGCAGAAAGAATGCAGCTTAGCAGATGTTTAGTGAAGCAACTGAAAGAAGAAGACAGTCCTACTTTATATTTTTCAGTAATGTCAAGGTAGAACATGAAATGAGGGCCACTAAGGAAGAATAAAACTCATGACAAGGACATATTAGTTTTACAAGAATGCTTTTCTGAGCACAACTGACTAAATACAGCGTATAGATGATAATCTACCCTCCTATATGCAAATGAGTATATTGCAAATGCAAACCAGCATTACAGATTTTCTTTAGTGATGACAAATTAATGAAGTACCTTCCTGAAATGAACTTAAAGGGACTACCCTGGTGGGTTTCAGCATGCTAAACATTTTACAGACAGGAGCTGTACACTGTGATGACACATATAGCAAGCACTTGCCCATCACAATGTTAAACTTCCATTTAACTTGCTCATGACTAACACAGACCATACAGTTTCTGTGTATTTAGCACTGTGTGTTTGTGAGACAGCAGAAAAAAGTTCACACTGTGAAACACTTATGACAGACAACTCATTTTTATTTCTTAAACAAATATATGCTTTTTAATACTTGTATTTTTTAATACTTGCAAGCAATTTAATTATATCATTCTGTCTAAGATACAGGACCCGAGCATACATAATTGAAGACAAAGGAAACTGAGAACACACTTGACAGAATTAACAGGTAAATGAAATCAGTAAATGCAACTGCCACATCCCTTCATTTGATGTCTGTGCTAAAGCATCTTCTAAAGTTCCAAGCGCACAGCACACACCAGATAGCATATTTTAAACAGCAAGTTTGTTTCAGTAATCCATATGGGTAACTAACACTTTATCATAATAGAAGAAATTCCTTTAGGTGCTTTATTTTTGCATGCATGCACCACTCCTTATTATGTTCCCATTTTTAACAGAGTCTTTATTTGTTTTAAAGATCAAAGTAGATAAATTCAATACAAAGCTATGCAGCACGAGCAGCACCTGTTTCTGCTACCCACACACACTCTTTCACTCACTCATTCCCCCATCTGACCTCTCTCTGCAGGTGACTAAGAGTGAACAGCTAGCTCTCTGTGAGACCTGAAAGGGACATACACATGGGCAGATGCAGCAAATACTTGAATGTTTATTAATCTAAAAAAGAGCAAAGATTACAAAAATATAAGGAATAGAAAACCTTAGACAAGTTAAAATACATACAGTCTTTAGGCAAAGTTTGTTTTGGTCAGGCAGGATTTAGTTTATCAAATGTCAATCCAAAACAACAGGGGTATAAACTAAACAAAATATTATAGCAAATTTATACTAAAAGGTGACAGTTACCCTTCTTTCCTAAGGCCACTCTGCCACAGTAAATACTCTCATTCAGTGCATTACAGCATCCACATATCAGAGCAGTTCCACTCATGTGCTGCTGATACTAGAAAAATAACTTCATTTAAATTTTTTATGTATAAACTAAAGCAAATTTTCAGGTGTAGTTTTGATCACTGTAATTTTGTTTTTTATTATATTGTTCTTCAATAATCCCACTGATTTCACAAACCTGTGAAATCAAACAGAAAAACACAGAAATTAGGGCTAAAATGTAATGTACACAAAAATAGGAGAAAAGGGAAAATTAATTCTTCACCATGTTTGCATTTTGTGGAAGTTTTCCATTACGCTGAATTCACAGTTAAATAAGCAACGTGGATCAGTATGTTGGTGAATCTCAATTCTTTTTTTGTTTCTAAAGTATTCAGAAGCAAATAACAGTGTCTTTAGGTACATTATTTGTTCCAATTATTCAGTGTTTTGGAGGGTATTTTTCTACTCCTTCTTTTTCAGTAGTGGTAATAGATTGCAAAAAATAGCCTGTTTCAAAAAGCATTGAACATAATATGCAACTGTGATGGATCTGATAAACTGAGATAGTGATGTTTTAATTTCTGGTTGTGTTCAGGTTGAAAACTTTCCCCAAAGCAAATGGAAATTTAGCTTTTACAAATATTTACATATGCATAATTGCAATGGACTGTTTTGCAAATGTTGCTGACAGCAACACAATCTGCCCTCTCCAGTGTTTGTATAAAGTGTAATGCTGTAACTGGACCTACTACATAGATCCAGTTAGAGAATCAAGGTTATAAACAGGAAATAAATACCACAACCACATTTAATTGCACAGGTGAATGTGCAAGGTCTGTATGTTACCTGAGAAGCCTTCACCTTGCCAGTTTTAAACACTGAAGGAAATCAGGCACAGCAGCTTCACATTTATTCACTCCTTTTGAACATTTAAATATGCAAGCCCTTTCTGGGAGATTTAAGAAACTTGGCAAACTTTGAACAAACTCTTCCCATCATCTCCAGCTAATTAATTAAATGCAACTGGAATAATTTTCACTTTTTCAGGTGATAAGCCTGGACTTTGTATGTGATTCTGTATTCATAATCAACAAAGCAAGGTACATACCATGAAAACATCTGCAACAACAACAACAACAACAACAACAACAACAACAACAACAACAACAACAACAACAACAAACCAATGAATCAATCAGCCAAACAAAAAACAAGACATAAAGCCTAGGAAACCTTAACAACAGTTCTTATCCTTTATTACCTTTATAAGGTTGGGGGCTTTTTCTCATTTATACATAATGTTTAACTGTTTTCCTTGGAGGTGCTTCATTTAGCAGATATTCAAGCTCTGTCATAATTCGATCTCTAAGTAACAAACTTGTCTTATGGTGGGATAAAGAAGAGCAAATATGTGTAAACCTGTTTCATTTGCAGATTCTTCTTGTTAGTGTTACCCTCAGAAAATCCAGGGACTGGTCTTAACTGTAGAACTTAAGAAGTTAACCACATGTTAATGGCTTTGAGTCCATTGCATCCCTTAATTTTTGCTTATAACACTCCTGGTTGCTAGGACAGAGCATTTCATTTCCTTTGCCACAGTTCGATGAGTTGAATATTTTTTACTTGAATGTCTACCTATGTCTAACTTACCAAGTTATCTCTGAAATTCCTGGTTGAATGCCTTTATGTGAGTGAGGCAAATTCCTAACAGGGTTTCCCAAAACCTGGGTCATTTTTAATCATCCACTGAAATCCCTTGAGTAATCCCAATCTGTGTTAGTGGCAAGACACCTAACCCACAGGTTTTTTTACTGATATGATGTGGAATAATTACTTTGCTACTTAACTTCTAAGGCATTCAAGAAACAGTCTACCCTTCTTTGTGACAGAATTATGCTGAGAGCTCACACTGAGATGATCTTCTATGACCACCCTAAATCCATTAGGTCACTGCTTTCCAGGACAAAGCCTCATTATTCTGCAGCAGAGACAGATATGTTTCTCTGGTGCCAGATATATTTCATTTGGTACAAATATACTTCATCTGGTTATAATAAAGTGCATTTTACTGGAATGTGGCCATTATACCAGGGGATTCATATCATTTAATAACTTCAACTTGTCCTTCCCACCCATTATCCAAACCTATCAGACCCTAATGAGCCCCATTCATCTACATCTTCCCATTAGAAATCAGTTTTTGATTCCTCATTGAGCCAGCTTTTAATTTACCTAATGTGTGTCCTGATAATTCTCTATGCCATTTTTTAAATTACAGTGTCATTTTTTATTACATTAAATGTCTTTGGGAATCCAAGTTTCGCATAATAAGGCAAGCTGTAGAAAAAGATATCTCTAGATTTGGAAGCTGTACTGAAAAGAGCTTTCTGCACTAAAACAGGTTTTGTAAATTTTATTTTTTACTCACTGCAATGGAAAATTCCCTTCTCATACTAAATATTTAGTCCAGTGTGAACTTTTCCAAAATGGAACCAAATATTAGTCAGTATAAATAAAGCAACATTCATTAAAGCCTTAATATAAGAAGATAGCAGCTTTGGATTTAAGCACATCCATTCAAAAAATAGGAAACTTGAGTCTAACTCACACTTTCCCTAACTGTATTTGAACTCACCACTCACTGCCCAACAGTCATATGACTTCTGGTAGAAATAATGTCAATCTCTACTTTTGTTTCACCACCTATAAATAATTAAATCCAAGTGGGCAGGTTTCCATGCTAGAAAATTGTTTTCATCTACTTTCAGAGTAAAAAAGCAGTTATATGAAATGGTGCAGCTTCAGCTATGAGTGTCACAAGACATCCAGCCAAGACCATCCAATAGGCCAGGAGAAATTCTGTTTCCAGGAGCACAATCCTTTCTGGTATCCCATTTCTGAAGTGGACATTGAACTGCCTCAAGCTAAATACGTAGCCAAGCCAATGGCAGGCAGAATGAGAGACAACATATTTTCTTTAATATATATAAGTATATCAAAGTATACATAAGTATACTTTATATATGTATACTGAAAGTATGTAAGTATACATAGTGGAGAAATTTACAAAATAACTGATAGCCAAAGCAGACAAAAGTTTTGTGACACCCTTTGCAGAGGTTATGTGGGATGGGGAGATAAAGCTTTTTACTGCAGTTTGTATTACCACTCCTGAAATATTAAATGAAAGACACCAGTAAGTTTCTTCAGAAGATTCATGAATTGAGATGTCTCCCAAAAGACTCACTTGTTAGACAAAAAGAAAGTGTGCATTGATAGTGAATTTATTATCTACTGAGAAAAACTGCCAGCTACAACAAATATGTTCTTACTAACCAGACATATAATTGACTAATGTTTCAGTGATGCCTCATAAGCACCTTACTCTCTAAAGAAACCACATTTATCCTTGCCCTAAACTCATACCCACTGAGAGAGCTGTTTCCAATACAGCTATGCTCCACCAGAGCAGAACACAAATACAAACAGCTGAATTTGAATGACAGAAATGGAATGTGTTTGTGTAAATGTCATAAAGTTTGCAGTCAACAGTTGCTGCTCTAACCCTGATTCTGTAATTCTTACTCCTATTGAGTAGCACCTGGCTCTAGCAAAAGCAAACTTTCACAGCAAAAACATATTCCAGCAGTAGATTCCTCCTTACTGTTAACTCTGACCAAGCAATTTTCCAAATATTAGGAACACTTATTTGCATAATTAGGAAAAATTGACTGTTTTGGCACATGAATTTACTCAGTATAAGGAAAATTACCCATGGACAAATAATGTATGGTTTGGAATTTTACTAGAACAAAGCCTGAATTTCTCAAGTCTACAAAAAAACTCTTTTATTCTTTTGGTTTTTTTTCTAGACAGATATGTGTGCAAATGGGAAAATGAAGGCTTTCTTCAACACCTGTTGAAGTAATCAGCAGAGTGTCTTTGACTGCAGAGTTTCAAGACCAATGCAAGAATGAACAGAGTAGAAATCCCACTTCTTCCCAGCAATGACTTATCAGCAGCACACTTTTCACTGTCAACCTTAGCAAAGAGTTTGCAGATGAAGAGTGGCAAAACATTTAAATTTCTTGCCACAGGTCAGGAGTCAAGAGTTCAAGACTTGCCCCAGATCAACTGAGCTAGAAATGAGCATCTAGTGTTCTTTTTGGTGAGTTGGAAGTGATAATAGACACACAACTTTGTGTGCCATTGACTACAGAAACTGACCTGCCTTAAGCAGATTAGCACAAAGGAATGTTTTTACACAGATGATCCTTTCAGTCCTTAATGTTCTGTGGGTATATTTAATATGGATTAACCAGGGAGCAAGCTTTCCAAGAGCCTACTGTATTCACCTATCATGTACATCTGCTAGGTGGGCTGACTGGAGGTAGAGATCCTTTGCATCCAAGGCTGTGTGACCTGGGGAAATCTGCTGTGTGGGTAACTTCTTGAGTCTGGCACCCAAGAAAGCAGACTAAGGCATTTTGGGCAGCAAATCCTTGCCAAGACTATAGATGGTAGGTCAAATTACACCAAAAGCTTGTCTTTGTCTTTTCAAGGTTCTTGGAAGCTAGTGATAATTAAGAAATTTCCAAAATGCAATCTTTGTAGGACTTGTTCTCAAGGGAAAATTCAAGCAGACTCTTGTCAGTCCCCTGAAAGGACGAATTTCTTTTCATAAAAGCTGACTAAAAAATGTTCTGGTGCAGTAGGTGCAGTTTTTCTGTTTCTGTGCATCAGAATCCCATAAAGAAGAAAATCTATTCTTGCCAGCTCTAAGAACTTTCATCAAACTGAAGGATTATGCAAGTGGTAAATATTTTCTCCAGATCCCTCCATTTTCCAAGAATGATCTCTATGCATTCTCTGAAAATTCTTTGCAGGGAATCAGGACACAAGCAAACTTCTGCAGATAATAATGGGAACAGTCTCCAAAATGACAGAGGAAAAACACACATGAGGCTCTGTCTAGAGATATTTTTAGTGACTAAAAGAACAACACAGTTCCTTGATTTTGGATCATACTACCTTGACAATTTTCACCTCTCATTGTGTAGAGAGTGTCAAAGGAGAACACATTTAGCAAGCAGAAGAGATTTAGTTACAAAATTAAAATAGCTCTTAAAATGCATGTGTTAATACCTATTTTTGATAACAAAATTACAAGAGCAAATAATTACACACTATCTCCTTTTCTGACCCATGACCACAAACTTAATTAAGTGCACAAAGAGGAAAAGGAAAGGGTATGCTAAAATATCAAGAGAGCTTCTTAAAAATACTTTTCTCTCCTGCTTTAACATAACAAATTTTTTAAGCTAGGATAATTTATATATATGAGTAGCTATTTGATTTAAAATGTTGTCATAATTAGTATGAAGGTTTAAAAATTATTAACTTCCAGTTACCACTGAAACTTGCTGCTAAGGATAAATTTTTAAAATGCTGTCAAGAAGCCTGGAGAATTTAAAATGTAAAGTCTGATTTACAAGAACTGAGAATCAAGATCTCATTTTCATAAGACAAGATATGCACTGTTGTATCTGTTTTGCAAATGATGTTTGTCAAGAGATGTTGAGATTCCAAAGTGACCCAGTTCTGTTCAGTTATCACTTGCTTTGAAAATTGCCTCTATAAATTCTTGCATCTGAATATATTTGAAACTGTTTTCATGTAAAACTCTAACCAGAAGGTATTAATTTAAAAGAACTCAAGGTGACTCATGCAGTTTCTCTTTTTGCATTGTTTTCCAACTACCAAAAACTAGCTTTACACCTGGCTGCTATTATCTCAAAATAGTCAAAGAATGTGGTAAATATTATCCACATGTAATTTATTAAAAGCCGAGTCAAAGAACAGGTGTTGCTATTGTAAAGATTAATTTTGCAGCTCTCCTGTTCAAACTCACAAATTATGAACTCCTGGGCTTTCTCAACACTAAATCACACAAAAAATATCCATACAGATTTATTACTTTGGGGTGAAAAATTATGTGTAATCTTGCCAGCTGCTCTACCTACAAGCACTGGCATCAGCAAGGTTGCCATAGCCTCTTGCTGACTCCACTTTACAACCAGGAATTGGCAGTTTCTTTCTGTCAGCAGTGGCAGTTCTGCTTTCTTGACAATATCACTAGCATAAAAACTCAGACAGGGATGTTACCACCATTAGTTCCTTTTAATAAATTTCTTCACGATTAGATTTCACTTACAGGAAGTATTACTTTGATGAAATATTTTTGTTCCTTCCCTGTAGTTATTTTCGTAAAAACAGTGATCTATTACAGAGGGTGCACCAGCTAACTACACTGCAGTCAGCATGGGTTCACAAAGGGAAAGTCCTGTTTAATAATTTGATAGCCTCCTATGACAAGGCCACCCACCCAGTGGATGAAGAAAAGGTGATGGATGTGGTTTTTCTGGATTTTAGTAATGTTTTTGATACTGTCTCTCACAGCATCCTTCAGGACAACTTGTCCAGCTGTGGGATGAGTGGCTGCAGGCTGTGCTGGGGGAAGAACTGGCTGAAGGGCAGAGCTCAAAGGGTTGCAGTGAATGGGGCTACATCTGGCTGGCAACTGGGCACCAGTGGTGTTCCCCAGGGGTCAATTCTGGGGCCAGTTCTGTTCAATACATTTACCAACAACCTGCAGGCAGGAGCTGAATCCACCATTAGCACATTTGCTGATGATCCCAAACTGGGAGGTGCTGCTGACTCTTTGGAGGGACAAGAGGCCTTGCAGAGGGATCTACACAGACTGCAACTCTGGACATGATTAATGGCATGAAGTTGAACAAAATACCAGATTCTGCATCTGGGATGGATTAATGTCAGGCACAAGCATAAACTGGGAGAGGAGTGGCTGGAGAGCCCCTCTGCAGAAAGGGATCTGGAGGTGCTGGCTGGCAGCAGCCACAGCGAGAGTCAGCAGCGTGTCCTGAAGCCAACAGGGCAAACCCCATCCTGAACACATCAACTACAGCATCTCCAGCTGCTCAAGAAAGGGGATTATCCCACTGTGTTCAGCACTGGTGCAGCCTCACCTGGAGCACTGTGTGCAGTTCTGGGCACCACAATTTAAGAATGTATTCAGAGAAGGGCAACAAAGCTGGTGAGAGGGCTGATAGGAATGACCTGTGAGGGGCAGCTGATGACTTGGGGCTTCTCTAGTTTGGAGAAAAGGAGGCTGAGGGCAACCTCATTACTCTACAGCTTCCCAAGGAGGGCATGTGGAGAGAGAGGCACTGATCTCTTCTCCCCAGTATTCAGTGACAGAACACACAGCAATGCCTCAAAGCTGTGCCAGGGGAGATTCAGACTTGACATTAGGAAGCATTCCTTTACTGAGAGGGTGAAAGACTGGAACAGAGTTCTGAGGGAGATGGTCAACACCTCAAGTCTGTCACTGTTCTAGAGGCATTTGAACATTGACCTTAACCACATGCTTTTAATTTTTAATTTAACACTGTTTTTTTGGGCAGTGACAATGACCTACCAGGATTCTTGGAATATTATAGCACAGGATTTTGGGTGCTCACTGGTCCCCACACCCACACAATTCAAGTACAGCACCTATAAAAACCCATTCTGTGTATCTGATAAACACAGCATCAGGCTCCCTGGTCACATAATTGGCACAGGCTACAAGTGTACAGCCAGTCCCACCATTGTTTGTGGGACTGCAAATTCATTACAGAAAATACTGAGGAAAAATTGCATGCACAGAAAAGGCAGGTGCCAGAGTCTCTCTTGAGCCACCTAAGGTGAGCTTCAGCCAAAGATAACTGAAATGCTCTGGTTCAAGTCAAATTGGACTTACTGGCCTTGGAATAAAATCAGCTGGATGCACAGAATCTCATTTTAACATTTTACTAGCGTTCAAAAAGACCTGGCATATGCTCCTCAGAATCTCACTGTGTAAATATAAATTTCAGTCAAACTCCGCACTATGTATGAAGTTGTGAAAATGGTGTTTGAGTAAAAAACAATTTTTTTAAAGTAGCATAGTTTTTAAAATATTCTCTTTATCTGGCATGTTTCTTATGAATCCTTAATCCCTTACAGACCTGTTCCCCTCTGTAAAGAAAATGTCTTTTTCATATGTTTACTCTTCATTTTTAAACCAGCATTGAGTTTTCTAAACATGCAGATTAAATCATCTGTTCTTTTCAAGTATACCACCTGAAATAGGTTAGGAAACAGTTTGCACATTCACCCTTGCAGATCACAAAACTACTGTGAATTAAAAAAGAAAATGTGAAACAGCAAGATCATTTACAGGTACCTTGTAGGCAAGGAGAAATTGCTACAATTTGAAAATATTGCAATTTATAGCCTGTTACTTGTTTCTTGTTCTGTCATTTAGGGTCTGATCCCGCTGACCTTCACTTCCATGATTATACAAAGTGTGTAGGATATTAAGGATTACTTGTATGATTAAGAACATTTTTATTAATACAGATGAATTGAAAAGAATGCAAGCAAAATAGAGACAATGGAGTGGCAGACCTAAGAAGGAAGGCTCTACTTTTCAAACCTGGAGTTTTTCAGGGATTTTTCTTTTGCTGGTGAATAGAGATTTATTAAGCAGAGTATCTATTTCAAGTTCTGTTACTTCTCTGGAAGAGCTACTTTAACACATCAGGGCAAATTGTTTCACTTAGCTGAAGTAAACTGTGTTCTGTGATCATTCTGCCACTGTTCAGTGACTACAGGAAAGCTTCTGCAAATCAATCCTGTAAGGCTGAGCCCTAAGACAAGTAATAGGTATTTGTGAGAAAAGCTTCTGTGAGCAGGCATGACATCTCCATCACATTTGTAGATATGGAAAACAGAAGTAAAGTTGGGGGGTTTGACATATTATCTGGTCCTTACATATATACTTACATTTGTCTTGGTCAGCTTCCACTCCTTCACTTTCTGTGTCACTCGGCAATATCCAAGGTTGATTAACAAGTTGAAGCTGTTGTAAGAATTCATCCTGCCACAAACAGATCTATTTTAGATAAAATGACAGACAATTGTTCTGTATAAATGAAGACTGCAGCAAACACTAGCCTCAATTAACTAAAGAGGATAAAGCCTTCAAAAATAATAAAAAAAACCCTGATGTGAAACAAAATCAGAATGTTGAGGATATGCAGGTTCCTTAGAAATGATATTTTTATGTATTCAGTAAAACAAAACCAAACCAAAACAAAAAACAACAACAACAGTAAAAGCGCCAATCCCCAAAAAACACAAAATATCCCCCCAAAAACAAAAAACAAACAACCCAAACAACAAAAACAGAGAAAACAGAACAAAAACAAACAAACAAACAAAACACAAAGTAAACAAACAAAAAAAATCAAACCCAAAACTACAAAAATGAAGGGGTCTATTTAGCTATCTCTCTGCTAGAGACAGATATGACAGATAAATACATAGTCATCTTAGAAATGCAGTGACAGAACAAAATTGCAAATATTACAGCTAACCCTGCAGTTTTTGGACTGCATAGACATTTCAAATGCCATTTGCTTAAGTGAGGCTTTGATTTGTCAAAATTGTCACCATTTCTTGTCTAATAAGAACAAGAACCTGAAACCTGATTTAGAACCTATGGTTTTGTTGCAGAAGGAGAAGGCTTAGGAAGAAAAAAATGTTATGGAAACTTTTGTCTCCAAGATATCATAAAACATCGAAATAGAAATATTTTACATGGTTAAAAATCCATATGCAGCTGAATATAAGCTTTTGAAAAGGTTTTAAAATTGCCTACTTTTTATATAATGTATATATGTATGTGTATAAAAATATTTTTCCATACAGACACACACACATGTATATGAACATGTATACACACAGGCATATAAAATACTTTGACACATTTCTCTGCAATATTCATGGGGAAAGATGAGACTGGAATGCAGAGTTTTATTTTCAAAAGCAGTTCAAACATGCAAGTCTAGTCTCTAAAAGAAAACTTTAACATTGGCCAGATATCATAAAATTACTGGCCAGATTTTTATAAGTTCTTGAAAAAAAGAAGGGGGGTAATAATCTACATATTTAAATTGTACTACAATATAAATTTTATTCTGATTTAAATACATTCTGATTCAAAACATTTAATTTAAATACATTCTGATTCTGATTTAAATACAGAATCCAGGCTTTTTAAAATCAATTTCGAGAGACTGAAGGCTGCTCAAACAAGATTAACTTGCTGTGAGTATATTATTAATTCTGTCAGTAATGTGTTGAAAAAACCCACAAAGACTGGTGCCATGGCCCAGCAGCAAACTCAGGCCCCACTCATATATTGCCATTTCCAGTGTGCTGTGCTTGAGAAGGTTGCTGACTACAACACTGAACATGTTTTGGTCCATGGAACAGGATTCTTGCAGTAGGGATGAGTGCCTCTCACACTGATACACACACTTTTCAGTCTTCCAAAAACACAGAGCGACGGCCTGAGCCAGGCAGTGGAAGAGAATGAGAGTATCTGACCAAAAAGAGAGTCTCCATCATAAGTTATGCTCTATACTCCAATAAAAATAGAACTAAAAATTTTATTAATCAGGGCTATATTCAAATAAATTGAAGTTTCCTGCTCTTAACAGACTAATAAGGATTGCTGAATACCACTTTAAACTGTCTGAATAAATAAAACTACTGTAAAATTTCATGTGTTCAGAAAATGATATAGCAAACAAGGGAATCAGTAGTATTTTCATCTCAACAGCTATTGACAAGTATCACAGAATTGTGTCACTTTAATGGAATCCATCCTAAAGAGATAAGCAGGGTTCAACATTCCTTTGCCAATTTATACAAAACACCAAAGGATTAGAAACATGCATAAAAGTATCTCTGCCAAAGAATTTGGAACCCTGATTTATTACCTTTATAGAGATAATAAAACTATTTCTCTAGGTAGCATTTCTTTGCTATAATTCAATTCAGCCTTGAACACAGCTGATAATAAAACACACCTGTTAGAACTTAGTAATATTATGTATGCCAGGAGGCAGAAACTTGTCCACAAAATCTCAGATCATTATAAGTCTTGAGCATTAAAAAACCCCAAAACATTCTTAACAGCTGATATGTTGAGTACTTGCCAAATTATTTAAGATTTGTGCTATAACAAGATTAAACCACCCATGCTGCAGCATGAACTTTACTAAAGCTTAAGAGCTTTGAATTGTAATTATTAGTAATATTTTTCTATTCAGATTTTTTATGTTACTCTGAAACACATTACAATCTAGGAAGCATACATAAGGCATCGAGAGATATGTTAAAATTCCCAACAAATAAACAAGTAAATAAATAAATAAATGAATCAAGCTCCTTAGGGTAAAACATGCTCCTGGCACCCAGTAGTCACATTCTTCTTGACTGACTTATTCTCATTAAATATATATCAATGTTATACTGATTAATCCCATTAACATCACCTAAGAGCAAGGAAGCAGAATTATTTGCAAAATCTTATCATAGTATCTTCTATAGGATTGGCAATATAACCACAGTGTATTTACATCTAGTAGAAATTCCCACTTGAGACCATAAGGCTAATAAGAGTAAAGGCAATTTCCCTTCTTTTATTTTACTGGTTTTATACAGGAAGAGGATACAAAACCTACAAAGAAAGTTGCAAAATAAATTACAGTATCAGCCTTGAGTTTTATATGTTTGTGATCTGTAAAAGTACAAAGACAGACAGGACCCTTGTTCTCCTACCCCAAACCACCTCTGCCTTTTCAAAATATGTCTCCATGGTCAGAGACAAGCTGTGACACAAGAAAATGAAATAATATGGCCACAAATAGGAGGAAATGTCTAACATGGCAAAAAATGTCACAGAACAGATGTATTTCCTGGATATGTTCTGTCTAAATTCACTTCTCTAAGTGACCAGGAACTTCAGTGGGCAAAGACACATTAAAAGGGCTCCCAAAGCTTCTAGTGTAACACTCCAAAAATGAGGCTGGGAGAGGCAGGTTGGCCAGACCTCCATCAACTACTTTCTGATATCCATTATCCTTTCCAACCTGGCAGAGGCAGATCTTCAGTATGAAGGTGTCGATACAGCAGCTTTCCCTTTGGAAGCACAGCTAGTCCCAAACTGAGTTTCCACCATGTCAAAGGTCACTTGTGCATGTCAGGAAGGATAAACAGGGTCTGAGCTGGGTCACTAGCAGCCAAGGTACTATTGTACCCAGTGAGCAAAGAGGAAGAAAAGAATTTGTCACTTCTAGAAGGGATTTAACAGAGGATAAGATGCTGCATAGAAATGCTGAGGTTTAACATCAGTCTTACAGTGGATTGCTGGCTGAATCTGGACATGCTATTCTAACTGGAAAATAGAATAATTATATTGCTCACTTACTAAAATTCTTGAGACAAATTCATACATATATTAAAAATATAACAGGACACTCACTGTGGGAGCTATCAGCAAACAGAAGTAACATGACACAGGAAATTAAATGGGACTCTTGCTTATTATTACTAGAACTACAGAAAGGCTGTGGAAGAAAACATTTTTAATTGCCTGCCTTTTTACAGGGAAGATAAAAAGTGATGGGCAGACTGGATATCTCTCAGTGGAGATGCTCATGTACTTTCAGGGGTATATACAATATTTTTACTTGGCATCACATGACTGTGTATCAGTTAAGAACAAGACTGCCTGAAAAGGAAGAAAAAGAGGGGTGAAGAATTTAGTGGGAGAGAATTATTTCTTCTGAACATCTTTTAGTTAAAAATTAATTTTGATTCTCATTTGCTGGTATGTGAGAAAATTCTAACACACAGACACATCCCATACTTCAAAAGAGGATACAAAGTGATTTTTTTTTTGTCAAAAGAAAAGTATTAAAATGACTTATTTTTTTCCATGGAAAACTTGTTGTTGAAAATATAACAACTGGCAGTGAAGACACCTTCAGGAGAACTGTAATCACCTTCAGTCCTCATGTCTTTAATCTGAATATTCAACTGTAAGTGAAGAAGCAGCTCAAGTGATGGGATTAGTGCACTGCCATTCAAACACCAAAATAATGAGGATTTATTTCACCACCAAGTAAGATTTCCTCCCCAAATTCTTTAGTTTTAGAGTAATCTGTGCCTCATTTCCTTTCCTTCATAACAACTAATGGACATCATCTAATTAATTGCAGGGTTATACTAAGTATTTAATCTCTAATTTTCCTACAAGCAACCCTAACCAACACTATCATAAACAACATTTTACATTTTCTTTAGAAGTCATTAGACTGATAATACATTGTGTCAAGTGTCACACCCAACAGATTATTAAAACAGATGATACTTCTCAGAAACAATCTAAAGGTATATTACTTTCAGGCTTGGAAAAAAGGTCTCCAGGCTTTGACAAATGGATTACAAAGAGATTGGTAATAATGGTGGGAACCAACATATTCCACCATTAAAAAATTAGCAGTCTCAACATACAGTTCCTTCTCAAGTCAGTATAGAAGGACTGGCATATCCTGAGAAAAGACTCACCTCTGTAAGGCATGTATAGAGATAGACAGCAGGGCTTTTCTTTCACACGTGCTTTTACTTCCACTGCCTACACACCAAAGTTATCTTTAAGGCAGCTAAGGTTAGCAGAGGAGAATCCTACTCAGAATTTACAAGGTACTTTAATTGTTTGTTCTGTTTTGTTTTAAACAAATATTAATCCTGTAACAGGCATTAATATGAGACAGGAAGTTTTTATGCTGCAAATCAGCCTAGTTACCATGCACAGTATTAGACAGTGATTCAACGATGTTGGACGTTTTCTCTTGCAATTCAGTTTGGTGCTTTGGAAAAACCTGTCCTTTCAGTGATGCCTAACTAATCATTCCAACTGCCCAAAAAATGAAATAAAAAGTAGATCAAGAAAATATCATGCACTACCAGTGTGGCAGGAAAAGAAATACCATGGAACATAAAGATTAGGTAAAATTTTGTTTAATATTCCAGAGGTATGCACCTGTTAGAAATTGTAAGGCTAGTAAAACTGCTATGCATCGTACAGGCAAAGCCCTACCGAGCTCATGGTAAATTTGGGGGGCACAAGTGTTTCAGTATGATTTCTGTAATAATACTGACATTCTCTAATGAGTACCTCTCAAAGCTGAGCAGTATTTCCTTGCTAATTTTCTCATCATTATATTTCAAGTTCTTTTCAGCACAGTAGGTTACATTAGGTATACTGATGTTACTTGAACATAAAATGCAATCATCAAGTCTTCACGTCATTAAACATAGCAAAAACATTAAATTGAAAATCTTACTTCTGATAAACTGTTTCTCTGAGTAGTGACAGTTCCAACAACATCTCCACTCACTTGCACAGAAAGCCCTGAAGCAGCACTGAGGGTCCTCCCCATTTGGCTCTTAGATGACAAAGATCTGCTTCTTTGCATGCTAATAATGCCTTCCCTATTTCCTTGGTTGCTAGGGGTAAGAGGCCGTGCCAACAAGCTATTTGGGGTCATAGGTCTGCTCCCTGGAGCTGCTGGCCTGCTGGTTTGCGCAGTGGGCGTTGAAGGTCTGCTGTTCGCGACACTGGAGACCTGTGTTCTGCTGTTAGCGGGCAGCGGCGGGGATTTGCTCCCTTGCAGCTGAATGCTCTTCCCTGTCGGAGCTGGCACCTGAGGCCTCGTGGTCTGGCCCTGTGCAGCTTGAAGATTGCCTTGATGGTCAGATGTGACTACACTGGGATGCTGGACACCAGGGCTTCTTGAGAGCCTTGCTTCTTCCCACAGTGCGAGGTCCTTCTCAATGTCTGTGCACACACACGTGAACAAATGGAAAAGAAAGAAACTCACTGTCTGTTTCTCTCTGGTTCAAAACTCTCAATGATTTTCTCCAATGTAAGTGAAAACTTGATGCTGTGCAGAGAAAATTCATTCATGCTTAAAATAAAATGCATCAGAATTAACAGTGCAAATGTTTGGCAAGCATTTCCCTAAAGTTTGTTTACGTTTGATACACTGCAAACACAGCTATCCTGCAGAAATGAAATATTACCCCATGTTGAATGGCAACACAACCTATAAAAATCCCTCTTGTTTCATCAGAATTATTTCTCTGTGGCTTTTGCACAGTTAGTGCAAAATCAAGATTAGTATCAAACCAAGATGGACCAGTGATGTGAACTTTCCATCCTCGGCTGCACTGAAGAGCAGTCCAAAAATGGCTCAAGGCAAAAGTTTTTCTTCTGGCTACTGCTCAACCAAAACTCTGAGGGAAGTAACTTTTGAACTCTGGCATGTCTGGATTTGTGATCCTGTTTGAATCTGAATTTCATGCTCTGGCCTGCCATCAGTGCCACAGCAGGTGATGGGGTCACCAACATCCAGAGTCCAAGGAGAAAATGTGACAGCCATTGGGTGGTCCAATCCCTTCCTCTCACACAGCCACAAGAAATAAGATCTGTTTTAAAACCACAACAGATTAAGGACAGTGAATGAAAAGTGTCTCCTGAAATAAATTAAATCATATTAATGCTTCTAATGAAATAAATTGAAATATAGCCATCAAAGTCAGGCAATGGTAGCTGGAATTTAGGTTAGCATTGATAACATATTGATAGTCCTTGCAAGTACAAGTGTAGAGCTTGAAAAACAGTTTAATCAAGTTTATTTTATCTTACACTACTATTATGAATTTTCACTTTCACTGGCATGTACTCTACTGTACTTGATTTTGATAGAGACAGCTGATTATCTTTAAAATAGCAATGCCATTTCCCATGCATGAGTCACAGTCCCAGAAGCTGTAAATCAGCAAGACTCTACTGATTTAAACATCTATTAAGTCAGCTTGCCTAAAATAAGCATTTTTTATTATTATTTTGATAACAATTATTTCAGGTTCTAAAAGTACTAAAAGAAACAGATTCTAAACTGCATATTGGAAAATGAGATTTTCTTTCACTTGTGTTTACCAATAGGGATAAAAGGAGCATTGCATGCTAAATAATTAAAGATGTGCTGCCTTAACATCAACGTATTTTATAAGATCTTGAAAACAGGAAAATAAGCCATGCCAATTTCATATTACTAGTCTAATATGACATACTGCACACAATTCAAATGTTATTACTAGAAAAGTTAGTAAAACTGAAATAGTTGTGAAAGCCTCAAATAAAAGTGTATCTCAACTTTTTAAAGATTAATTGTTTTACTGTCAGCAAGTTTCAAAACATAGTCAATATTTCTAGCACACAGTTAAGACTATTTCTAATTAACCCATTAAAATGAAGTATTTCCATTTTGAAATTATTACATCCTGAACTACTCTTCCACTATGCTTTCACTTTGGAACTTTATAGATTCAGAGGATGATTTGGGCTGGAAGAAACCTTAAAGGCCACCTAGTTCCAAACCCCCTGGTTATGGGCAGGGATGCCTTCCACCAAATCATGTTGCTCAGAGCCCTTTCCCACCTGGCCTTGAACACTGTCAGGGACAGGACATCCACAACTTCTCTGGGCAGCCTGTCTCAGTGACTTCCATTTTGTGAAGAACTTATAGAACTTCTTCACAACATCTACTCTAAATCTGTACTCTTTCAGGTTTAAAGCCATTATTCCTTGTCCTATTACTACCTACCCATGTAAAAAGTGCCTTTCCAGCTCTCTTGCAAGCCCTTTAGGTACTGAGAAGCCACAAATAGCTCTCCCTGTAGCCTTCCCCCCTCCAGGCCAAACAACTCCAAGTCTCTCAGGCTGTGAGAAGTGCTCCAGCCCCCTGAGCATCTTCATGGCCTCCTCTGGACCTGCTCCAACAGGTCCACATTCTTCTTATGTTGGGGGTCCCAGAGCTGAATGCAGCACTCAGGTGGTGTCTCATGAGTGTGGAGCAGTGAATCACAGAAAGTTCTGAATTGGAAGCGAGCCACAAGGCTCATCAAGCCAAACTCTTCAGTTTGGCCCGTGCGGGGATTGAACCCGTGACCTGTGTGTTGCTATCACCGAGCTCTGACCAACTGAGCTGATCTTAGAGAGGGGAGAATCAGCTCCTTAACCTCCTGCCTGCCCCTCTTTTGGTGCAGAACGTGCAAGATGCCTGGCAAAATATGAGGGGCCAATAAATGGTACTGTGGGCTACTTGACTTAAACCAAATGAAGAACATGGTCTTGTAAAGGTCCAGCTCAGTCGATCTCTTTGCAAAATTACAGACCTCCAGCTTGCCTGTAGTGAATTCAGCATGCTAAGAAATAGCATGAATATTGAATGATTTAGTAAGACTTAAACAAACATTATATGCTGGCTCATGTTTCCATAATTTCATATAGCAATCAAGCCTGCAGATAAACCAATTATTATAATTACTTCTCTACATATAATTAACATGTTTCCCTAGCATAATTACTCAGTTTTATTTACACATCTTCTGTTTGATTTTGCTTTAATATAAGCTTTTCAACCAGAAAGAAAAAAACCCCCACATATCCCTAGCTTTGCAGTATTATCTGATCCATATTAAATAGCACAATTGAATTATGACTTAGGATTTTTAAAAAATCCTTGTTGATGTCATTTAAAGGAAAATAAAATGCAACAGCAACACAAAGGCATTTTTCTTTCAAATAAAAAATAACAGAAAAAGGATATGATTCATATGCACTTAAAACCTTTTTTAACAGTTCTTCTTGTGATAAAATATTTTACAGAAGTATACAAAGACCACAAAATCAGTGTAACAAACCAAATTGGCAAGATACTGGAATCAGCTACCAAAAAGAAATATTCTCCATTTGCATGAGATATAAAGCAGCCATAATAACCTAAGAGTCTGGATTTTANAAAAAAAAAAAAAAAGAGCCATATGTAGAGAAAGAAAATAAAACTTCTCCAGTATCTGATTTTGTAAAACTGCTGCTTTCAAATATCAAGGTACTGAGGCAGTTGCTGGCAGTTTGTGCTAGTCCCTAATTTAGGCACAGACATCAAATTGTGCCTTAGGTTAGGAGTGATTTTTATGCACCACATAGTCCATAAGGGAAGGCCAGGCCCCTTAAAAAGGTATATCTGAGACAAGGGACCATATTTCATCATTACACAGGTAATCCAAGTCATAGCTTAGGCATCTAAATTACTGCCTAGATAGGCAGCCATGTTGCAGAATTAATAGGTTCCATTGCTCTTGCTAAGAGAACTGAAACAAGAGACTTGCTGATATCACAGACACTCGAACTTTTGCAAATGTATGAGACAAATGAGGCTAAGCAAAACCACAGCATTATTATCTGAGGTACTCTGAACTGATTATTCATGGAAATTACGTTATTCTCATCTTTGAGGGGAGTAATTGTCTCAAGCATCACTGGTGTTATAATAGGACATGAATTATTAGGAGTACAGTAGTCCAGTGTTTAATAACAGGGCTGTTTCCCTGTGAAGTTCTCAGCCAGACAAAAATTACTGGATGGTAGAATGGCTGAACCTTGTGTTACAGCTTTACTGAAATAACAGGCTCAAAGTCAAATGACAGGAACAGCACTGAGGTGAGAGAGAAAACCTTTTGGGTCATACAACTGCAGAAGGAATCTCAGAGCTTAAGTGAATGTAGCTAGTTAGTTTACAGTCAATTAAGTATTTGAAATTCCATATTGTATTGAATATTGTAGTTATTACTGTCAGCTTTGCCAAGGGACTGCCTTTCTCATAGCATAATGCATACGAGAAGAGCTTGCATGACCATGGAAGTGATACCAGTTAGGACATAAATCAAAGTAGGGAGATCTTCACTGGACTCCTCCTGAGTGACAACATAAGGGAAAACAAGTGTTACTTCAGTAGCAGGGCCCTTGGGGTACACAGATCCCTGCTATGCTACAGAAACCACATACTGGTTTGCTGCTCTCCTGATTTCCACTGGATGTTCCTGGGAGTTTCAGTTTAGAGAGAGGGCTCATGGATTTTTCAGTCTAGTTTGGCACTGGTTGCAGCTCTAATAGCTGTAAGCTTTATGAACCTATCAAAAAAAAACTGAATTACAGCATATCTACTGTCAGACACAAAACCCACCTAAAAAGGCTTCATTTGTATAATCATTATTTTTAGTTCTTGCTCCATTATTGCAAAACCTATTCCTAAAAAGCTTCTCTCAGTGTGTTCATAGCTTTGTCTTCTACCTTGACCTCAGCTGCAACACCCCCTTTCTAAAGAGGATACAGCTTTCACATCAGTGTAATTGGCAAGACAAATATCCAAAGTCTTTTAAAAAACCACACGAAAAGTGCCCTCTGCTTCACTCTGTAAATAACTTAAAAGAATTATCAGATAAGTTTCATTTCTACCTTCATTTCACATGTACAGTCTTTATGTTCCAGTGAAACATTACTTTTCATAGAATTAGCCCATGAAGCTTTCACCATGTGACAAATAGAATGCATAACATAGGACTACCACACTATAGGTCTATGCCACATCTTATAATGAAAGCTGAAGACAGAAAACATTGGTTGCAAAAAACAAATTGCAAGCTACATTTTAGAATATCCCTCATTAATTTTTATAAAGCTCTGAAACATATTTTTACCAAAACACCCCCACTTTTTTGTTTGCCTTTTCAGAAATGGCTACCCAATCAAAGATGTTGCAGATGTTCCAAGGCACAAAAATTAACAGACTTCACTCAAACAGAATTCTCATGAAGAAGGTGTTTTTTTCCTGCAAAGCAATAATCTATTCTCCAGTTAAAGA
Organism: Notiomystis cincta; assembly: GCA_013398075.1. Taxonomy (NCBI): domain Eukaryota; kingdom Metazoa; phylum Chordata; class Aves; order Passeriformes; family Notiomystidae; genus Notiomystis; species Notiomystis cincta. The sequence continues at coordinate 147,091 of VZRX01022894.1, read as the reverse complement.
TCCACTGCAGCCTGCTTTTAAAGATTACTTAACAGTAAGTAAAACATCATTACCTCCTTATTGCATAAGTTGGGGTGAAATATGTAAACAAAAAAAAAGGTGCATTATTATGCTTCACAGTACATTTAACACAGTTTAATTACTGTTTAGTGTACTTACTTTAATTACAGTGAAGTTCATTACATCTACAAATAAAACACTACTTCTGTTTTCTTCAGTGAAAAAACAAATTAAAGTTTTCATCTGTTTTAATCAGAACGTGAGTTAGATGATATTTTCCTTCATCTGAAACACTGGCAGAGCAAGTTGGGTGAGTACTTCTAGGCTTTTTATGGTTCCTTGATCCCATACATACCAGCTAGGTGTTTTTCCATGGTCTGAAGTTCTTTTGCTGCTAAGGAGTCCTTTAGGATTTTCTGCCTTGGGGAACCTCCAGGTCTGACAGTCACGGCATCCAAGGTCCATACTGTCTGAGACTTACACGGATAAAAAGAAAATGGAATACTTTCAACCTGGTTCATATTTATATATGAAAAAATAAAAAGAGGATATTTAGGATCAGGAATTTGGTGCTTATTATGTAGAATATATAAAATTATATGCAAAACACTACAAAAGATAATTTCTTAATGTAAATAAAATCAATAGTAGGAATTAGTTAAAAGAAGCAGTTCTAAAATAACTCAAATATACACCTTCACATAAGCTCTTGCTCTATGCTGAGACATCATAACAGGACAAATTCCTCAATGATTTACATTCTCTGCAGTTCCAATTACTTAGTAAGGGTTGCACTTACTTTAAATTACCATAACATTTGGCTCAGTATCTCTGCAAAGCAGCACTTCTGGGAATATCACAGAATTTCCTAATCAAAATTGCCAGTACTGTTTTATCACTGCAAGAAGCATTCCTTTCAGAAATGGCAACTAAATCATCAGGGCAACACAGCAGTTTGAAAGGGTTGTCAGCAAACAGACCATCTCCCCAGCCTCTTCTTTATTGAATGCCATGGTATTCAAAATTATTTGCTTTTTCTGGAACCCACTCAATATAGTTTCAGGAAATTTTTGTAAAATATACTATGAGGTAAACTTGATAGATGTGCATTTGAAATGCACAATAAAACATATGACCAAGCATGCAAGACTTGCTCATAATGACCAAATAAAAACACCAAACAAACACATTAATTAAATAATTCTTGACAGCCCATCTGAAATAAATTCTACATTATTACTTCACCAAAACGTTTCGTCTGTATTCTAGGAAGTTTTGTTGGTTTCCTAAAGAAACCAGGCTTGTGCAATGGTCTCGTTGTCATTCACCTCTAACTAATTTTTAAGTCTTTCATTAAATGCCAAGCAAATTTAGAGAGAGGCCACTGTTTCAAAGACATTGAGCTGAAGTATTTCAGGGAGAAGAATGATTGCTCAGAGGAGGGAGACCCAAACTGGTGGCCCCAGTCACAGAGGGCACACGGGGCTCCGCAGTCTGTCAGGCTGGAGCTGCGTCGCAGCTGACACCGGGCAGCTGTGGATCACTGCAGTGACTGATGGCACCTCCCTGCCCAGGCTCTCATCCCACAGGGAGAGGTGCAGCACAGTTCAAAGGAGGAACATGAAAATATAGGTTTGATATCATCTCTATTCTCAAAAAAAATTGCTTTAAAAGTGTAGCCGCCTTCCCTTTTAGAAAAGTAGGTATAATTCTACAGAAGTAAAATATTATATGGGATATATTTTACATTGGTCTTAATCCATTCCAAATAAGCACTGCCTTGTATGCAAGTGATCATTGTGAACCAAGCATCTTTAAAGTATAACACAGATTTATATTTATAAAGCAACAGCTATACTGTAATGCTGTTCATGTTCATGCATATCCAAAAAAGCCCAGTCACATTTACCAGCATACAAAATTGTTTGAAACTGCAGGTAACTCCATCTTTATTAAATCACAATATTTTTAGAACACTAACAATACTTTTTTTTTCCAAATGTTTTTTATGCTAGCTCTTCTCCATTTGAAGTTACCTGTATTTAATCCCATTTAAATACACAGGAATACCTGAATAAAACAGTAAATTACTTGGAAGTGAACTCACCTTCAAACATTTTTATTTCAGACATATCACTAGACCTGATTGACTTGTTCCCCTATAAGAGATTTTGAGCATTTGTCACTTGGGTCCTCACTGTGAATTCTCCATCCAAATCATAATTGGGATTGTTGAGCTCACTACAGAATATTAACCTCTATTAATATTCCTAAATGCTTATTTCAAATGGATATTAATTATACAATATCTATCTCTAAATGGAAGAATATATTATTCTGTGATCAGTTCCTCTGAAATAAATGAAACTAAATAGGAGATGGGAAGGGAGAAAAGGTATGTAAGAGCACTCCGATTTTTCAATTTTCGTCCTATTTTTAGATATTCTCTGTCCCCAGATTTTTATGGTGGAAAAAGGACATTTTATTTGCATTGTATTGGGTATATTTTCATACTCTGGGAAAAAGCATAAGGAAAAAAACCCCAGGGTTATAAGGATTAATCATTTTTGGCATATACAATTTCATTAATAAATACAACTCTAATGAAATATGGAATAAAAACTAGTCAGTGTGGCAATACTTGAAAACCAAACTGTTCTTCTAATATTCTTATATTGGAATATTCAAGCTTCTTATAGCAAATTATTATCAGCTTTCAGTAACTCCTTGACCTCCTTAAAACATACTTCCAAAGGTTAGCCTGATGAGAAGATTTCACCTTCCATGTCCTGGAAACACTTCTGGAAATGAAATGGAGTTAACTTTCTCTTCTGCTGTTTTTTTGTACATTTCACCTTCACTTTACTTCTTGCCTTTATGGACAGTAGTCATGTAAGACTCACACAAAACAAAGGTGACTGAGTAAAGGAAGCTCTCTACAGTCTTAGTAGAATCTAAGATAAACAAAGAAAAATGATTCCCTAAAGGTTGTCATCATGATAGTCCTTTAGACATTTATAAAAACATGAGTAATATTTAAATGAAGTGACTCCAAATACAAAAGGTCATCAAATATCTGCAAACCTTTCACATGTTTCAACATAGGTTTTTAAATTTCATGTAAGTTGATGTAAGACATACAGATATGCCTGAATATAAACTCATACAGGCACCTATCACCACATCTATACATTCCATACAAATTTGTTTTCAGTTCTGGACATTGCACAGCTATATCTCTTCTTTCAAAGAATAAATACTAATCTATTTAAAATAAATACATTTACATATATTCAGTCTCTATCATTACATACTCTTCTATGTTCAAACTCCCTTTCAGGTACACAGTTCCAACACCCTGTGAAACCGAGATAACATTTGATGAATTTTCCTCCAAATTTTGTAACACTTCCTGTGCATTTTCTATTTTATTGTAAGCTTATGACATTTTTTCAGGCAATAGCTTCACAAAAGCTCAGGACAGTATTCCTATAGTATTTATGGAAGATGAGATATTTAATATTAGCAATTTAATTTCAGAACAAATTATGTGCTTATAATAGTACTTTCCAATTAAATGCTTATTTGATAGAGAATCAAAATGATCTGGGAAAAAAAGGGAGTAAGAGTTCTGTAACCATTTTTTGTTCTTTTCCTGAAGCTAAATATTCCAGGGCTATAACCAACAACATTTTTGGAGGCAAGCTCAGGTAATTTTTTTATCTATTTCTAAATAACACTGAGCATTAAAAAATATTTTTTAACATTTTGAGACTGTGAGTTCATCTAGGTGAATAAAGCATAAACAGAGACAGAGGTCCTCAGTGTCTCCAGCAAACAATTTATGCAACAGCTTTATTCCTAAAAGATAAACACAGGCCGAAAGTAGGGGATGTTATCAAGAAGGTTTTGGAAGCATGTCAATTGAAATGGAAAGATAAATGAATTTGTACAGCTCTAGCAGAATTCCCTGGTGCCCCCTCTCCACTGGACACATAGCAGCAGTTCAGATATGTCACTTAAGAAAGAGATTCAGGCTTGCAAGCCATTTATTTAAACATTCTTACTGCACTTCACCAAAACTTCTCCTTTGTCTCCTGGCCAGGAACTGCAGAGATAAAACTAATGTCAATCAAATTAGACTTTAATGATTGACTGAAAGTAGTTGAAAAATACAGCATGTATGTAGGAAGCATCTGCATAGAATTCTTCCAATTATTTCAGTGTGTTCCAAACTACCACTGCCCTTGCTCATTCATTACTCTTTACAAATATTAGCACAAACTTTATAAATGGCCTATTTGCATTAACAAGATTAATGAGATCTAAGTATGAGGATGCTCCAGAAAGACATTCTTGTCTTTCTAAATTGTAGAAACAACTCTGTGTCCTGTTCATCACCTTCAAACTTTGAAGGTGAGGCAGTGAGCTCTGCACTAGAAATATGTTCAAACAAAGCACTTGGGATACATTTGTCAACTTTGAAGGTCAATTATGTGTCCATGTCTTAAGTGACTTTCTTTATATATCATCATAATTTCTTCACATATAACACAGTCATTATTGCTTTTTTCTTCCTTATATCCCTTAGCCAAATTACTGCTAAAATAAAAAATTTACACACAATAAGGCCAGAGATAATCCCTCTCCATCACTGATCCCCCAAACTTCTGGAAAATACCATAACTTACTGAGATGCCACAGTGGAACAGAAATAAAAGTAAGGAGGTCATGCATAAGAGTAAGAAAGTTTTTTCAAGCTCACTCTCTGTGCTTCAATCTGCAGCACCATGCTGCACAGCATGAATCAGTACAGCTTTTGCCCCTAAAAAAACACCAGTGCAGATGTGAATGTCTTGATCTCCATTTTCTATTTAACTGACATGGGCTATGTAATACCCAGTGGCACCTGGAGAGCTCCACAGAGGCACAGCTTTTTAGAAGAGCTAAGAACGAGAGCTAGGGCTCCAACTTACTTACAGCATCACCTGGAAATCAAGTACCTGTTAGAAAATAAATTACTCTTCCTTACTGGCCATAAAAAGTGTTAATAAACTATTCAATATTTCTGCACTGGTTTGGCCTGTCTCAGAGTAAAGCCCAGGCATTCCCATGCATGCCCACATGGATTTGGAGGATTACCTAAACTGAATGACAACAATGAAAAATGAGAAAAAGGTGAAACCAATTTTTTTAGCTCCTGGCAAACTGTAAGTATATGAAAAGTGTTTTTATTGTACTTTTGATTCTACATGGTTTTGCTAATCAAGGGGAAATTTAATTGGTATCTTCAGGAGATAGAAGGGTAAGCAATACACCTGGGCTTAGCTTCCTATGTATAACACAGCATTTCTTTGCTGAATAACTTAAATAACACATTTGACAGAGATCCCTCTAAATTAAAATAAAATTTTAAAAAAACCAACCCAAAACCTCTTTATTGAACAATTTGTTTACAAGTGTCCCTTCCTCCCTGGCCAAGCAGGTGGCAAGTACAGATGTTATGCATGCAGTGGAATTTTTTTGTGCAATATTTTGTTTAAGGATTCTTCACTCAAACACGTACGTTTTGTAAAGAGGTCACCTAATATTTAATCTTTCAGCTTCCATAATCTGTTCAAGGACATGAGGTGAGCAAGCCATCTGATACTGTAAAAATACAAGGCTTCTCACAGCTCTGTTACAATATCAGCTGCCACCTCTAATCCTCCCTTCCACATTAGGGCCTGTTCTACTTGAAATGCCATGTAATTGAAATTACAAGCTTTTGGCTTCCCGTGGCACTCAGCCAGCAGCACATTTTACACTAAACCTTACACTAAAAAAATGGTAGTTTGAGTTAACTTACACATAGTTTTTCTGTTTACAGGAAGGAGGGAAGCAGGAAATATGTGGACACCTGGGAGTCACATTTGTTTCAGTTTTTGAAATTCAACCACAATTATTTTATTTCTAAATTTCAGTTCTGTTTTATTTATTGTTATTTGGACTAATATTTCTGAATTTGTCATGCCCAAGAACACAGAATTTTAGATGGTAAAAACAAGGCATTAATTGATGTCTTTTGTTTACATGTATTTTTCAAAGTTCAGAATATTCTTTCCATTTAGAATTATATTTTTGAGGATTAAATATTTTCTGATAAGAATATTTTCACCCAAGAAGAATTCTTCTTGTTTTTTGCAGCTGTATATACAAAATCTATTTTCTGGATTTTGTTTGACATAAGGGAGGTCTCAACCAAAGAGGTTCAAGGTATGCAATTCAAACTACTTTCGTAACTACTTGCAGGAATTATCACTTATTTCTCAAGAACCTTATATTTTTCTAAGCATCTTGTATTGTTAATTTACCTAACAGTGGCAAAACTTATACATTTGCATGAGGTTCTTTTACTACCTTTGGAAGAGTTGCAGTACTCTAATATTATCTGTTATTATTTTTATAGAAGATTTAAAATTTGAAGTTAAAATTTGGAATTTCACCTTCAAGTACCTGAATTTTCAAATAATTACAAAATTCAGCTTGGATTTGAAAACTTTTGTATCAGAACACACTAATTTGAACACAAATACGTTCATAAATATGACATAAATATGACCCTCATCATTCATTCTACCTCAAGGTGCACTGCTGTTGTTCCTGATGTGGCAGTGCTTTCTTAAAACAACTATTTTAATCACTAACCTGCCAAATGACATAAACAATGACCCCAACCCCGTAAATGATTTATAGATTTAGTTAAATGCAGAAGTCAGGATGATTTCTGTTGATTATACTCAAACTTCTTCAAGTAATTAAGTTCTAGGGGAAAATAGTGGGAAAAGCTATGAAAATTTCTAACAAATATAACTGAAATAATGTATCATTCTAATATTATTGTATTCAACACATACTGACAGCAAGAATAAAAGTTTAATTTTTCCTTGTGCATGAAGCCTCAAATTATTTCACAAACTGAATTAAGGAATTTATGCATTTATCACAGAAAATCTGTATCTGTGTTTCTTCTATGAAAGCAAATGAAAAGTTCAAAAGCAGTAGGGAATACAGGAAAAGAATATTTAAAATAAAACACTTCTATAAAACACTTTATTACAGTATTTTTCCCAGAGAAATAAAGAGCAAAACCACAAGGCAAATTCATGTAGAAATGCTTTTTGCAGTTGGACAACTTTTTTCTTCTAGTTTCTCCTGCATTTAGATTGGTTTGCCTTACATGAATAATTTACAAAGAAAAATATACCTTTTTATGTGCATGTGCAAGATAAGATTCACATAAAAAATCCCAAAAACTAAGCATAAGTCCTGTTAGATCTGGCTGTAAAAGAAACAAGGTAGAGAGAAGGGAAAGGCTACTCGATGTCATCTGCTCAGTGCATGTGCCCTGTTACTGTTATTCACTTCCTCTGGTATCCTGCTTTTCCATTTCTGCTAGGATACCAGGCCACTTAAATTTTTCCTAGTATCATTTTTGTATTTTCTTAGGAGTCTTATTTTACTTTATGTTTCTAAAATTGTTCTAAATGTTTAGCTAGCAAACTTTGTGTTCACCACAGTGAAAAAATCTCAAGAAGCTTCTGCATTTTGCCTGGCACTTTTCGTTACACAAAATATTTGCCAGGCAGCAAACCAAGATTTCTAAGGATATTTTGAATGCTTGCTTCCACTTTGAATTCTTGCAAAACACTTGGGGAAAGTGCTGATTCCTGTAAATACTTCAACCAACTTTTTTCCAGTTTTAGTCACTTATTTGTCCAGAATGCCTTGTTTGGGATTGTGCAGCACGGAAACTCTAAAGTTCTCAATTTTTCAAACATTAACTCTTTTTATGAAAAATACAGCATAGCAAAAGGTTCTATTTTAAAGAGCTTAAAGAAAAAGGTCTAACTACAAAAACCTCCAGGTTTTTCAGAAATAGAATAGTAAACATATACAAAGCTGCGAGAAAATCATAATATAACCATAGTGTAAATTACACAAACCATGTCATAGACAGAGATTTTGCCTGTTTCTTTTGAGTACCAGATTGTTTTAGTATCCACATTAAAAATCTTACATGTGGATTCATATATGGGACATGAAAAAAGAAAAAAAGAAGAAGCCAAAAAAAAGAAGCCAAAGTTCTTTTCTGAAGATCTTTATACATAATTCTTGCTACTTTATCCTATAATTTTTCTCAAAACACTTAGCCTCTGAAGGCTAAGGCCCCTTTGAGGAAAATTTGTCAAATATACATTAGCAGAAAAAAAAATTTATATAATCATCCATTTAACTAGTAACAAACTCAAATTACCCTCTTGGAATACAGTACCAATATTAAACATTGCACACCTTGAACTAGGTCAGGAATTTTCACATGTAATATGCATGTCTGAGTGAATGCCATGAACCAATTTGTCCAATTTATGAGAAATGTCTGATAAACATCTTACTCCATTTTTCCCTCATCTTGTATCTCATATAATATCTAAAAATCATTCAAGTCATGAGAATGCATTTTGGTATCAATTCTGAAGTAATTTTACAAGCATATTTCTTACTGATTTGAAGGATTTGTGGAAATCCATTGCAGGACTGCATTTTTCTACACAGCCTTCCTATGAGGCATCTCAGTTTTATCTCTATATTTTGTATGTCAAGATTGTTAAAGAGTAAGTCTGTCTGAGAATTATTAGGGGAGCATGGAACAGATCTCTCCTTCAGAGCCCTGAAAGGCAACAAGAAAAGTTGGATCATTTGTTTCTTTTTTAGGATTTTGAGTGTTGGATGGCTGAATCTTATTCTGAACACCAAACCATTATAAAGAGACAAAAGTACACAATCAGTTATCTACACACAATTTAAGCAAGAGCACTGAGACACAATACACCAAAAAAACCTCCAAAGCATATGAACTAACAGTAACTGGCTCCTTAGAAATTTAGGCAAAGCAGTTTTTCAAGAGCTCAGGGATGTGAAATGATCTTCCTTTGCCCTGAGGAGAGGATGGATGAACAGAAGAGCTGGAACTGCTCTTCTCTCTGCAGCACTGGTAATTACAGCACCAGCCAGTGTGGCTTTCAGAGATTCAGCCCAGGTAACCTTCTTGCCTCTGGCAGTGCCATCCTCCAGGCAACCTTAAATAAGCCTGGAACTACTAGAGCATGAAATGAACACAGGTACATATTGTTTGTTTGCTCCTAAGCATGCAGACACACAGCATACACGTAAAAGTGTTTAGTTGAAGGCTGTATCTTTCTGTAACAAGATTTTGCTAATAAGCATAATGAACTTCTGTTTTCCTTTTATTTTTTTTTTCCTATGTCATTCAACTCATTTGTTGCTCTCTTCCTATATGTCTGCAGAATGAATAAATCAAAGTTTGTAGCTACGAGACCAAATCAATAAGTTCAGAAACAGCTGCAAAATTTATTACACCCCTCTGTTTGCTGGTGGGAAGCACAAAGGAGTTTTGAAAAGGAAGCTCCAAGCAATGTCAGCTGAAGTTCTGTTCTTTACTCTTTTTGCCCAATATCTGCACATGCTCTGTGAGGTTCCTGCACTCCAAGTTCACAAAGAGATTTAGGAATTGATCTGGAACTCTGTATCCCTCAACTGCTTTAATAAATAATCTGGTTGTAAATACTTTATGTTCAGTATTATCTAGCTTTATTCATTCTGCTTAATCAGCTGCCTGAAAGACTGCAAGACCAATCTGCATTGCCATTTTTCTTCTTTCTTTTATATTGCCCTTTTTTCCTTAGCTAACAAATATTGAACTCTTCTTTCACTTCCTATACCAACACTAAAATGTGCTATAAACCAGTATTGCTGAGCAGATCAAACAGGAATTAATGGGTCCTCTTATACCTGTCTAAAATTTTGTGAAAATGAACAACTATTGTCAGTTTATTTGCCTTAGGGAAAAAAAAAAACAATCCCTTCTTTAACCTATATTCAAACCCCTGGTGCAATACAACTAGTGCCAAAATTATGATTGTTTAATTCTTTAAAAATTATTTTACTGCTGGTTATATTTTCTACAAACTGCATATCTGCAACAAATTTCTTAAGTTTCAAAATAAAAGAACTGATGGAGATATTACCAAGCATAATATTGCATTCTTTTAAAATATACATATAAACTAGCCATACATTTTAACTAAACTGTCCTTATTAGTTTTCAAGGAAATGTTAACAGAAATCTAAATTATAGTTGAGATATTACAATTTCATATTTAAGAATGAAATTTAGCATTTGAATTATTTCATTCTCTTCAATTTTTAAAAATTGAGTATTATCTGGTACAATTAATATTTGACTAGCATTTTAAAACACACACAATATGTATAAAATTACTGCACTTTCAATGGGAGCTATATGGGCAAGTCCAACAATGTGGTTTTGTAGATTATAATAATGTATTTCAAAATACCACCTTTCCTAGAATGAAAAAATTAAAACAGACAGAGAGCTGAAAATTCAGAAGGGTTAAGTAAATTTAGTTTTCTTAAATTTAGTCTTCTTCTTCTAACTGTGCTGGCAAACACAACTTTTATCTCTATGCAAAATCTATTTCTTATGAAACTACTTTTAAAAATTACAGGATCACCCATAAGGGAAGGTACTTACAGATGCTGCCACTTGAGAGGCACTCTGAAATTCATCAATATCTTCGGTGAGTGTTTCAACCCCAGGTACTTGAGCTGTTCCAAAGAGGTACAAGACAAATGTAAATCACTCTGATTAAGTAAGCATTAGTCACTTTGAAAATGTAATGCCTAAAAATTTACTGCTGGGAAGCTAAATGTGGCTACTGTAAGTGTACTACTTTTCAGTTACATTTCAATGGATTATAATTTATGTCTGATTTTATGTCTGATTTCAATTTATAAGCTTAATGCAACATGGAACAGTGTCTCTAACATGACTAGAGTGATAAGCAAGCTTCCTTCAGCTGCCAAGGTATCTTGTAGGTTATTACCTTTACCATTTAAACTAAATACTGTCTACCCACCACAAAAGTGAGTAGTGGATCTTCAGCTTTAATAAAATGAATAAAATGATATTCAGTTAATTCAGTTAAAATTCTTAAAGTAAAAAGTTTTTCTCATTTTAGATAAAATTTATAAGTCTTGCAACTATCATTTTTGCCCATATTGTCACTTTTGCAAAATGACAGAATTTTGTGAGGAGTCTAAAATGTCTCTTTGATGCATGTGTAATGACTTAAAACAGATTTTATGTGCCCATGCCAGAGAAAGCAATTTCCAAGTAATATTCTATGCAGTTTCACTCTTTGCCTAACACTCTGCTAGGGCACTTAGATGCTGCATCAGCAGCCTAACAAAGCAAGATGTCCTGATCTTCCCTAAGTTCTGCTGTTATTCAGACACTTAGCAGGGAGGTCCTTATGTTTCCAGAACCCAATTTGTTAAACATCTCAGAATACACTTACTATGAAAGCAGAATTGTACTGAAGTGTGGCAACTGTGGCTACCAATTCATTGCAAACATCAGTGAAAGTGGAGGAGGAAGAGGTGATGATGATGCAAAGCTGTGGTCAGGGAATTGTGTGGGAATTGAGAGGTAATGCTGCACTTGTGCCATTGCCTTACCTAGTTCTCAATCCTAATTCCCACATATTTGTATCCTTAATTTTTTACCCTGGTCATGCAGTTCCACCTAGAACAACATTATATGTGTTTCATATGTTCATGTTTTTATCAAACATCCTCAAATTCAAACTTTTCCTCTACATCCTAATGCCTCTTTTGAACTTTCTACTATATTGACACTTCCTTTTATAAAAAATAAAAAAAATAAAAATAAAACAAAACCACAAAAAACCACCCAAACATCCAAATATGTAGAAACTATACATTTTAGTTTTTTCTAGCTTCTACCAGCTAACTTCAAATAATAAAAAACAGTGACTCCTGTTTGATAGGGAATGAACTACTGATGCGAACGAACTTTGCTCTAGTAAAATTTATTTAGCAAACTAAGTAGTATATATCAGAATATAATCTGTAGAGCTGTAGATGCAATAGCATAATAAAATAGGAAATACCATATTTACACAGTGGCATAGTACCACAGAGCCTATCATTTTTGGTCCAATATTATTCCAGGTAGAATCTCAAAAGAAACAAGTCTTTGCCCACACCTCAGATATATGTGGAGTTGAACAACACATTGCAAAGAAACTCACATAACAAACAGCTTTTCTCAGATAATTTGAAGAGTGGTTTAGAAGTGTTACACTTTCCATCTCTCTATATTAAGAGATTACTCCCTAATAAGTTACTGCATTTTAAACTTCCTTCTACAAGAATGCATAGACTGCGAAAGCTTTTTTTCCAATATTGTCTTCTTTTCCTGCCTTATATCATGGCTTCACTCAAAGGACAAGGTACATTTCAGCAGAAGAGAATGAAACAAGTGAAACAAGGTTGTATGGTACTTATAGGAAATTGGAAGTAAATTATCAATTATCCTTTAGTGATACTATTTCTACATATCTAAACACCCCCAAAAATACAGAAGTAGATTGTTTCTACAATCCCCCCAACCTGAAAAACACATTGGAGGCTGACAGGTGTAAATTTTTCCACATCAATTCTGTCATACTGTGTATCTTTCAAAGCCACTGTCCCCATCTACCTCTACAGAACAAGAGCAAGGCTCCATGGAGAACTGATCCAAGAGACAAACCAGACAGGCTTGGCATCTACAGGGGAAGTTTGCTGTGCACTCATCTATGCTGCTGCTTCTAATCAAAATCAAGAACCTATTAAATTCTTCCCTTAGTTCTTCCCTGTGAAGTGGTCTAATGGAAAAGAGAAACATTTTTGAGGGGTATTGTTTAGGACAGTGAAAAGAAACTGCATCTTTCAAGTGTCTTGTGTTCTTCGATCTTGAGACCTGATTCCTGCCTCTCATTTTCACTACTCAGATCGAACCCAGGTCTGTCCAATTCAGCAGGATTATACTAGAGGGAAATCAGTGTAGTGGGTAATTAGAACCAGATACAGACTGCCAGTGGAGTCAGTATAGTGTCTGATGCTGCACGTGATCTTTTCACATAAACTATTACATTGACTTTATTAGGTGAAATTGCTCAAAATTAGGCTTATTTATAAGGGCTGTTAGATCAGATATTCTGCCAATTACTTCTGAGCTCAGTTCATCTGAAATCCACAGGAGAGATGTTGCAGATCTAGCAAGAGAAACAGATCATTATCTAAAGAAAGTTACTCTCAACTTTGCTGTGCATCAGCACCTTGCTTGCTTATTCTTGAATGAAGGGTTTGCATCAGCACTTCCCAATACAGTTTTCCCTCATTAAGGTCACTGGTACTGATAAATAACAGCAGAACATAAATTCAAATAAACCTGGTCAGTGAAGCCTGCTAGTCACTATTTCATGATATAATACATCTGTAAGAGGATATAACTCAAAATTCAGTGCAAAATGCCTTGGGTTTTTTAATAATATCTTTATGAGTTTCTTTTATCAACCTCTCATACGTAATATTTATTGGAAATAAATATGAGATGCACAGAGAACAAATAATGTGCGTTTATAGGAAAGATTGATAGAATGGGTAGTTGCCTGAATTCTGTGTCTGTTTATAGGCTGTACCTACTTCTGAAATCCAGCTGTGTTTTTTTCAAATCAAAATGTAGCACTAGCCAACATTTTAGGGAAAAAAGCCCCAACCATATGTTTTGAAACACTGAACATTTCTGAGGGCACCTCTTGACAGAAATTTGGCATTACCTTACTATTGACCTCAGCCTTTTTGGCCAAGGGACCTTGCTATTTTCTAGCTATATGACTAAGAGGTCCATGTATATAGATAGGCATGAGATAGATGTGTTTATAGCAACATGAATGTCATTGTTGCACCAACCTATCTAAATTTTATTCCCTATATTTTATCGAATGTGGTGTTTTTTAAAGAAAGCATTTTCCATCTTCTCTGTAGCCATATTGACTGCAGAGTATTCAGAAACACTTGAAGTGGCCAAAGGTAGAACAGCAACAGCAGTTTTGTGCTCCATATCCCATGACCATGAAAGATCCAGCTCCAATATTACACAGCATCCAGCACCTTCTGACAGTTTCACCTTCTTTAATCCTGGTGTCTCTGCCACGTAGCAATAGCTAAGTTCATTTAATTGAAGCCTGCAGTTTCAGAAGATGTCATGGCAAAGTGGGCTTATTTTCAATTCAAGAACAAAAGTACACAGGAAGGAAAATGGAAGAATGAGATCTGTTCAAAAACTATTTTGTGAATTGTAGAACTTTTTCTTACATGTCTGCCTTACCCATCTATTTGTTTTTGCTGCAATAATCTCATGCATGCATATTCCTCACCTATCCCAAGCAAGCCACAACCACCTCCCTTTCTGGGAATCACCCTCACAAAAAGAATTTTGCCTTCTTTTGACAAGGCTCAAGTCACCAGTCTGAGCATTGCTTGCTGACAATCTTCATGAATATTGTAAAGACATCATGTTTTGAGATTCTGAGTCCCCTATTACATTGTTCAATTAAGTGATCAAGGGGAGATAAAAGGAAAAGCCAATGTCTTGACTGCATGAAACCACACTTCTCACAAAACCAGCTTGAAAAACTTATCTTTAAAGATATATTAACTACTAATGGTTGGTTTACAAATGAGGCAAGAGAAATGAGTGAAAGCTCAGGTTGCTGTGATACCTAATAGCACATATTATAGCATTAGATAGCAGACAGAGAGCAGCATAATTAAAAAGGAAAGTTTATTCTGGATTTTTTTGCATTAACTAATCACCATATCTAAGTTGTCCATAGCTGCTGAACACTGCAAATCAAAACACAATTTGTAGACTCAGCTGGTTCTGCCCTACAGTAAGGGAATGGACTGAAAGGTTTATCTTTGCAGATTCTCTGTCAAAACCTGTATTTCTTTCTCTCTGCATTACAGTGGCAGCTAAGATAAAGTTAACCTTCATCAACTTTATCTTTCACAGCAAAGCTGGGCATTCTCTGGAAAGATATCCCTTATGAAGTGCCTTTTCCAACATTTCAGGTGTTACTCTGTTCAAAAACCTGAGAAGAAATTGAAGTCTGAGTGTCCTGACTGCAGATTAACCCAACATATGAATGTGTTTGTATAAGGAGAAAAAGTGTTTTTTAGAGTTATTTTATAAACTCCTTATTTTTGCTGTAAATATTTTGAATCATCTGGATGAATGTGTAGTAATAAATTAAATATTTCAAAGACCATTCTTTGGCATAAAAGCCAACCATGTCTATGAACAGCCCATCTCTATGCTAGTAAGTTGTTTTAAATGTTAGTGTGCTAACATAAAATCTGTCTACTGAGAACAAATTCTGGCCCAATGAACCTCTCAAAATATGCCTAGGAATTATTCTGGAGTGTTAATTTGCCATGACAAAAAAATATGTTAGTGGCTCTTTGAACAGATTTGAAGTGTAAATGATTGAGTTCAAATACTCAGGAACACTCTCCTGGAAGTGTTTAATCTTTTACAGACATAAACCCTACTCTCAAATTCAAGATGTTGATATTCGGGGTTGTTTTTTTGAGCAGCAAATATTTATATAACTTACCATCAGAGTCTGACACTGCTGGCTCGGATGTCTGAGATACCATGGAGACATCTTCTGGCCTTTCTGCCAAATTATCCCCCTGCAATCTAAATTGTAAAAAAAATGCAGTGAAAACGTTTGCAATCATATGCCATGGATAAGACACAGAACATTATCCCTGGCTACACACCCTGCTCACAACATTGCCCTAATAAAAAGAGCAGCTTTGCTGAAAAGCTCACAGTCATGGTTCAGCCCTAACCCAGACTGCCTGGTCAGCAAAACTAGCCTCCAAGGAACTGCCAACTGAGTCCTAGCTGATGAATTTTGTGTCTTACTTCACAAAAGTGGGGGTTTGGTGTGCATGTGAAACTGCAGGCTTCCTTCCCTACCAACACCTGGGCTGGTGAACATGTCCAGGATGAACTATAGCCAATGGAGAAGCCACAAGGGAGCAATTTTGTTTTCTGAAGGACTGCAGCCAGTGGGGAGATCCCACAGTGGAGCAGTTGAAAACTGTGGTTAGGAAGGAAGGCAGAGAGAGGCTGTAATGGACTGACCACAACCCTGCGTTCCCTGTCTCCCCTGCACTGCTCAGTGGGTGGGGAGAGGAGTCTGAAGTGAAGGAAAGGGAGGAGGAAAAATGTAGTTTTAATGTCTGTCTTTTAGTTTCTCATCACCTAAGCCTATTTTAATTGGCAATAACTTAAACTAATTTTCCCCAAATCAAGTCTGCTCAGTCCATTACAGTAACTGGTAAACAATTTTTCTATCTTCATTTTAACCCACAAGCTTTTACTTCCTATTTTCTCCTGTCATCCTGATGGCTGGGTAGGGAACTGGCCATTAGCCAAAGTTAACCCACCACAGGGAAATATATGCAAGAATATTTCCTTCTCCTTTATTACTTCTTAAAAGGAAAATACAGTAATCATGGCAGACTTTGTCTTCAGGCTTTCCCACTGCACCAGCTGACTGCAAGGCCTTGACAGCAATTTATACAAATAATGCCTGTATCTGTTCTTTCCAATGAGCATCCCAGGAGTCCCACCATCCTTCTCCAGGCTCTTATGAATCCTGAGTACAAATTCTGCTCTGAAGAAATGCTTTGTAGGTCTAAATGCAATATAACTTCCATTTACATAAAGGTTATCTTACCTTGGATTTATTCAGACATGAAAAGAATGGGAATAAAATATAATTCAATTTTGCAAAGCCCAGGAATCATAAAAATGCATTGAAGTAAAACCTTGGGGAAAGAAATAACTTATCTCTTGGAAGAAAAAAAAGTGCTTTCCACTCTGCATTCTTACTCTCTGCAGCTGTTTTACACTAAGCTTGAAATTAACCTTTGAAACCAACTAGAACCCCCTTATCTGCTCTATCTAAATTTGATATTTTATGACTCTCACGATTATCTAATATATATGGATCTTAAGTCATCTATTTGTTTGTACTCCTCAAAACCATTTCCCAACTCCCTCCTCCAATTATTTTATCTCCTTTTATTGCCCCTAGAATGATTTTATTTATTTATGATGGAAAGCTCAATGTAAATTCATAATATTTCTTATCTAAGGAGGCAGTTCCACAGAACACAAAACTCCTCAAGACAACCAAATGTAAAACTTAGAAGCCGTAAATCTAATTTTGAGAATTATTTCTATGAATCCTTTATAGTTCTGCACCTGGCTCCAGTTGACAATTCTTTAAAAGCCTATTTTGTCAAACAGAAGCAAATAACTTTGAACCATTATCCTAGAGATATTCAAATAGGGAGAGAAAAAATTGCAAATGAAATAACTATGCAAAAAAAGGAAGATCTCAAAAATCACATCATTTTCCTCTGTAATAAAATTCACCCATCCTCCTTCATTATGTACATATGCACATTTACTGCAAGCACATATTCAGTCTTAGAAAGATATGCACAAAATTGCAGGAACCAGAAGTGAGATACTCCTCTCTCCAGCCACGTTGGTAGTTCATTTATATTTAACTCAAAGGAAAATTACTCCAACCTTTTCTGCTTACATTACAGTCAACTGTAATGTAACAATAACAACTATCTCTAGAAGTAGGAGATGCTTCTTTTATCCCATCAGAATTTTCAAGATTTTATGATATGTTCCCATTCTGAGCTTCAATAAATCCAAACCAGACATGAATAACTGAAATTATTCTCCTCTTATTCTAGAATTTAGATATATTTAAGTGGCCTCATGAAGAACACACACACACAAAAAAATCTTTTCAGTGTATCTAATCAGATAATCCATTTCATATGATTTTGTTTTGTAGGAAGAAATGGTTGTGGTACTGGGTGGATGGGTGAATAGGATGTTTGACACATCAGGACTTTATTTTCACATCCAATTTTCAACTTATTTATAAATTTCTTACACACAGATTCATAATAGGATAGATTCTCATGAAAGTCAAGCAACAAAAAAGTCACGAACACTATTTCTTACCAAAACACTTCTGTTACTTGGACTATTTCTTCTTCAAAAGTAGTATTATTCATAAGACATTTCCAGAGTAAAATGAAAACACTTAAAAACTCTTAAGCAGAAAGAAGCATACATTTTAAAGACACATAGTTTAGAAGAGTCACATAAAAACTATTTTACCAACACTTGATGGACTATTTCAGCTTTTAACCAAAACATTATTTCAGCTACTAATTATTTTAATGTGAGTCTAAAGTTGATACCTGATAGAAAACATTTTTCCCATATCTGTTTCTAGTGTGATCTCTTGCTTAGATGACATTGTTTCAGTTACACTAACCAGCTGCATGTTGGAGCTTTAAGAGCTACAAAAGCAAACAGCCTAGAGATAATTGCAATTTTCTTTGGCCCCAAAATGCATTCTGTAGGGCTTCTTCTAAAAAAACCGTGAAGGAATTCAGGACCAAAATATTCTGAATAAATTCCATAGATTTGGTGCAGAGTAATTATATGGGGTCTGTCACTACAAACAAGCTCGTGGATGTGTGAATCACATGCCTACTGCCAGTATGATTTAAAAAATATGATTCACAGATTCACAGAATGGGTCAGGTTGGAAGGGACCACAGTGGGCCATCCGGTCAAACCTCCCTGCTCGAGCAGGGTCGTCCTAGAGCACATGGCACAGGATGTGTCCAGATGGTTCTTGAGTATCTCCAGTGAAGGAGACTCCACAACCTCTCTGGGCAACCTGCTCCAGTGCATGGTCACCTGCACAGTAAAGAAGTCTTTCCTCATGTCCAGGTGGAACTTCCTGAGCATCAGTTTCTGGCTACTGCCCCTTGTTCTATTTCCTGGCATCACCAAAGAGAGCCTGGATTCAGCCTCTTGACACTCTGCCTTCAGACACTTGTGTACACTGATAAGTGTACACAAGATACTCTCAGTTGTGTCTTCTCGAGGCTGAACAAGCCCAGCTTCCTCAGCCTTTCCTCATTACAGAGATGTTCCAGTCCCTTAATTGTCTTTGTAGCCCTCTGCTGGACCAGCACTAGGAGCTCCATGCCCCTCTTGTCCTGAGGAGGCCAGAACTGGACACAGCACTCCAGATGGCTTCACCAGGACTGAGGAGGGTTAGAATCACCTCCCTCAACCCACTGGCAGTGCCCTTCCTAATGCAGCCCAGGGCACCATTGGCCTCCTTGGCCCCAAGGACACACTGCTGGCTCATGGACAGCACCAGGACCCCCAGGCCCTTCTCTGCAGAGCTGCTTCCCAGCAGGTCAGCCCCCAGCCTGTGGTGGTGCAGGGGGTTATTCTTCCCCAAGTGCAGCACCCTGCATTTCCCTTTGCTGAATTTCAGATGGTTCTTCTCTGCCCATCTCTCCAACCTGTCAAGGTTGAATGCAGCACAAATTCCTCCAGTGCACTAAATGTAGACATACACAATGATTGTCCTCTATGTCAACACTGCTGTTCTGTGACTCTCTTAAGATCAGTACTTAGAGAAACTAAAGTAAATTTAGCGTTATAGTAGAATGCTAGAATTAAAAAAACCCAACATAGTTCATGTAATACTTCCAATGACTACATGGGATTAATAAGAATAATTACAAACACTTAATTACAAGCATAGAGTCTTTCTAACATCAGGGCCTTAAGAGGAGATATAAAATATTCTGAAAACCAAGAAATGGAAATGCTTTATCATAGCAGGATATCATGTGCATTAATAATTGTCTTGTGCTAGTGTATAATAGAGGTTGTACTTTAGAAAATTTCTGAGCCAGATAAAATTCAGAGGGTGATTGTCACTTATAAACAGAGAAATTTAGGTTATATTTAGGTTAATGCTATTTTGACCTAGTCTTCCAGTAATATGTCACTTAAATAACCAAAATCCCATTCTATTCCTTCCTAAAATGAACCAGCAGAAGGGTTATCATTTTTAGACAAAATCTCCTTTAATCCCAAATAAAAAACTACAGGCAAGAATTATATAATTACTATGCATTTGGCTGGCCTTCAAATTCTGGTACACAACTAAGGACTTGTTTTTATTTTTAAACATAGCAAACTAGAACTGAATAAGTGTGCTCAAATTCTGATATTCCCTAGAGGTGAACAACAACAGAAACTGAAACTCCACTTGAGAAGAAATCCTGAAAACCTGTTATTTCAAGAAAATACAGATGCTTCTGCTGACTTTTTAGTGGTGAAGAAAAATTCCTCCAGGGGCTCCAGGACAGCAAAGGGCACTCTCCAAGAAGGAGGGAAAATTACATGTCTAAGCACTGCAGCTCCAGCCATTCTCTCTGCTCTGCCCTGTGACAGCTAAATTTTGTTGAATCTGAATAAACACTGTAAAACATTTTGGTTTCTGTGAAACACTATTCCTGAAAACACACATTTAGTTGGAAAATTCCTGCTCTACATTGCTGAAGACTCATTTGATTTCTTTTAGCTAAATACAGTGAGAGGAGGGGACAGTTTGTTAAAGAATCCTTAAATTTTTCAGCAAAAAGAGCAGTAAAGTTGTTTTCATGATCAGGTGTATATTTTTAAGGCTACAACAACAAAGTTCTCCGAAAAACAGAGGTAGTGTTGTGTTTGTGTTAGAATCTTAAGGAGATTTTGACTTGTTGAATTATTTTCCTTAAATTATTTCAAAGTAGGTTACCTATTCTCTTGAATTCCATGACTGATAGTTTCTTTACAAAGTACTTATTATTTTGCATCAAAAACTCTAATACACATTTTGTAAGATTAATGAATATCATGAACTTACTAACAAAAGAAACTTCTTATATGCATAACATGATGATGTTCCTTTGGCAGCCAAAGGGAATTTAAGTCAGAGATGAGAAGAAGGATGAATTTGACTTACTGGACTTCCTTTTTTTTTCCCTCCTTTCAAATCACCTACTTCCTTTTTGTGATTTAAACCTTCACATCTACATCTAAAATCTCTCTCTGATAGCACTGTAATACTGAATTATAATTTTCCTAGGACAAATACATCATTCCAGGGAAGGTATAGCAACAGAGATCAGACAACAAAAGTCCTGAAAGGCCCCACACACTTTTAGGTTACACTGAATGTTTTCTTGCACCTTTCCCTAGCAACATCCACACCAGTAAAAGTATTTCAAGCTTCACAATCATCTGTCCTGACTTGCCTATGATATGGTAGTATACTTCTTCTTTGTTCCCAAAAATACTGATCCAAATTCTGATCTCATGGACCTTGACTTACTGACTCCACAAGTTCTGCACTCCCTTACACTGCTGTAAAATCCAAAGCTTTTTCAGCACCAAAATATAAAGCCAGGAATTTCTGACATATTCCATTTGTTTTACTAATGTCTTTTACAAATATAAAAATATTAAAACTGTGCCAGAAAAATTCCTATTGTATTCACAGGTACAGAAACAAAAACATGTCAGTTTTCCAGTACAGACTGTACTGGTTAATATAGTGGTAAAATTATATTAAATAAATATTATTAAAAATATACAGGCAAAAGTACTCTTTATCTGGTAAAACTCATCAGCTTTAGCTACACACACTAGCTTCCTAATGAAGATTAGATTTCAAAAAAAGTTTATATGATTTTTAGATCAATGAACTGTAGAAGAAGAATGCCTTAGATCTATGGGAGGAGGATCCTGTAACTAAGGATTGTGAATTTGGTGAGCAATGAGAGTGGCTTCCACCTCTGAAGCTCTGGAGCTTGTCAATAGAAAAGCTCTGGAGCATGTCACCTTGTTATATTAAGAAATCAGTGTCACAGTTTCTGTTTTCACCATACATGAAAATACAGGAAGCATCTGCATTGAAGAGAAATGAAGCATGAGGACTATTGGATTATCCTGCAGAACATTACCTAAGAAGGCAGATATTTCTAATATCAAACTATAAGACTACATGAATAAATACAGATATTTAATACAATTTCTGAACAAAATGTAGGAATATATGCTTAATGACACAATCAGCATGCCTCTCAACAGAGACTTATAATCCCTTTAAATTCACTTCAAAAATGTGATGCAAGGCTATCAGACAGGAGTATGTTGTTCCTACCAGCAATTCTATTCATGTGAGATAAACAGCATTTGTATTATTTGAGTTTTACCCTAATCTAAGATACAGTTAATCTAAAATAACTTCATTTTCATCTATACCATTCAAACCACAGTCAATTTATTGCTTTTGCACTTACTTTCTTAAGGAGACTATTTCTCAGTGCTTAAACACTAGAACACTGCAAATTATTTGAAAATTCATAAAACCAGTAGTTAAAAATGGGTTTTGGTTGACATCCATTCTCCTTCTGCAAATTAAACACATTATTTTCCAGTCACTTGGAAATTTTTGTGGAAAGTTTCCACGTCACCAGTAGATAATACACAGCATAATGTTTTCAGCTGGTAATATAAGAATATACACTTACTGAGCAAAACTTACACATTGACACAGCCTGCAAAATAATCTTTTTTGTGTGCTGTTTGCCTTTTCAAAATGTCTGAATGCAGGTCTTTGTGCCTTTAAATAAGTACACTCTGCAGCTATTTCTGAGGAGAATCAAAAGTGGAAATATATTTCCCAGAGTAAGGAATCCATAAAGAGACTGAATTATCTAATCCTTTTACAAGATGGGGAATTAGGCCATTCTTATGGCAATCTTTTATCTGCTGCTGGCTTCAAACCATTATCTCACAGGAGAAAAATTACAGTCTTTGTCAGTCTTTTCAGACTTAACACTCTTTCTTCTCCTGTGAACCATTTTTTCTAGGACTTGTGAAAGAGTTTTGTGTGTGAATGTGCATTTGTGTCTTTAAGGGCTATATTAAATTGCTATCCAGAGCCTCAAATTATGACCAACGAGCTTCCTTAAGCTCATGATCTCTTGGCTTCCTCCCTATATCATTTTCATCCAGAAGAAACTGCTGTGGCTAATATACAGCACAGCGTTGCACAAAACAGAAAGAATCTATAAACACTGCCATAGAGAATTAGCTTGCAAAGCACACATCAAAGAGAGCAAAGGAAGAGAAGGGAGAAAAGCTTGGTAAAACACTTGTCTTTTTAAATTATTGAGGGGGTTAAATGGGTTTTGTAGGGGAAAAGAGAAAGAGATGTCTCGACAAGATCTACAAATGACGGACAGAATGAAGCAGATGTTCCCTCCATTAAATTGAGAGACAGCAGAATAATTTTCAGGACAGCAAAATAATATTAATTTCATTTTCAAATATGCCCTTATTGCCTTAATTTTTAAAAATCAAGACTAGTACATTCAAAAGGCCTAAAAAATCCTTTACATCTACTGTTCTGAGAATTTCTCCACAGCACTTTTAAATGTTCACAAGTGCACCAGCCTGCTCAAACCAGCTCTCTCTTTTTACAATCAGCCCAAAATAAAAAAATAATAGGTACTGTTGAACAATAGTTCTTATAAAAGATAGTCTAGTTACACATGAGTAGCTCACAGCATCTTATGCTGCATTCTTCCTGCATAACCAACACCAGATATTGATACCCTGTCAGTTAAGTTAGAGAAGGGCTACAGATAAACTGGGTGCACTGCCACATTTCCAAAACCAGACTTATCATTAGAAGATGTATGTATTAGAAGATGTAAATCAATTTGTAATGTAAAAGCAATTTTTATGTACCTAGTGCTCATGTTTCAAGTCTAAGTCTCTTTTCACTAACACCTAAACACTTATCTTTCTTCAAACAAATGGAAGTCTTCCATTACTTTTATGCTGATTCACAGATATTTAGGTCAAAAACAACAAGTTTACCTCACATCTGCAGACTATAAGGAAGTAAAATAGCTGTTAAATCTAACACAGAGGCAAATATGTCATCTGAAAACACTGATCTCTTCACAGCTTACATAATCTTTGATAACAGATGATATTTTTATTATCACAGCATTTCATGGAATTTCTGATAAGACTGAAATTATTGCTTGGTGAATTTACCAAGTGGGAAATTCATGTAAAAAAAGAGGGAGTAAAGAAGTCTGATCTTCCCAGGAATTCTGTCTAAACATTTCATGTAAATCTATTTTTTACTGCTGCCTTCCCAAGACACTGTTAAGATTTTGAAAACAGAGAGACTTTGGCCATTCTTCCAAAACACACACTCATTGGGAGTTTAGGACTAAAAATTATACTATCTTGTGCATTTCAGAGGTCAAACTTAGATCCATGAACTCAAAAAATAATTTGAAATCACACAGATATTCTCTAATTTTTGCATACAGTTAAGATGTTCTAAAGAAACATGAGACAGTGAAAGGAAAAGGCAAGACAGTGTGTTACTGTGACAACTTAGTAAGTCAGCCTACAAAATCTTAAAAATTTATTTATAGTCCGCCTCTGATTACCACTGGGGCCAGTAAAAACATTTTCTGAATGATTTTCTTCTTCAGTGTTTTTCTCTTATTTTGAAAGAACAAAATAGCAAAGTGGTACACCACTCCAGGAAAGAAAAGATAAAGTGATTTATTTTAGCTGTACTTACCACTTACAAAATCAGAAGACAATGAATACATTATTGTGGTTATTTATGCATCAAAACTGGGCAAATTATTCACTGCCCAAATTCAACTCATTGAAAAAGCAAACTGAAAATTCGCTTTTTTTTTTTTTGCCACAGCTTTTTCTTTTCCTGTAATTATTTTTGGTTTTCTACTTTATAAGAATTTCTAACTAGTCAAAGGAAAAATATGGGGTTTGTTCTCAATTTTCCAAAGTGAAAGGAGATTTTTAAAAGTTATAAAGCACTACCATATGGAGTGTAATTTACTTGTTTGCCACTATTAAAAGGAAAAATATGCAAATAAAACATTTTGTTTAGGACAAAGTCTGTGAAGCTGGCACAAACAAACATAAGGAAAATTCAGCTCTTTGAAACAAGAGGTCCAATAAAGCTAAGGTTACAAAAAAATAGATAAAGGAAAAAAAGAATGCAAAATAGTGACATGAGTCATTTGGAATGTTTAGTAATTTCTCCCCTAATAGCCACTTAGAAATAGTACACAGTCAGAAAGATAATATAAAATGCATGACAGGAAAGAAAAAATATGTGCATATAATCAAAAGTTTTGATAAGATTTGAAGACATAAACTTCTTTAAAGTCTGTACATGAACCCTAATCACAGAATTTTTCCACTAACATTCATTCTGTACCAACCACCTCTGTTTGGAAACACTTTTTTTCCCTTGGCACTTTGAAGTAATTTGTTCCCAGATTTCAGGAAAATTAACAAACCAGAAATTTCTGCCAGAAACTGAGTCACCAAGCTGGCCTTACCACTACTGGGCAGACATACAAAGACTATTCTTTATGCAAATACATGCACAAAACCACACATATACCTGTGCCCATTCCCCAGTATTACATCACAGTGTACAGAGCCAAATAAGGGATTATATGGAGCACTTGAGAGGTTATTCTTTCTGACACATCTGTGTATTATTGATTAATAATATTAGAGTTTATGAAGAAAAACAGAGAGTTATTTTATATTCACTGTGATCAGGTTTTGTTCTAATTCCACCACCTCTTAACACTGCAGTTAAAGGGATGATTATAGTTCATGTAAACATACCTGAACCACATTTAAATTAGCAACTGCAGATTTCCTTCACACAAAACTGCAGTTTTGACAATTCATGTAGCAGCTAAGGAATATTTGCACATGCAGAACTTTTCCTGCTAGAATTCAATGCAGACATAGCCTTTTATTATGTCACCCAGGCAGCACATACTGGTCAGGATAAGGGGAAAACTCTCCATGGAGTTTCAGTGCCATTTAGTTCTGCATGCATTTTCAAGGTGTTACTCCCTTGGAGGTGACTGATGTCAGAATGCTCAGTTTGGGAAAGAAATCTTACAGTCTGACTTGAACAGCAGCAGTCTGCTGAAACCAGAGCAGAAGCATCACTGTGCTGGCTTAGTCTAATTTGGCAGAGCATAAACCTAGACTACCTGCCAACAAAATGCACCAGTAGCAAAAGTTAAATCCTTCCCTCTTCCAGGACTTATGGCATCTGTAGGGGATGTCAGAGGTTGTCCCTTTTTCACCCTACCCAATCAGCCTCTATCCCTATGTTGCACAGTGCAGCATTCATTCCCTGACACCTTTCCATCCCCACTTCTAGAATTATTTTGGGATTACATGCCTGGACAAGGTAGGAGAACCCATCTAAACATAAGTCAGCCAAGTCAGTGGTTTCAGTTCAGGAACACAATGACAATGAGAGCAGACCAGTCATGAACACTAAGGAAGGGATCTTGTGCAGAGTGGAAGTTGAGGAAGCTCAGTGATCTTCCTTCCTTCCTTTTCTCGAGGAAATCTTCCAGGAGCCCACCATTGTTGTGTTTTTCAAATGTAGTCCTTAATCAGTATTTATGATCTTCCTCATAGGAGTAATTAATTTCATTAATTTTTCTCTTTGTTGCCCCAAGTTTCAGGAGTTTTGTCTGAGGACAACGCATACAGTAAAATGGTTTTTTAACAGCAGTTTTTTCCCTTTTTACAGTCATCAGCTAGTTAAACTAGATTCATTTGTCAAGCTTCAGACTATTTTCTTCACAGTTCATTATCAAGTTTTCCCTGAAATGCTTCTTTATGACCTCAAGTCTCACTAGTATTTGTTAGAGCTTTGTGATACTGAGATAAAGCACTTCCACACAAACTTTAAGATTATAAAATGGTTGAAGCTAAATTTACAGCATAGAATTTCTCAGCCAACCAATTAATTCCTGTTCTTTTCTAGACATATATGATGGTAAATTCAAACAACACTTCGATAGTTTCCACCACTAATCTGAAGTTTATGACAAATTATAGCTGACTCCTTCAATTCTTTTGTCTCCTCCCCTGTAGGTTCCTGGTTGTCAGGCCTTTATGTCATGAAGATCTGCTCAAAGTCCAGTGGTGTATTGCACCAGTGGAGAACTGACACATGATTTTTAAATTTCACATAGCACCACATAGTTTATATGGTTATATCCCAGGTATGCATGGACATAGTGGAGACTGTACTGTAGAAAACTAAACTAAAAAAATCCAAATTGTTAAAGAAAAGGTAACTGGTAAATAAGAAAGCTGATTTGAAGACTGTTTGGAGGCCAAGACATCTTAAAGGAGTAAAAGTCACAGATGACGAGCAGCATAACAATGAAGGTTTCACAGGCAAGGCAAACTGGCATGAGAATTTTTGAATACTTTCTTGAAACTAAGTTTTCCAAAAACATCTATAATGGCAGCATGCACAGAGCACCTCATTTATTCCACATTAACAGCTCAAGGATACAAGTTACTATACTTGAACTGTACTCCACATCCCAATGGTGACAGTCTTTAGAAAAGTCCCATTTATTTTATTTTTAATGCAGAGATGTACTTTGTTTGTTTATACCTGTATTTTTGATTCCTCTAATATGTTAAAAGGCCTTACTACACTGTCCTTTTGCTTCAGCTAATCTTAAAATATTAGCTAAAACATTGCATCTCAAACCCACATTTGTATGCAACTAGTGCTCCTTCCCAACATTCTTGTTCAGAAGCCTTCAAGCTTGTGGCACAGTATGTTTTCTATAATCCCATTTCTTTTTTAATCACATGCAACCCCTTTTTTGTATTCTATTGATGTTAAAAAGAATGAATGCAGCCCTTGCGCTATTAAAAACAAAAAGCTTCTTACTTTCAGGAATGCATTGGCAAGACTCCACAAGAACAAGATTTAACTTTTGAGCATGGCAGTGGGCATACAAGGCTAATGGGTGGTCCTTAAAAAAAAGAAAAAAGAAAAAGAAAACCCCCTGTAATTCATTCAATAGTACATTAATATTATCTTTTACCTTATGGTTGATTAAATTCTTGCAAAACGCTCAATGTGCAAGTCACAATGCATATGAGAAATATGGAAGTGTTGTTTGGCTTTTACAAATTGTCATTTAAGTATCTATTTAACCCAAACAAGTTTTGTTAATGTGTGAGGATGTCTTATGATTCATTAGCCAAACCTGAAATTCATTTGTTTTGCCTATATGTGAGAAAGGATTCACAAAAACATGTTACAGAATGAGTCAGTTTATTTTATAAGTCAGTTAGACCAACTGTACCCTTAGACAAAGAAGGAATTATTATAAAAATTTTGCTCAAATAATCTAAATCCAGATCTGTTTTACTAGAAGTGCCCTTCCTAATTTTTCAGGCTAAATAGAGAAAAAGCAAACCTTCCAAATACAGGGTCAGGGTTTTTTGTAGCCTTTTTTCTGTATCTATAAACCTTGTTTTGTTCCACCTTGTGAATGATGTCACCCCTTTATTTAGATGACTTAATATGCTACTTAACTTGCCCTGTAGTCCAAGAGCAGCTATGGGAATAACATTGTTCTGGTAGCTACTTCCCCATTTGAAAAACCTCTTAAAGCTGTTATCCATCTGCATTTCGCTCATCGTGTGTGAAACATCTATACAGAAAACAGTAAGCTCTCTGTTTCTTACAGTTATATGCCAGACTACAAACCAATTTATATTCCACTAGAATTAACCCTTCCTTTAATTTCTCATCTCCCTCTGGTGACTTATTTTTGCAGGGGGTGTTGGGTTTTTTGGGTTTTGGTTGGTTTGGGGAGATTTTTTTATTTTTTTTTAAATCTTAAGCTGTAAAAACCAATTTGGTGTGATAGCTTGAAAGAATTCCTCATTTTTATCTCCTAGATGTCTGGGTGGAGAACTTTACCTTTTTTAAAAATTACTGACCTGCTCTGTCATAACTATCTACCTATTTATTATTTGAATGTGATTGGTGAAATTCTCATGATTGAAGATTAAATATCAGTTTCTAAAAAAAGTTACAAGTTTGGGAGTTTTATTCTAGTTCAAATTATGTCAGTTCTGAATCTCATTTCTTATGAGTCCCAAACAACTTTGTACTTTTGTCTAAGAGACTTAGGGCAAGTGAGAATATTTTCCCAAATGCAGTGCCTCAACACCATTGCAGGTTTCCTCCACAATATAAACTGGATTTAGTTTGTCTTGTAACAAATTTGGTTTTTATCTCTAACTGTAGTCACTTCCATTTGGCATTCCTCTTTAGTGGTACAAAGGGAAGGAGCTAAACTGGAGCTAAATGAAGTCTGATCACAAGTATCTCAGCATGGAGGGAACCATTGGTTTAGTCCATTCTTCTCACAAGTCACTGTGCTCTCATTGTAGGAAGCTCCAAGAAGCCACAAAATCTAAGATCTATAGCTGCACCCTACTGCAGGTGGCTTTATGGGGCATACAAAATGAAACCAGCACGCCTCTCAGGCTAAGGTAACCTACACATAGCCATAGACCTGTTCATTCTAATTCTCAGATAATGAAGAGGCTAATGATTTATGGCAAGAAAATGTAATCCTAGAAGCAGGAGGGTCCAAAACTTACACACTATTTTCATGAAGAAATAGGGTGGAATTTTGATAAGAATATTCATCCTTTCCAGGTGAGATACAAAATATTAAGCCAAATTAATTAAAGCTAGTACTGAAAAACTCTTTCAGCTTTCTCAGGAAAGCTCCAATATACCCAAGAAAGTGAGAAAATGTCTGAAAAAGGTGTCATAGAAGGTAAATTGAGTGGAGAGTAATCAGAGCAAAGCATTTAAAAAAAATATAGCACGGTGAAAGAAATCAATTATGCAAATGCATGAGTAAAATTCAACTTCTTGTGCGAGCCAAGACACATGTTTCCTAATATTTGGAACTTAGCCAATTAAATTTCAAGTAAAAAGTCATATTTCTCCTAATGACAGCCAAAACACCTTCAGCAAACCTAATTTGGTAATCTGACTTGACAAGCCCTATTATCTATACAACACTCCTGCCATTAATAGCTCAATTCATTTCAAATCACCTTGCACAACTGAAAAATGAACATTAAGAGGAAAGATACCTTTTTCATTATAACCAAAAGCATGCCTAACAACATCTATTGACTTCTTTTTCAACTGTTTTCAAATAGGTCTACAATCAAATTACTTCGTATTTATATACACTCTGTTCACCACATGAGACAACTTAGAAAATGGAATATGGAAACATAAAAATATAACTTCTAAAACAAATTAATACACTAATAGGTTCTGTATTATTGCCTTACATTAAATATTAGCTTTTGTCATAACAATGGAAACAAATGCCAATTCTGAGAAACTGAGTCACTGAGATGATCCAAATTCTCAGACTCTAATTTTACAGTACAGTATTTTCAATGGCTATATCATTGACTAACAGAAAGCAAACAGGAAAAAAACTGTCTTCCTGTCTATGAAGCCACTCGTTTCATCCAACTGTCTGTACCCACTACTTCAGCTGCTGCAAGAAGGCTCCAAACAAAACTCCTGTGAAGGTACTGAAGAGAGAGCTAATTGCACTAATAACTATGTTGAAGTGAGGAAAGGTGTCCTCAGCAAGAAGGAAGGAATGCTCCAAAAGAATGGATAGATTTTATCACCTTGAAGAAAAAATGAGTTTCCACACTGCTGAATACAACAGAAATACCCATTTGTCTCTTTTGACTTCCTTTGCTCCTGATGAAATGGTGTATACTTTTTATTCCTCCAAAGTTTAAAGAAATTGCTAAACTGCAACAGGAGTGAAAAGAATCACAATCATAGTAGATATCATCCAGTTCCTCATCAGTTTCCTTAAACACAGTAGGGAAATTATTGAAGGTGTACAGGCAAAATAAAGCATTGTTTTGCATTCTCTGATAAGTGAAGTGACAAAAGGGATTTTGTGAGATCTTTCTCTCCCAGCTCATATTTTAAAGGGCAGAATCATTTATTACATGCAGTTGAAGAACAATAGCAATAGCCAAGGTTGCTGTTTGGCTCAAGATCTGAGCCGTTTGTTCCCTGGTGGGCAGGATTGAGAGAATATATAGTATCTTGGCACCTGCTGTTAGCAACTACTTTAGGGAATTCAAAATTTAATTAACCTTCATAGTAATCCATAAAAGATGTTATGTAAGTTCAGAACTTCAGAATTTAGAAAATGTAAGGTTTCTATACTCCTTACCTTTCTACTTGTTAATCCATGGACAATGGATGCCAAGTGAAAAAATGTGCCACACTTTCGTGTAGGTAGTTGTTTGGAACCATTTTACAACATAAGCAATTTGTTTGTATGAATTGGGAAGAATCCCATGACTGGCATGTTTGCTCTTTGCTTAAAGCATAAGGCCACACTGCTGACAAGCAAAACTCTCTAGAATTACAAGGCCATCCAGTCACTGCTGCTCTGACAGTGCTGTGAGCTGAAGTTCCCTGAGGCTCCACAACTCTGCTAGAGATGCTATTGCACGAGTGATTCAGTATGACTGTAGTTATGCTTTCAGAGCATCAGAAAATGTCTTGAAGCCCCTCTGTCTACATAAGTGCTTTAGAAAAGTAGTAATTTACGAGCAAAATGGGGGAAAAAAAGTAGAAAAAAGTAGGGTGGCATATGGCCAAACTTTTGACTTAATTTCACCACAGGTTGCTTTTTATTTACAAGCGGCTAATCCGCTCTCAAACTACACAATAGAGTAGCCATTGGCAAAGGCACCAGATAAAATTGGCATGCCTCTGTATTGTTCTTGTTAATCTGAACCATTAACAGAAGGGTGAGAAGGCTAGTTTTGTCATTTAAACAGGCTTAAATCCTTTCTCCAAATGAGCTTTTGTCTACATAGAAGAATTCACCCAGGAAATT
Organism: Notiomystis cincta; assembly: GCA_013398075.1. Classification (NCBI taxonomy): domain Eukaryota; kingdom Metazoa; phylum Chordata; class Aves; order Passeriformes; family Notiomystidae; genus Notiomystis; species Notiomystis cincta. The sequence goes on along the minus strand of VZRX01022894.1, from coordinate 115,273 downwards.
TAAGGGGTTTCTGTTAGTGTTGCATTCTCGAGTTGACTAAGCTACAGGAATATCAACCTGTTTATTTGGCCTTCATACTGTAAATGCAAAAATTACTTCCAGCTGTCAAAACCAAAAGGAGTTCAACCTGATTAAATTATTTCTCAGAGGTGAAACAGGATGAGATTATAAAGTGCTAAGAAGCAACTATTTGAAATCCTGAGCTGCACCTGTGCAACTAAATCTCCATTTATACAGGTGCTTTTCAAATTGGATTTGAACCCTTAAATTCCCTGATTCATCCCCTGAAAAACCACAGAAGCTCAAATAACTAATGAAATTCAGAGACAGAAGGGCTTAAAATAGTTTCAAGCTGTGAAGTAAGGCCTAAGACTAACTATGTTCTTTGATTCACTGTTGATGAGACGTATCAAGCATAAACATAAGTTGCACAATTCGAATGCCAGAGGTCATAGGGTAGCCAGTAGCTAAGTAATTATTTTTTTTTAGCACAAGAGAGGTCACCACCTGGCCCATAAGCACAACACACAGCCAAATACCTGGGGGAAAAAAATGTATTGGTTAGCATGATCTGGTTTTCTTTTGATTTTACCTGGCACATCTTGCACATATATTCAATGTGACCTTTGCTTGAGGCTCAGCCATATGAGCACTTCGAGTTTGATTGAACTTGCTCCCAGAAGACACCACACTTGTCACTCCTTCCATTCTGAGATCATCAAGATCCTCTGCAACAAGACAGAACAATGGGATGAACACAATTAAATTTTGTAGCAATAAAAGACCCTCACTAAAAGAATGGAACTGCTCAAAAATCAAAACGAAAACATAGTTACTTGCATACTAATAGGAAAAGACACTTGAGAGCATTTTTATATTTATATATTATCACTGTCTTATAAGGGGTTCCTTAAAAAATATTCAATATAATTTCCACATCAAGCCATGCTGCATATTTTTAAAATCTTTATTTATCTGATTCATTTCTTAAAAAATTTGTCATCAAGAGATGTTGTCCAATAGCTCCATTTGACACAGGACATATAGAAGACAAAAATAATTTTTTTGAAGGTATGATACTCCTCTGTGGTTTTTTCATCATCTATTCACTTGGCAATGAAAAAATATTGATAAAATAAAAGTGTTCTGCTAAACCCAGAAAATGTGAAATGGACATATATATCACATTGAAAGGGACCATAATGTGCATACTTTAATCTACCATATTCCTGTAATATGGGCAACTCATAATAATAACTGAATTTTCAACTACTGTAAAATCATTCACATTTTGAAGAGAGGCAGCAGAGAGTCTTGGAGAATTTTTTTCCCAAGATGACACTGGAATAGTGTAGCTCAGCTGGACTATAAATGAATTATCTTGGTTTACAGTCAGGCCATTCTTTAGAGATTAATCTCTATATTTTTTGCTAACACAAAACAGGCAAGTTCTCTATGCTTTATGTATCTATAAAGCCCAATTTTCAGTTGTTTATAACATGATTAGACTCAAGCTGAAACATAAACAAGCAAAGCACTGGCTAACTTCTATTAAATGGCCATATACTGACCATGTAACCATTCCATGTACTGACTGATGCATGTGGTTTATGGTACACAGTGTGTCATCATCTATTCAGATATTCTATACACGTGTATTTTCATATATTTATGTTTACAAAAGAAACCTAATGTTAAAGGATCTGAATGAAGCAGGAAGTACAAGATTTTAAATCCCAATATCAGATGGAGAAAAGTCACAAAGAATTTAAAAATCAGAGGAGGCATAGAGTATCTTAAATTCTAATTAACTCAATTGGAATCTAAAATACACAAGTAGTCATTATTATAGACACCCACTGGTGAACCAAGCTGCTTTTCATACACAAAAGAATGAGATATGACCCCTCCCAAATCTTTACCCAAAATAGCTCTGGTTGTCCTCTATAGTTCAGAGACCCTGCTCTTAAGAACTGTGCTTCAACTCAGGGCAGTGTGGTCAGATTGTCAGGATTATGTCTTGTTTAACAACTCTTTCAGGGAGACACACATTTTAATAAGTAATATTCAATAACAGCTAGGCTAAACTCAAATGAAAATTTGGTGGCCAAAGTCCTTGAGCTACATTTTCTTCTCTGTAATGTTTTATTTTACTGCTTAAGAAAACTCTCCTCCTCACCCCGCACCCCTGCCAATTTGTTGCCTTGATATAAATTGACAACTGTAGTGAAGTTTCTGGCATCATTTTACACCATTTCAACACCTTTTTCTTTAAATTTCTTGTATGGTTAATATACAAACTAATCCAAAGGACCTGGAAGGTTACATGATAGAGAGCTATGAAATCAATCATCTATGAGTCATTTCAGAAAAGGTATTACATATTTGGAACACATTATGTATTAAAATAAATACAGTTTAATTGTGCTTTAAAGAGGTGTGAAAAGTTCCATATTTTTTAACAGATGTAAACCACTGGATGAATTACAGCTTAAAAGAAATTGAAGCATATGCCTCAGGTTTTTCTCCCACTAAACAGATGTGATTGCTTTAAATAAGGTTTTCAACTGTTCTCTGCTTGATTAACTTTTGGCTCTGTGACGACTAAGTGTTTTGACAAAGCAATGATATAGGCTGCCCTCCATGATACCTTTTATATTTGAATTTGTATATCAACCCATGCCTTTTTGTCATTTTTAATCAACTACCAGCCTTTTTCTCTCAAAAGAAAATTAAGTGAAACTTTGTGCAAGAAATGTGGATTCAAGAGCTGCCTGTAGTTGCAGCCAGTAGACAAGTAGGCAGAATAGTATGCAGTACTGATTTATTGCCACATGCTGGTAGACCAACAGCAGTCATCTGCACACAAAATGCAGATTTAAAATAGCAAAAACCTATATCATATGCAACTGTTCATTTTTCTCAAGGAATTTTCGTTGATCTAAGTCAACATTGGATGGAATTTGTCCATGATGAGCTACAAAAAGCTGCTAATAATACAAATAAACAGGGAAGTGTAACTCCATCTAGCAAATCCAGAGAATAACTGCAGCATTTGATATTATTTGATTACTGCATCTCTGTATCAGCATGGAATGATTCCAGGTTCTTCTGGATACCTCAGATTTACAGTGCAGATATTGAACATTTTCTCACTAAAGCAACTGGGCTTTAAAAAGCTGCTTCGTTTGCAATACCCATAACTTTGGATGGGAATTTTTGAGTTTGTAAGCAAGTTTTTATGCCATCTTCCAGATCAACTACATTCATTATTGAAGGTTTTTAATTTAAAAAAATAAAACAACAGAACAATAAACTCCAGCAGCAAAAAAGCAAGAAATCATAGAGAAATTTTAGTACTAAACAGTGTGTGTGTGTGTGTATTGTTCAATAATTCATGTGTGCTTTGCAGAAAAATATTTCATCACAAATAAGAAAGTTATTAAAATGAATACAATCAGTAAATGCAACAGTGTATTTTAAGAGTAAAAAAAAAGAGCTTCGAAGCTTCAAATGCTTCTACGTGACATCGGAAAAGACCAGTCTTAGCAAAATAGGATTTCATTGAGAAGTCAATTCAGTTACAAGGTCTGGACACTGAATCTTTTCTCTTCCTTTGTATTATTTGCTAGACCAACTAGTGATGATACAGCTGAGTGGCTCCATGATTTTATTGAACAGCAATGAGGTAATTCACAGAGAAAAGAGAGAAAGAAAAGCCACAGTGGTGACTGCTTGTGTCATGAAAGACAAGAACACAGTGAAACTTCTCAAATCCTTAGAAAATTGGTATTTATCTTTGTATAGTGATAGGCTGGAACTTCACATAAAGGAAATAATCTCATTTATGCTAATAAAAGTTTGTTATTTTAATGTGTGGTCATTCACTGTATTTCTTTGATTTAACGTTCACTGTCTGCTATTCTCTAAATGAATAGGGTACACGAAGACCCAGCTTTGGTCCTACAGCAATTTCCATTAAATATGTTTGTGGTTAAAAAAACTACATGTGAACCAAGCAAAAAAACCCTTACATTTTCCTCAAATCAGCAATTTACCAAAATGAATTCACACAGCTGCAATCCTTATGCTTTGCCACAACAATACACAAAAATACTTGAAAGTGAGATAAAGATCACGAGTGCAATATAGCATAGCACAGAACCAGATGTTTTCTAGATTAATAATAATGCTGTGCTAAGCTTAATGCTTTGTGATTTTTTTAATAGAAAACTTTCACCAAAAAGGGGAGGGGAGACAACTTACTCACTTCAACTAAACAAGAATATAGACCAATAACAAGGTCATGTTTCTAAACAGGACATTGTTCACAATTATTTACTTCCTTTCTTTTTTGGGAGGACAGGATGGGGAGAGGGAAAAGGGTACTCACTAGTGCCAAGTATTCTAGAAACTGTGCAAGATTGCTTATTGTCTTGGGATGACAGGATGTGGAATCATTTTACAAACACTTACAAGGCTTGCACACCATTCACTTTAAGGACAGAGCTCTTCTTACGCAAAACTCCTATAAATTACAGTGAAAGCATAATTGCATAGAAGGCTCGTGTAATCAGATCATACATCGTATTGTTTTATGTGATCCAGTCACTTTTGTCTCCTTCCTCCATTACACAACATGTAATAATTTCCCAGGAGTACTTCAAGAAGTATAAGGTTCAAATCTGGGAAAAGTCTATGACAGCCCAATTTGTCTGTTCAGTCTAATGCTAAGAAGAGCACTAAATGTTTTCATGTGAGAGTAAAAATTCAGATAATGAATTCTGATTTATGTTCTCGCATGCCACAAGGCTATTCTGGTGCACCAGTAAAATAATGTCTCCTTTTTTGAAGCAATGAACTCCTCAAGGTAGTGTTCTTACATTGTGGCAGACATTGATGTATTCCTTGTATATAGCATTGATTTGTCAACGCCTGTTGGCTGAAGCACAGATTCTTAATAGGCTCTTCTAATCTCATTTGAAAACAAACAAACAAACAAACCCCTCAACCAACCAAAAAATCCCCCAAATACAAATAACAACAAACAGGAACAAAGAAACAACTCAAAAAACCCAAATCAACAAAATCCTACTGCTGATAGAAGTTCTGCTTGTGGAATCTAAGCTGCTTTATATGTCATACTTTTATCTGTCTTATTATGTTAACCAATCTTCTTTGTTTTAGATAAATTATCTTGCCAGATACCAAGAGATTCCTATAAAAAGAGCACATTAATTCTTAACAAAATATTAAGGCAAGCAGAAATTAGGCTTCCAGATAAGGAAGAATCATGAACTTAGAATACCTGATGCTCCACTCCTGCAAAAGATATTTTAAATATTTGCTTCAAATGATGCAAAACAGGAGCTATCTTCAGCAGTTAACTGAAGAAGTTAACTACAGGACATCTCATTTTGTTTCTTCAATGTCATGGTTAAGACAATGCTCCATGGTTAGTCTGGTACATATGTTCTAATGTGTTTTCCCATAAACATCTTCAAACACCAGAATATTTGCCTAGTTCAGACCCATGCCATAGAATTTTGATACAAATATTCTAAATAAATAAATCAAGAGATTTTTACTCCTTAGATTTATGAACACAATGTTCTGAAGACGTCTTACTTAAGAAGCATCTCAAGTTGACAAAAAATTCCCAAATGTTCGTGCTTTCACTGAAGGACACACACAAACCCAACTGAAACATGATGCTGCTGAGTCCTTGAGTTTGCATATCTACCTCTACCTGTATCAGTTGTCAGAGCCAATCTAGCAGAATCTCACACCACAGTCTAAAACCCACAAAACCAGCATGGGAGTAGGGAAAGTAGCATTTTTTCAGGTACAGAAATATAAAATGAATCATTGATTCGAGTTCTCACTTTTAATCAGCAAGAGTGAGAGAAGTCTTTCTTCAGTTTCTCCCTCTATTTTCCCCCAGCTGGGACTGGATTTAACATAGGAGGCAGCCTTTTGTGATGATGTTCTAGTTTCTTTAAAGAACACTTCAGTAACTCAGAAAACCACATGAAGCACTGGCTCCTGCTTATTGTCCCTTTTTCCAGTAGGTGTGGTATTTGTTTATGACTGAAAACAAGTAACTTGCAGTCAAGACAGATAGAACACTGAATTAAGGGATGAGACTGTCTCCAAGATGCAGTGCAGGGGCTCCAGAGCCATGCTCCAAATTAGGAAGAGGAAGTTAAAAACACAAATCTTGGATATCTCAACTGCCCAAACCACTGACTGAATGAAACATTATGGCCTCATTTTATTTACATGACAAAGTCCATAGTCACAATTGAAAATAACTGGCATCTCCTACTGTTAATCCACCAAATATCACCAAATAACCACTGCTCACCCGCAGTCCAGCAACAATAACTGACTAAATAACTACTGTTGCTCCTTAGCAGTAGGGATTTGAAAATCATTGGTCTAAGCTATCAACTAGGCAGCTTGATTCAGTGCTAATGAATTATTTCCAAAACTTTGTTTTTACAAAAATGGGCAATCTAGTACTGTTTGGAGTATTTTAATTACTTCTACATTGCCAATAAAATAAAATTTAGAATATTTCACTTGCTACATCACATTCTACAATGCATTACTGCAACTGCCATAACTACACATCAGTATTTGCAGTGTAATAGTACAGAATCTCAAAAAGGTCACAATGAGGTGATACACAAAACCATCAGAAATTCTGGAGTTCAGCAGACATCTAAAGGAATGTATTTTAATGTTTTCCCTTGGTAAATTTTACTTTTATTTTTCCTTTTTTTTTTGCACTTTAGCTTTATGTAAAGCAACTTTTAAAATTAAAAGCAAATTTTGATCAATATTTCTAATCAGCTCCAATTCCGATGTCCCTCATTCCTGCAACCACTATATTTATGTGAAATTTGGGCCACAGATCAACTGTGCATTCTTAAAGAAAACCACCAAAAAAAGCTTTTCCATAATAATAGAAAAAGCCATATTTAAATCCCTAAGTTTTTCTTCAATCATAGTAAAAATATCAAAGCATTAGAAAAGAATGTGTATTTAAAAGGTTTCAGTTTGGGCTTTTTATTTTTTAACAAAGGGGATACAGCCGTTAAATTTTTGAAGTGTATTTGGCTAATGTAGTACAGATGTGCCTTACAATACATATCTGTAATACTGAATTTCACAATAAATTATTGCTTACATTTTTCTTTATTAAGTCTATTTTGAATTAAACTGATAATTTGCATGCTGTTTGTATGAAGTTTAAAAAAAATGAGCTAAGATGAATAATAATTCATTAGTTCAGTGTACCTCACAAAACATAGAGCAACTACACTGCATTTTCAGCCAATCAGAGAAATATTATCCTGTTTAGCATTTTATGAATCAATTTTTGCACTAAGGGCCACATTCATATTTCTTTTCAGCCACAGAAGTTACTCTACCAGTCCCGTGGCTGGATTAATACTAGTTAAGTTGTCAAGAGGTCAGTGGAAATTCATACATCTTTTATTAAAATTAAAATTGAGGCAAAGCATAAAAATTACAAATAGTCTTATGCCAAACATTTCCAGTAACACTGAATGTTCCAAGAAGGGGTTTTTTTGTTAAAAAAAACCTGTTACTCCAAGGATTTCTGGAGTGCCAGTATGTATGCTCTCTTTCATAAACCTACACACACATCAAGAATTCCTACGGTGCAAATATCTCTATTTCCCGAAGTTCTTCTTTATTTCCAAATTAAAATGAGTGAATTCCAAAAATAGTCATTTTACATGTACTTCAGAGAATGTTCTTTATGAAGAGACAAACACACTAAGTAAGAAGCAAGATGCTTATACAGTTTAAATTTTCTACTGATAAACTAGCACATCTCTCATTTTAGAAAAAGTACCTTTCAGGCAGGCACTGTTTCACCTCCTGTGCAGACAAGTTCCAGTTAATTTAGAGACTCATATATGAGTGATCTCAGACTGGACAGTTTGGGCAGGCAGGGAGAAAGCAAAGAAATCTCTGAACTGTGTGTGCACGGGCACATTTAGCAACCGATATTTTGTATGTTATATGTGAAAGTTCCTAGCAAGCTCTAGGTGCGTTAAAGTCCTGACTGAGACAGTAACACATCATTTATTATACAATAATCACCTTAGATATAAAACTAGAAGAAGTGGATCTTTTCTACTGCCCTTCAGCTTCTGCCTAGCTGTGAAGGGACCACTGCCCTCCCTGTTACCTCTGCTAACTGTGAGTGCAGGATGAGAACAAGTATAGCATGGCATCCAACGACCAAGGCTCTGCCATTTCTTCCAGCCCCATCCCTCTATCAGCTTGCATCAACTCTGCTTTGTCCTGAGACAAGACCATCTGTTTTGTATCACTATCCCTATTTTGGCCAGACACTGGGACATCTGGAAGACTGCACTGTCTACACTTCGAGAAGCAGACGCTGAGCTGGATACCATCAGCATACCAATGCCATCACAGATGACAGTACATGCTCTTCCTCACTCATTGATTAAATTCATACCACTGACATCTTTCCAAAGAGCTTAGAAAATAAAATTTTATAATTTTGTCTCCCCAGTTGAGTCAAGCGGATAAACTAGCAGGTATGTCAAAAGCATTCCACACATCCAACAGATTAATCATGTAATAAAGTTTCAAATATACCACACAGTTTTCCAATTTCTTTTTTTTTCTTTACTAAAGAGAAGGAAACGCTTTTTAAAGAAAGTTTAGGTTACCAAAAAACATGTGCAGTTGGAGATGTTGTACAGGTGCTGTTTATTCTGTTAGATTGCTTTGTGTAACCTATGAGTTCAGTGCACTGTTAGGTTATGTTTGCTCATGCTTTTGGTTTAAAAAAGAGAAAATTAGGTTTTTGGTTTTGCTGCAATGCTTGTGGAAGCATTCTGCAATGCAAGACAGAGAGCTGGCTGAAATGGAAAATGGTCTAGTGGTATATATAATATATTTGGTTGCTACACTTCCATTGAATATTGCAGGACAAGATTGTTGCTTAAAACTAAATCAGGCATTACAGCACATTAGGTCATGCAATGCTAGTGCAAGTCTAGTATCTTAAACATCATAGAGATACATTTGCTTTTACTCAACACTACTTTATCTTCTGGATATGAATGACACATTTCTCCAGAATATCTCATTTCAGAAAATTAAAACCATTTTGTAAATAAATCAGAAAATTTTACCTGACAACTCTGCTTCTCAAGACATATGAAAGTTAATCATGACTCCATTGAACTTGAGTGGAATTTCCCATGACTCCACAGACTGAAAATTTATCTAAAGGATTGCAAGTGTTTTAGCTCCCTAATATGAGAACTGTGAAACTCAGGTAGATCTTGAGATGTCATTAACTTTGGAGTCCACAGCAATGGAACAGAACATGAACCACATCCCCTGGGCAGTCATTCTATGTTCTTGTCTTGTGGAAGATAAAAACTGCAGGCCAACCACTCTATCTACTCTATCACTAAGAGGGAGTCAGAGACCCTAGACTGGCAAGCAAATTCAGTATCATATATCAAATGTACCTCTAAGAGCTGTGAGACAACAAGAGTGAAGGAAACACAAAATATTAGGAAGCACAATCATCATATGCTGGACGGAGGCAGCAGAAAAGAGTACATTGTATCACAGAAGATAAATTACTAATTCATTATATTTTCCTTCTCAAAAAGAACCATCTGTACTAATTTCCTAGACTGCAGGCAGTTTTACTGATAGAAAACCTAAAAATGAAATAAAGACAAAGTCACAGTACAAACCATATCAACAGGAAGAAAAAGAAAATAAAGAAAAAACGCCAACAGCAGAAAAGATCTATTTCAAGCCAAAAGGAAACAGGTAGCACTGCACCAAGAAGAAAGGTAGGTCAACACAAAAAGGCAAAGTAATTCATGGTTTTCGATCTTCAGGCACACTGCAAACCTCATAAGCCCTAAAATACTGTGAGCTCAAATGGTTGATGAATGAGGTCAAACTCCAAGGTGCTAACCTGCAGTCATTAAGGATGCAGTTCTGTGTCCCACTTATTCCTGTGCTCTTACCCCTTTCTACCATTCCCAGTGATATCAGTGCTTGATTTTTACCTAGCTCTGGTATGAATGCATATGAAAAATACTATATTTTTGGTGGAATCTTGTGCACATGTGTTGGTAGAGCTGCAGAGCTGCCCTGGCACACTGAGGGTCCAATACAAGCATTAAGATCTATCTAAAGGAAACAACAGAAGCCTACAGCTCTGCCTGAAGGAACAGAGGAAGAAGCAGGACCACCTTCTCCAATGAAAACAAGCTTTCATATCCAGTTAGGCTCAGCCCTTCTCCCAGAGCCATAGCTCCAAGGGGTAAAAGCTCCTGGTATTTAAGTAACACTAATAAGTCAGAATATGAACATGTTCATCGAAGTATCAGTAATAAAAGCAAACAAGATATCCTTTCTACATTAACAGAATGAATCCCCATCTGTGACTCACCACTGCTGCTTTAACAACTTTAAAATTTAGTGTAATTTTGCTCCTTGCTTCTCTCAAGGCACAGAAGAAAATTTTTCAAAACTGAGATTCTATCAGAATATTCACATGTGTCTTCAGAAAAGCATTCTCAATATATTACCTACATATGATTCTTAATACTGTTACCACATTAAAGGTATGATTGTAATTTTTTTTTAAAGTATTACATATGTCAAGTAATCATTGCCTTTTATTTTTTTCTTATGTAACTGAGCAATGCCAAGCTGATAAAATCTAATATGATTGAACTTGGACATAAGCTTGAACACAAGAAGCAGGCTAAAATCGTGCTTGTTATCAACATAGTGTCTTACCTTCTTATCACCTTTTCCTCATCTGTTTTAAAACTCCTGAAATATGGCAATGTACATGATTCTGATATTATGATACAGCTTTTTAAGTGAATACAGACTTAACATATAAATCTTGCTACTTTGAAAATTAACACAAACTAGAAAGGTGATCCATAGGCTCAAAGAAATTTTCAAAACTTAATGATTTTTTAATTTCCATATTACAGATACAAATATTATTCTGAAACTAGTATACACACACATTTGATCCTTCATAAAATTATGTCATATCAATTAAATTGCATTCCTCCAAATTTAACACCCCTTAAGTTTCCCAAATCACAAGAAATAGTTTGTAACATCTGACAATGCTTCAGCATATCCATAGATATTCCTCAGCTCCCAAATTACCTTTGCAATTACCTATGTACAATCAAAGTTCCTTCTCAGATGAGCACTTCAAAACAGTCTGGTTAAGAAGTTTAAGAAGCACAGAACCATTGCAAAAGGCTGACACAACTTCCCAACACACCAGTGAATGTCCCCCATATGATTAATGTTCTATTTCTAATGGAGCATTTCTCTTATGTGAAGATTCAATATGATGTGAATTCTTGCCAAATTGTTACTCATTTACAAACTATAAATTATGTCTATTATAAAGAAATCAAACCCATATAATCCAAACAAATTCTAAAGAACAGGCTATCAGAAAGACAGTTCCCAAGTCACTGGTGGTATAATGACAATATTTATAGAATTTGTAAGTTTTAATAGGGGAGTTTAGGCTCCTTAAGAAAATATATTATTCAAGCCGTTTCACCAATGCTTTTGACACATCAATAGAAAATTAATATTCAAAGACAAAAAAGTAACTACTGCTCTGTGAGACCTTAAGAATATTTTGCCCTGGTAACCAGACATACATTTAGAACAAATTTCACCCAGAAAAGTATTGGTTTTATCAAATCATTGTGTGAATATTCATAAAAAAAACCACAATGATAAATTTAGCCTAATTATTTGTGACTGACATAACCCAGTTGCTACCCATTTCCTAAAAAATATCAGGAAAACTAATTCCCCTCAGAAATATTCAAATATGTCAAAAGATTTTTCTATCCCCCTAAGGACATCCAAGTAAGCATGAAAACCATTTCATAAAATCCCCCACATGGATACATTTCCCCATAAAGCCAAATGAAGAAACAGGTCTGGAAACTATTGTCAGACACCTTGACAAGTCTTCTGTATCCCCAACATTACTTAGAGTATTTCTGCAGTTAGGTGATAGTGAGTGAATAATTAAATCTGGGACGTTCTGAGGAATTGTCTCTCCACAGACATTAACTCACATTTGCCTTTGGTCATTTATACACTAAGCAACTGACTGAGAGTTAGAAGCAAAAATTAAATTATACATAAAGTTCCTTTATATACCAAAAAATGGCAATGATTCACTCAGCTTCTGAATATCCTAAATAAACAGTAGAGTAATCCATATGTCAAGAAAAAGCATTCTCCTGTGATGTGACAAAGTAATCTTTTAGAGATGGGGCAGGTGAGCCAGAGGAAACAATTCCATTAAAGCAAGTATTAATTATGAGTGCCTGTATTCTCTCTGTGTAGGAGAGAAATGTGGCCTTTGGTTCACAGTTCAATGTTTGAAGAAGGAAATAAATGTTCATTTACTTCTTTGTATGATGACAGGGAACTAGCACAGTGAATGGCAAGCTCCCTGTAAGGTATGTGCAGGACATGCACCCAGTTCTCATGTCCATAAACCAGCTGATTTGCCTGCAGGTGCTCGGAAATCTGCATGCAACAAGAGGAATATTTCTACATGAAAACTGTAATACATGCACATGGCAAGCATGGCTTATCTTCTCAGTCTTAAAGCTTCATGGTTTCAGTTTAGTTTGGCAAAAGATTACATATGAGAATAAAATTAGTTAGCCTTCATTTGTATTTCACATAAACCGCAAATAATGATTTGTAGTAATTATTTATAAACAACAAATGCATGTTTTCTGTCATACAAATATTACTTTTTCTAGTCTACTGGACAATACTTTAATTATCTGAACAATCTTGAAGCTGAAATTACTTATCAGAAGAAACTTGCAGGAAGACTAAGAAAGGATTATATGCAACATTACTTTCATACTTCAATGTCAGCATTTATAGTTTCAAAAATAGGAAAATATTAAAGTCAGCACTATTTTAAAATTCTGCAATAATGTAGGAATGTTTTAGACAAAAACAAAGTATGCTCTTTATTTTTGTTGAAAAGGACAAATGTGTGACTACCACTTATTTTATTATGAACTATGCCTTTAAGAACAATTTTGTACTTTTATAGTTTCATTTACACCACCTTTTCAAGTTTTTATTCTTGTAATATTGAAAATAAAACAATCTCTTTATAACTTCTGGTTTTAATAAAAAAAAAGGGAGAAACCTTTTTGAAGACACAATTGGATTTGTCTCTCTTTGCATCTGGTTAAATATCAAAACTGACAAATCCTATTATTTGCATATTTATTTATATTTAATTATTCCCAGGACTGTAAAGTTTCTCTGAAGAGAATTAAAAACAATGGAAAGACTATAATTCTTTTCATTTCTATTTTATTCCTTCATTATTGGATACTTCAAAGATACACTATTTCTTTACAGAGAAAAAATTTGGGCAACATCAATATAACCTAGAAAACAGTAAGCCAATAAATGAAACTTTGCATTCAAAACTCCTTCAATCACTGTAACCTCTACTCTTTAGTCCAGGAATGTACAAACTTCATGCCTTTAACATCACATCCATACACACAAAACCTATTAAATCTTAATTTCTTTTTCAGATGCTCAATATCTCAATGTTTTGCTAACCATTTCCATCCTCAGTTTTATATATTCTTCCAAAGGTGACTCACCATGTTTCTTGCCATGACCACACTCCCTCACAGCAAAACCCTGCCTTTATATGCATCGGTGGCCAAACTCACATTTTACTGCCACGGAGCCAGCACTTAACTCTTCTGAGTGTGCTCCCTGTGCCTCTCATTGTTCAAAGGCCACAATGACTCCAGGAGCAGTGTCACCATCAGTTTAAGCTAAACTGAGTCTGTGCTGCCACTGGGAGAGTGAGACCTGCTTGTCCCACATGTCAGCTGCCTAATTTGTCCCATCCTTGTGCCAGCAGCAGTGCTTTGTGTGCACCACAGGGAGCAGGGCTCATCTCTCTGAGGGTTATCTCCTTCTTGCTGCATTGGTTTTAGGCTCAGCTCAGACAGGCAATCAGAAAAGCTGAATTTAAAATACAGCTTAATATTTGTTTTCAACTCAGTGTCTATGATACAAAAGTAGTTAAATTAAAACAGGGTAACAGCTTGGTTTTTAAGTTAAAATAGAAGATACCAGCAGGAAGCATCTTCATAGAAAACAGCAATACTAAGACATCTTAAAATATCATTTTTATTTTCCTTGGAATACGAAACTGAAATCCTATAGCCTACAATTTGAGGAAATATTTGTTAGATATTAGAAATTAATTTTAGGAATTAATTTTAATTTAGGATTTTAATTTAATTTTTTAATTTTACTTTAACAGCTCTTGCTTTGCATTTTGTTTATGCACAAATATTTTATGTATTATCTTGAGATCACTGCAGTAGTAGTTAAGTACAGAGAAACATATAGAAACTGTCAAAATTTTCACAAAAGGTTAGAGGATACATTTGCTTCAAAAATTGATGTTTAGATTAAACCAACACTCCCGACTGCAGAAAAAAAATAAATAAGAAAAGGATTCCAAATAATTATATACAATAGCCTCTGGTTGTACTTTTTACAACTACTTGTACGTTTTACAACTCCATTGACTTCAAATATTTAATATCAAAGATAACTTGGATTCTTGTATTTAAATCTAGCATATTTCCTCTTTCTTGCCTCATCTTTCCCCATGGCCACACTTTCTTTTTAATAGACTTGTTATTTAGTGTATTCTTACTGTACTTGTCTCTCCCTCACCCTTCTAGTCCTCACTAATTATGTACAGGGTCCAGTAGCTATTTATGATAACTGTTGATAGCCCTCAGTGGAAATGCTTCTTTTAGGCTATTTTTTATTTCTTTTCCAACATTCCTATTTTATGATGTTATAAAGTGGTGATTATCCCTGATTTAGCTTTTCAATAATTGTTCTGCTTGTGAATTTCTCATATTCTGAATTCTTTTTGTCTCCACAGACTTCCAGTCTGCCACCTCTCTTGAAGCATACAGCCTTCATTCCATTTTGCTCTTCTTCATAATTGAAACATAATAGTCAAAATGACCCAGATATAACAGCACCTACTGCCAGTGTATTCATAGACAGAGAATGAAGTCTTCATGACTGCTGGGTCATTAAAGAAGATGCAAGAACAGGCACTGGGAGCAGCGCTACTTTTGATGTCAGCAGGCGCAGTGCAGTTACTACAGTGACCTTGCAAACCCAAGGTATCGTGTACCACAGTGGCCCTGTGAACCACAGCAAAGGCTAATGAGATTTTTGGTCTGCTGAAAATGGCTTACACTTAAGAAAGATGGCACTGCTAGTGGTGTCTTGGACTTGGAGTGTTTGAAAGTATCCCTTTTTTGCAGGGCAGTCATGGCTTTTACAGCAGTACTCGTAATTTTACCTGTAATTTCTTAAGACATCAATCAAAGCAGACAAATTGAATACTTGCAATTTTAGGTGGGCTGAAGACCTGTGTTGAAGTGTTATTTAGTTCTTTGTTTTCAATCTCACTCTCTTCTATCAAGGCTTTTCAAATTGCATTTTGAGTTCTGAAAATATCAGAGGAATTCCCCTTCTGAAAACCCACGTTTGTTCCTTTTGTACTTAGCTATAAATTACCTCCTACTTCACTCTGCTCTTTCTTCTCCAGGTTTATTCTTCCTCTGTCCTCTTTTTTGATTTTAGCAATTAAAACGAGTATTCCACTCCCATTTAATTTTATAAAATAGAACACTCTCAGAAGTTCTTCACATGCAATACACTATAAAAAGAACATCTGACCAAGCAACAGCTTTTTAGTATAAGTTTAATATTCTGTTTTCATGTAAGAACAGGTAACTTAACAACTAAGTTTGCATTCAGCCATGTTATTAACTGCTTTGCATATTATTTACTGCTTGCAGCATTTACAATTATATTTCTCTTCTAAATTTTAAATTCAGGCTTGTACTTGGTATCTTGTTGAATAGTAAAAGCACACACCTTGCAACAGACAATAAAATAAAAATTCAGCCTGGTAGGGAAATTAAAAGACACAAAAAAGGTAGAGTTATATAAGCCGCAAACCTAAGGAATCTTGAATTCTCAGGGATTTGTTTTACATCTCCATCATTCCTTCACACCAATATCAGCTGTTTCCCTCTATATTTCTTAAGAGTATCCCCTCCCTGCTAATCCTGCTCATCTTCCTTCTTTTCCTCTCCTTCATTAACTCTAACAGCTTGTCCCAAAACGCTTCAGCAAGTCAGCAGATGCTTTGTTTGTTTCAGAGCCATAATACTGATCAACCTGCAGTGGTAACTCTTTATACCTTGTGCTGAAGCTTCAGGATGGTACTAATGAGATTGTCTTCAGCCAGACACCAATTTCCAGGGAATTGGAGGAAATTTCCTGGATTAGAAAGCTGTCAGTTTCAGTTGGAATTTGCCAGTAGATTTAAAAGGGCTAGAACCCAAAGACAGAGTTGCACACCTTACAAAATCATCTAAGTCTACACAAAGCCAGCCTCACTGGAAAACAGGGCCTAAAAACTTATCAGGTGAAAAACAATGTACAGGGGGTATCATTCTTGGGTTACATCAGGCTAAAATCACTTGTTCCTGTGAACATTTTCCCCATTGAAATAAACCCTGGGTAAAACAAACATTTCCTTTTTTAACAGCTTTCAGCAGTCAGTAGCAAGCCTTAGTCCTTGAAATATTGAATACATGAGGTCTCTGGCAGGCTCAGAGTGCCTGAAGTTGCTACTAGGAAAAACCATCTTTCCCTCCTCTGCCAGACCGTGCTACTCTCCTAGGCAGAAACAGCTTTCCTCAACCACTGGGCTGAAAACAACAATGATTCACAAGCTGATTTACAAGCAGATCAGATGTCTCTGCCTTGAGGGCTTCCATATCTATTAAAGGTGCAGGGCAAGGCAGATGGCTGAGGGTGGCAACAGCTCCAGCCAACAATCTCCTGCAGCAAGTCTGTCAGAAGCCAGACAAGAACCAATTTATACTCACTAAGGATTTTGCATGCCCTTTTTCATTCCTTCTCTAAACTGCTATCTGTAAAACTCTTCAACTTCTATCTGTCTTCAGTTGTTTCCCTCTCACATATTCTAATGTCCTTCCCTTCTGCTAGGTCTGCTCTGAGATGAGGGTGCCTAGAACAGAAAGGCTTCATACCAAAATAGGATGGGGATAGCTCACTGGATACACACAGGAACAACTGAAAGACACTTGAAAGCAGGATATGCAGTGCAGACAATGTTATTATTTTGACCTAATAGCATGGGTCAAAGGTATCTGGCTCCTTTTATGTTCACAGCTGTTGTGGGCCTGCAAAGATATCATCACAACCATTCATTTTAATTTAGTTGTCTGAAGATTGTAGCAGTAGGACAAATCATTCTTTCTAATCTGTTCATGGACATTTCTCTACCACAAAAGACACTTAATATAATACTGCTAATTTTTAGAAAATTCTTCATTTGTTTTCAGTCCTGGCCATCTTGGATATTTTAGAGTAATGTTGTAAATATCACTTCTATTATCACCTACCTCCCATTAAATGATGACATTCTAACAGAGGTACTCACTGCTAAAAACATAAATATTAGAATGTGTCATGTATTTATTTATTACTTTGCCACATGGGCAGCTATTAATCCATGATAGCACTTTATTTTTCACTTCATGACTACTACTTTATCTCCTTAGTATCATTTGCTTGTGGTTTTGGCAAAAGTTTTTTATGAAAGTCCAAATCAGTTATCCCTACTAGCATCTATGAGCCAATATTTTGCCAACACCTTCATGAATCATAATTTCACACATTCAAAAAGGAAAAGATAATTGTACTCAAGCCTAGTCACTAGAAACATCGTCTTTTTGTAGCTTTCTAAGGAGAAAAATAAATTTGACATTACTATGAACTCAAACCTTTCAAAAGCACAGAAAAATCCCTAATACTCAAATGGTTGGTTTACTAAATATTGAGAGAAAGAGAAGCAGTAAGTAAATATTTTGTGTTTGAGACCAATATTAGCCTCAGAAGCAATATTATAGCTCACACCCTAACAATATATTTCTTATGAGAAGTTGTGAAATATTTATATGGAAACTCCTCTGATGTCTTCTTTCTCAGAACTGCACCCAGTAACTAGCTAAGTAAAAATTAATCAGACTGCAAACTCATACAAAAATTTAGATACAATTTTTTTAAGTTAGTCATACCCTTTGAAACAAATTTTGTTATAAATTCCATTTGTTTTAGTTTTAATGCATTTTACTACACAAGATGCTGGTTAATAAACAAGTGCTGGGCTCCAAAGTTTTTCAAATAAAGATATTTGTTCAAAGATATTCAGTGTGAATTAGTGGCACCGGGACATTACATACCAGCTGACACAAGACTGTTACTTTACCTATCACCAAAGTGATGCTAGTAACACTAAAGAAAACACCTTCTTGGCTATTCTTTGAATGGCAGGGTGGAAAAAAAGGGTTCTGATACACACTAACAATTTTTTTTTGAATCAGGGGAGCTTAATAAGCCAATAAAATAGAACTGAACTATTCACAATGAAGCACAGGACGTGATTATATGTTCTTGAATTCTGCTAATTGTGATCATAACTAATCTTCATATAGAAGTTACTTGAAATGCTGCATAAGTTCAACATTACACCAACAAGGGTCAAAATGTAACTTCCAAACTCTCAGAAATTTTATGCTGTGGCAAAAACTATAGCAAAGAAATGTGGTTTTGCCTTGCCTTCACAATTGTGTCAGAACAATTCTATGTATTAAATGGTTTTGTAAATGCTGGCAGCTTTGCCTTTCATGCAGCCTGATTACACCAAGAAAACATTATCTATTTCACAGCCAAGAACCGTTCATTTGGTATTGGGCAGACTGCCTTTAAGAAATTATACAGTGCCTAGGGGGTACAAGTACTATTCATTCTCTAAATTTCAGCTCATTTTATTAACCAAGCATGCAAAAGGACAATAGCTCAGAGTCCATCCTGTTAAAATATGTAAAACCACAGACAGAAGTATTTGCCATACTGTTAGTTAAGCAATGCTTCTCTAGAGGTGAAAAGAACACAAGCTTTTTCAGAATTGCACAATGGTTCTGGACCACTGAAAACAGAAATGTACTTTGATGATCACCAACAATATTCTAGATGCTTATTCCTTCTTTTAGGAAAAGCAATTCTGAGCTGACAAAGATGGCTTTGGTGTTACCTGCTCTGTATTTCAAACATGATTCATGCTAGTTCTAGTTGAACATCACCCAAAATATTTCAGCAACAATTGTCTTCACACTAACAGTGGAAGACTGATATTCAGATGTCCATGTTTCAGCTATATTCAAAAGCACAACATCATTAAGTTTAAGCATATTTAATTCAAAAAAAAAAAACCACCAGGATTGCTATATTTCTACCCAACACAGCACAGATTTACACCAGCTTTTTTACCCAACAGCAATGATTTTGGTAGGTCTTCCTCACAGATGTTGTTGCTGGAACCTACCTAGTGCTATCACACCAGCTTGAGAAAGTCTACTGGGCAGCAGTCAGCATCTGCTCTCAGAGAACAGGGGCTGGGAACTTCCAAGGAGCTGGAAGCATGCAGTTTAAAGAAGCTAGAGCCAAGGATGAGGTTTACACGCTGCACACTGAAGTCAACATGGCATTATAACCCTTAACTGCAGATCTGGACCTCCACCATGCTTGTAAATCTGAGCCATTCTGAGCGAGGTGGCCCAGGCCAGTAATTACACAATCCACAGAGGGCAGCCCCTGAGCCACAGATCCTGCAGTCCCAGTGCTCCTCTGAGAAAATGATGTTCTTGTCTTTCTGCCACTAATAGTAGCTGGGAAATTGTCAAGAATGCCATTTTCAGCAGCCTGCAGCAGCAGAATCAGGCATCTTCACACAAAGAGACTTACAAATTCCTTACATGGAACAAAACATTTAAGAAATTTAAAAAAGAAAAGTCTGTTGTTCATTCCACCTGAATATTCACACTTTTTCTTTGAGGCATGTGATTCATAAATGTCAAAATTTCAAACTTAAATTGCAATTTAAAAATACTCTGCCAGTTGCAGTGATCCCCAGGGTACAGGGAAACACAGAAGAAAGATATAAGTGCTTCTCACAAGAAATGCCCTACCCTTTTATTGGCAACAAACTATGAGAATGCTGTGACATTCATTCTTACACTGTAATTCTTGACTTCAGATTTGTAGTATTACAACAATATTCACCTTCATTGCAATAAAGAAATAATACCCTATTATTTGTAACAAAAAGAAGTAAAACCCTGTAGCCACAGAAAAAACCCTCAAATATTAGGCTAAGAAAATTTGGATTGTACAGTCTGGAAAAGAGAAGGCTTCGGGGTTTGCATTGTTCTAGTACAGGGAAAGGGAGCCTACAAGAAAGATGGAGAGGGACTACAAGAACATGTAGTGACAGGACAAGGGGGAATAGATTTAAAATGAAAGAGGGTAGATTTAGATTAGATTTTAGGAAGAAATTCTTTACTCTGAGGGTGGTGAGGCACTGGAACAGGTTGCCCAGTAAAGCTGTGGCTGCCCCATCCCTGGAAGAGTTCAAGGCCAGGCTGGATGAGGCTCTGAGCAACCTGGTCTAGTGGAAGGTGTCCCTGCTCAGGATAGGGGGTTGGAACTAGATGATCTTTAAGGTCCCTTCCAGGCCAAACCATTCTAGGATTCTATGATTATGTATACATACATATATATGTCCATCACAGACTTTTTCTGGAGATTACTTGAGGTCATTCACATAAGTATATACTGAACTTCAGGTGGGAAAAGTGGCATTTATTTTCTGAAAAATAAAGAACATGATTCTGCAGATTACTTAACCTGATTCTACATATTTATTTCACCCA
This sequence comes from Notiomystis cincta, assembly GCA_013398075.1. Classification (NCBI taxonomy): domain Eukaryota; kingdom Metazoa; phylum Chordata; class Aves; order Passeriformes; family Notiomystidae; genus Notiomystis; species Notiomystis cincta. Next base: position 94,253 of record VZRX01022894.1, on the reverse strand, counting down.
CCACCCTGAAAAAATTACTTTATATAAAGATGCTTGTGAGAAGTAAACCTTCAACTCTTGAACAATAGTATAACTGGTTTTCATTTTCCTATTATAAGGATGAATATTTGCAATTTCATCTCATTTTTTTTCTTACTTCTTGTACCTCTCAAAAGATTTCCAAGAAAATATTACTGAGTTAAATGGTTTTATCATTTCTAAGCATAAGGAACACTAAAGTATGTCTGCCCATGTTGAGACAATTAAGTATCTATTTTACCAAGCAGTTCTGAGACTTCAGACACTAAAACAGGAATCCAAAATTTTGTGGCAAGTCATGAAAACTTCATTACTATCAGACATCTTATTGACACTTGTGTGGAAAACCTAGTAAATGTGGCACCCTTGTAAAAGTCTTAAAACTTCAAATTTATCCAAAGTTTGCATGAGTTTTTAGGGCTGGCAGCTTACTCTGCCTACCATACAGGGATCCTGATAGGTGTATCCTACCTGGTGAATATCCCACCTCTATGTCATACATTCTTTTCAAAGGCTCCAATGTTGGATAGCTAATCATTGTTAGTTCTGCTGGACACTTGCCAGCATTGTTTCACCAAGCACCACAACTGATGGAAGGCAATGCAAATGGAGAGGAAAATGAAAGATGGACTTGGTTGGAAACAGGCACAGAGAACAAGAGCAAATTTAATCATATATTAAAAAATTACATTCTAAGCATATATTCTAACAAGGAGTTCAAATGAGATATGCAATAGAACATTAAGTCTATTATTTCTCAAGTTGTGATTAAATGTCCTGCCATTTGACATCTATTCATACTTTAAAAAAAAAATTAGTCCTATGTTTGATAACCCACTTACACAGGGACTGCTCCTTGAAACTCTTCTGAGTTTTAGTTTTGTCACAAAGTAAATCCCTATAAATTCGCTTTATTTTTTGCCTGCTAAGTAATAATTACGCCATTCTTTTATCTTGCATTCTTTTCCTGTTCATTGTAACTCACTTCAGTTAATAAATGACAAGCTCCAACAAAATAATCCACACTGTTCTCTACTCTGTACTTTTATCTCCCAGGAATTACAGTCGAATTGCATCAGAGATTCAGGTAAATACTCTCTGAGGTTTAAGCTGAGCTAGTGATGGTTTTCAGCATCAGTATCTATGCAAGCCTCCATCTGTTTATAATGATCATCATAGCTTATTAGATATGATCTCTCTGAAGGGAATTATGATCTCTCTCAGCAATGCCTATGCTCTAGAAATAGATATTGTTTTAAAGCATCCTTTGAATTGCATTAGCTTGTTTTCTCCTCCTAATCTTCCGTATGGAAATGATCACACAAACACACACACACACACACACGAATCTATCAGCATTGTCTTTTACCTTACAGACTTCTGAGCCTTTCATTTTTATAGAGCAAGGACTTCTATGATATTTTATAGCAAAAACCCCTTAAAAAGCAGGTGATTATATCTCAATGTTCTGTTTCCTTTTACAAAAAAAATTGCAACACAAACAATTTTTTCCCTTATAAGATAAAGAGAAGCATTAGGGTTTTTTTTTATTTAAACCACAAGTTCTCCCTTCTTTTGACAGACTTAACTCAGTCAATTATTCAAGACAGGCTTCTGTATAAACAAATCAAATAATAAAAAATTCAAGCTGCTAAAATAGTCATACATTAAACATCTTGCCAGAAAAATAGTGTCAGGATTAGAACCATTTTTAAAATTCAATTTTCCCACATCATTCTAACAAAGTAACAGGTGTGCTACAAACTAAAAGTATGAATTAAAGTCTGAAAAGAGAAAGCAGTACATAAACAATGAAAAATTTTCTTTGCTGGAGAGAAGGAAGCCTTTTAAACCCATTTCACCTACAACCCCTTAGAAGAAAACAAATTCTGTATTAAGTTCAGTAGGAGGGGTTTGACAGCAGCTGTAGCACTAACTTCTTATTTTGTATAGTGATCAACATACATCTCATAAATTAATAGCAAAAACTGCATGTACTTCTAATCAAAATTTAAAACAACCAAATTGTCCCTTTTATTCCAATGCAATGTCTTTTGAACACACCAGCTGACAAGAAGTTATGTTAACAGTAAAACTCATTTTATCCTAAAGAGAAAGTATTAAAGTGGTTAAAATTTGAAACAACTCAGCCCATTTTTTTGGTTCTATAAATTTATATTTTCTTTCTAAGAGTTTATTTTTCTGGTCTGTACACATAAGCTATTTCTAAACCTTATTTTGTGATAAACATTTCATAAAAATAATATCAACATTATAATAACGAAAAGGATACAATAATCACTGCAAAAAACCAGGGAATCATTCTATTAATTTTGTGGCAGGAGAATGACTGAATGATGACCATTTTGATGACCACTCTGAGTTTCCCATATCTTTTATTCCACACTAATTGGTCCTTTTATCCTGATACAAGCAACTGTAGTTTTGTCCATATGTTTGATTAAGCACATGTTATATCATATCCTATGTCACATTCTTGATCTGTAAATCATTTTCCAGCACTACTTAAATGTCACCATTGGTAAGCCTAGCATTAACTACATGCTAAGTTAATTACAAATGTAATAAAACTAAATGAAGTTCAAATTCATTGCAGCAACCAAGTTTATTCTTGCAAAATTATAACTCAGCAACCTTAGCTGAACATCAGCAGTTTTTTTCTTTCCTACACATTTATTCCTTCTCCATATCTAAATAACTGCTTTGCCAGCAGATTTGCCAAAATTGGGATAAATTAGGTATACAAGAGAACAGCAGTGGCAGTCTTTATGAGCAGCAATTGTTGATGTGATTCTGCCACATTTTGACAAGTGTTGCTCTCTGAGTTCACTTGCTTCTACATTAATCAAGATGACACAAACCAGATATTCACAATTTGTACAATTAGATGAATCATGCGACAGGCTTACAGGACCACTGACCTAGACTGGAAAATTGGGCAACCCCCCCCTACATTTTGTTAAAAAGGACAAATTTGTGCAGTTTCAAATAGCCTATAATGCAGGCTAAATGGAGGTCCATAAAGCCTAATTTTTTGCTGCACATTTCAGCATTTCTTGATTAGACAAAAGAATAAGATGTTTGCTTCCTCCTACAAAAATGGTACCTTTTAATTCATGGAGTAAAAATTAAATCTTGTTCTTATTTCTTCTGTGCGTTACTTTCATTTTATGCCTATTTCTATAAAGATAGCTTTAAAATCCATATTCATTGAAAAAAAAAAAAAACAAAACAAAACAAAAAAAAAAAAAATTGCTTATCAGTTCTTGCAGTCACACGCAGTCTTCAGTGCAAATTTCCATACAACTCTTAGTAAAATAAAGCACCTATTTTATTTTGATAACCTTTGAACAGAAAAATAACACTAAAAATAACACAAAAAATAACACAAAAAATAACACTAAAAATGCCTTTCTGCCTCCCATTTTCTTGCCCATCCTGTACTTCTCTCCAGCAACACGAAGCACACTTTGTTCGCCTTTTGAACAGATTAAATCTCATCTCGATTTAGATCAATCAACCCCTAAGGAAAAGCGCCAGCGCCCCCTGGTGGGCGCGGCCGCCCTCTGACAGCGCCGGCGTCACTCCAACACCTCCGCCCAGCTCGGCGACATTGAATTGCCTCCGTAATTCCCAATCCTCCACTCGGCTGCGGAATTAGACCTGTAAACTGCAGAAGAACTCTCTTTTTTACCCAAAACCTTCGCTTTTGTATTTTTACAGTAAAATACACGGGAATAGGTTTATGAGGAATATAACCTCTAAGATCTTTATTTTAGCCGCTTCTTTAGAATTTGTAAATCACGTTTATTATGTTGGCCTGTTATTTAAAAAAAACTGTTGTATGTTTTGCATGGCTGTTGTAAACTCCAAACAGAGAACAGAAGAATGACAGGCTGAACCCGAATGGGCCAATCCCAGTGCAAATGGACATAACAGCCCATACAATGTACATGTGCTCAGAGGACTCATTCTTCCATCAAGCCTGTCATTCTCCTATTCCACAAAAAAACTATCACTTAGATGTGTTTTCAGAGCTAAATGGGCCAATTTTTACTTCTAGTAACTTTTGCTCATAGCATTTCACCTCCTCATTTTAACTTCCTGCTACTGCCCTCACAGCTGCTAAGCTACTTAGCAACTTTTAAAGCCTACCATTTTTTTTAAAAATTACTTGTTCTGAAGAGAAAGCAAAAATTGGAAGCCATTCACTGCCACTTATTTAGATAATTTCAGGCAGGCATTTCAGTCCACTTCAAAGGCTCAGGAAAGGTAAACAACTGTAATGGGCTGTAATTACTTGTCTAGGTCATTTTATATTAACTTTCTATCTGTATAATTTTAATATTAACTACTTTGGTGTATCAACTTCTACAATGTGGCACAAAAATATAGTTGCTTCTGTGTGCTTAATTAGAGAATACCCTTCAGCCCTCTCACCTGGTTTTCTTCCTAAGCAAAATCAACATTTTGGTTTTGGATCAGCCTGCAACTTCTTTTTACTCCCATGGTTTTGGGGATAACCATGAGGTTTTGCAGAATTTTGGCAATACTAGAGGGCTCATACAATTCTCATCAGTAAATTATTGTCCCTTCTGGATGACTGAACTGGTAATCAGCTGCTGGTTAGTTAGAAGTGCAGCTTGTACTTTTAATACTTGTTACCATATTTGAAACTGTCTTTTTATGTTAAGTAATATAGATGTGAGAGGAATAAAGAAATACAGCAATCATCCATGCATGTTTTCATATCAGATAAAATTCTTATACAGGTTATCTAAATGATCTAATATTTTAAACCCCTGTGCATGTCTTTTAATCACACAGAAAGTATCCTATTTCATTACCTATTTTACTTTCCTCCTGAAGTCTAGGTCTAATCCCTTTGTCGCAGCCTGTATGTTTTGTTTGGTAAAACATTTATTTGCACAGTAGTTTACTCAGATATAGATCAACATTAAGTTTCTAATGATCTCATTTTGAGTCTATTACAAGCTGAGTACAACAAAATTACATGTCATGGCCCTCTCTAAAGTGGAATTCACTGAATCATTCAGGCTCACAGGGATCTCAGGATGTCTAGGGCTCACTGTCCTGCTCAAAGTAGGGTCATCCAAGATGCTTAGGGTTTTACCCAACTGAATCTTGAAAACATCCAAGGTCAGTGACTTCACAACCTCCCTGGGCAACCTGTTTCAGCAGTTAAGTATTCATACACTGATTTCTTCCCTTTAATCAGAATTTTGCCTGTACCAATTTCTGCCCCATGTCACTCACTTTCCTGCTGTGCACCTCAGTAAAGGGTGTGGCTCCTCTCAGGGGCTTCCACTTCAGTACTGGGAGGGCTGAGTGCCCTCAGCTCCAACACAGAGGTAGGACTCCTTTATAAATACTGAACAGTCTTGAAAGGGATGTCTCTGCTTCCAGCTCCTAGACTTGCTGCAGCATAGCTTACTCCATCTCTTTGCTATCACAACTTATATCCTGTATACTACTCCATGCATTTAATCTTTTTTCTTTTTTTTTTTTTAAGGATTGTAAAAAAACACAAGCTGTAAGAACAGAGTGAATGTGAAAGGCATGGAAGAGGCAGCACCTACTTCTTTGCTATCTGCTCATCCCAAAACTGTTATATCCCATCACATCAAAAGTACATAGATCTGCTGCAGTTGAAGCTTCAGGAAACCTGAACTTCCCATTTGACCCACATTTCTGTCCACGAGGTTTTGCCATTATAAAAAAAAAGTTTTTTAAATAGCCTCAAGGAAAAAAGAAGATAAGGCTCCATTTTAATTTTTGTCCTTCTGTAAAGTGTACTATCATTACTTCTCTAAATCACTTTCTATTATTTCATTATTTTACTCTTAGTAGACAATGTTACACATGCATGAGATATCAGATGTACTAGTTCATTGTTGTTTCTGCTGGGAATAGTAGTTATTTTGAAAATTCCACTTGTGCAGAAGAATGTGTTACTAAAGCTATACTACTCCTTCACCCTGTTACAGTACTTGTCAACTCCAATTTAATTTTGTTAGGTTTCACACTAAAAAATGGCAGTTTTACAGTCTAAGATCTTACAATCCAGTTACTTCCTCTCAATAAAATCATACACCTAATTCTCAGTCTCTTTCTCATACCTATAAATCCACATGGCAAATCTGTGAATCTAAACCCAAATAATTAAGTACACATTAACAACTAAGTGATCAGTCTTCTGGAGTTACTAACATTGATAGTGTCCAATGTAACATTGACATTTCAGTCTGATTTCCAAAGTAACAAACTCACAGTCAGCACTCCCTGCTTATCTTCTGTGATTCAGAAACTTGTCAGAGTTTATCAATATCTTTTGATTAGTCCTTCTATTAATTCTGCATCAATAAACCATAGTGACAATTGTGAATTATACCAATTGCTAAACTGGATTTTAAGTCTCAGCACATGATAACCTTTACAAGCCAAAATTAAAAGGCTTTTAGTAACTGGTTGTACAGATACTGAGTTCGTTTTTTTCTCCCTGATAATCCACTAATATTTGTTGGGCACTGATTTTTGGTACAGGTTTTGATGGTGACTGTGTTACTTTATTATATGATTTGCTGCCTGTACATCTTGGAAGATGTAACATCAGCTGCTGTGTTATCCTGCCACATGGCAAACAACTACCCTGCAGATGCAAGTTAACTTGAACATCACAAAGCATTGCCTTGTAACAGTGGAAAACCCCACCAAAAGGAAAATGGACTAGCACAGAATTTTTACATCATCTTACCTTTAACTGGAAGTATTTGGGGTAGATGAGGTAGGAAATCCTGAAGTCCAAATATACAGCCTGTTGGAATGAGCAAGAAACAATAGCTTTCCTGCCCAGAGAAAAGCCAAAAATATTTGGTGTATTTGCTTAATGAAAGGAGACAAGGAATAAGCCCTCAAGGAATAAATGTTAATTTAGCTCTGTGTGATTTTCCCATCCTATTGGCAGTACAGGAATAATTAATTCAAGAATGAACTCATGAGTAGGGGTAAAGAGATATGTTAAGGGTATCACCTAAACAGTAAATATAGAAAACACTTTACTTAAATTCAAACAACAGGAGAAATACTTCCTGTTTCAAGGCAAACTACCTAAAACTACTCTGAAGTCCCTAAAATGTACCAAGTACATAGCAATCAAATGCTACATTCCACATCAAAAGACATTTGTTTGAGAGAAGGAGAGTGAGATGACAGCAATGTTTTAGATACCTGACTTCCCACTGCTGTGATGGCATGCATAAAATCCTACCCACAGCCTCATTCTGGCACTACCAGACTCGGGATCAGCTCCATTACACACTGCACCTGAAACTGAAATGGATTTAACTGACCTACAGAGACACAGAAAGATGTAGGAAACAGTTAAAGCAAAGTATTAAGTAGTGACTTCTTCTACTGCCATTGATTCTTCTGAGCTGCTTGGGCCTTGCACTGTTTTGAGTACAGCTTTGTATTTGAACCACATATTTACCTTTCATAACTTAGCTTTCACTTTTAACTAAGAGGTTCAAGCAGATTGAGCCTTTTCAGGGCTTATCACCTAAACACTGACCCTTTCTTTGAGACTAAGACACAGTTCTGCAATTCTCAATTTCTGTAACAGCTTGAGGATATTTCTCAAAATACTCTTTGTTCCCTCCCAGATTCTATTCATATGTGGTAACTGAAGTTCTCATATAAGTGATATCTATCTACATTGAGATCTAACATTAATACACCTTCTTCTCTCTCTTTCTCCTTTTCATTAATGGCAGAGGAAGGAGTAGTATGAGCCCTCAGTTTAATATATATGTTTTTAGTTTCTCCCAAAACTCTCCGCATAAGAAGCAGGTAAGCTCATGTCTTGACAAGTGCCAATACAATTCCACTAAATCATGTGAAAATAAGCTTCTAATATTAGGAAGTGGCAAAAATTACATATTTTGATTATGAATGCTTTCTGGTGATCATTTTGCATTTTCCATAGTTCTGGAAATAGACTAAATAGTTTCAAATCTAACTCTTAATAGAAGCCACTAATATAAATTAACATCAGCCGAAAGGCAGTAATTAAAATATGCTAGTTAGGAATAAACCACAAATAACCTATGTCTCAAACACATTTGGAGTGTCAAACTCCACCACCAAAACCAAATTAAAGAGAAAAAGGAAGCAAATACAGTATAAAATACTGGGAAAAAATACATACCAAGTTTTGACTCATAATACTTACCTAAGTAGACAAGATACTCATAGAATTACAACAGAAATGTCTTAGTTTTGGGTGCATCAGATTCAAGAAATAGTCTTCTTCAGAAATTTCATACACTTTCCACTAACTGTACCAGAATATAAAACATCTATGTGCATTATGAAATGTAAATAAATCCCTATTTTCTGGAAATGGAATTAAAATACAGTTTCAACAACTGGAAAGGCTTCACCAAATAAATAATGCATCACAAAAACCTAATAGGAACTTTTGGAAAAGGTGCTGTGGCGTTCTGCAGCACACAGCAATTGAATCAGTTTTTCTGCAGGGATTTTCAACACCTTCTCCTCAATAAATACTAATTTAGAAAGATGGACAGAAAAGCACATTTTAAATTATTTCACTCATAGTTTTGGCTTGGTTCATTTTGTTTCAATTCTTACTTTGTGTTGTTATGTACACCAAAATCTGTCCAGTATTATAAACAGCACTATGATTCAGGGTGCAAAACCTAAGAAATACTCTTGCAACAAATATATTTTATATGGATTTTTTTTTAGAACTTATATGTGTGATTTATATATATATAAATAGATCTCTATGGCCAACCATCAAAACTCTGCTAAATTTATACTTCACTCAATGTTCTTGCTGTTAGTAATTATCTTATTGTGAGCAAATTATCCATATATAAAATAAAGGACAATTTATTCATAGAAATTGATACTTTAGCAATTCAGAAAAACATGACACTAATCAGCCACATATTAACAAGAAAAATACCTTTAAACTCTGCTGTGTTTGGATATAATTCCTTACCTTCACATCACTGCCTCACAATACGAATGAAATTCACAAATATCTCTTTGAATAAGCCCTCTCCTTATCCATTAAGATGAACAAGCTCCCCTTAGTAGCTGAAAAGAGCCCCAAAGCCAAGGAACTCACTGAAGCAGTTCAAACAGTAGCTCTTTCGGATTGTGATACCCAAAATCCAGTAATCATAGTAACCCTCCCTCTACTGTCACCTCCCTGAATTGTCTGGATAGCTCTAGATCAGCTCTGTTCTACCAGCACAAAAACAGTGATTTTCAAACTGAATAGTCACCAGAGCTCACAGTGTTCCCTGCTCTCTTCTGACTCTCCAAGTGAAGAAATCCTGTCATTTCTTATTAAATTACAAGTTTGATGGTTGTAACTGACTTTTTTCCTACTTTCTCCATGCTCCAAAAAAGAGAATGTGATTGCTCAGGAACTGGCAGGAATTTAGCACACAGATGAGTCGATCAAGAAGGCCAGATCACCCCAAGCAGCTTGTGAACTCCAACATTCACATTTTGAGCTTCAGTGTAAGCCAAAGAACATATGCAGAGTATATATTGCATTTGCACACTACAAGATGCAATTGCATATTACTAATACTGGAGAGTCAGTACCCTGACTAAAACAGATCCAGGCACAAAAGTAATTACATCCACTGCTGGATTTCCTTAGATATATGGCCACAGAATGATTTCCCCAGCATGTCTAAACTAACCTGAGTGTCCTAAAGAAGTACAAAGTAGTTTGAACATCAGTTTATCCAGCATCCTAGGGATATCCTATTCCTAGGAATGATACAGTCAGGGCAGGTATATAAAGATACTTTATCAATATGCAAATGTGACAAGAAGAGCCAGAAGGATCTGGTGAACTACAGATCCATCAGCCTGACCTCAGTGCCAGGGAAGGTCATGGAGCACATCATCTCAAGTGCCATCATACAGCATATGAAGGAAAACCTCATGTCCATGGGGATCAGGCTCAGCCAGCATGAATTTATGAGAGGCAGTGTCTGCTTGGCCAATATCATGTCCTTCTATAACAAGGTGACCTACTTATTGAACAACAGAAATGCTGTGGATGTTGTCTCCCTGGACTTCAGTAACTGCCATCATTTCCCCAGTATTCATTCTCCTGGAGAAACTGGTTGCTCATAACTTAGATAAGTGCACTTGTTCATTGAATGAAAGACTGGCTGGATGACCAGGCCAGAGAAAGGTGAGGAATGCAGTTACATCCAGCTCCTGGCTGGTCACTAGTGGTGTTCCCCAGGGCTCAGTATTGGGGTCAGCCCTGTTTAATATCTTGATCAATAATCTGGATGAGGGGATCAAGGGCACTCTCAGCCAGTTTGCAGATGGCACCAAATTGGGCAGAAGTGTTGATCTAGCAGAGGAAGACTCTGCAGAGGGATCTGGATCGATGGGCCAAGGCCAGTGGTATGTGTGGGGTTCAACAGGCAAAGGGGTGAGGGCTGCCCTTGGTTCACACTAACCCCACACACTGCTACAAGCTGGAGCAGAGTGGCTGGAAAGCTGCCCAGTGAAAAAGGGCCTGGGAGTGCTGGTTGACAGATGACTGAACATGAAACAGCTGTGTGCCCAAGAAGGCCAGTGGCACCCCCTGGCTTGGATCAAGAACAGCATGGTCAGAGGACCAGGCAGTGATTGTCCCTCTGTACTCAGCACTGGTGAGGCCACACCTGAAATCCTGTGGTCAGTTTAGGACCCCTCGCTAAAAGAAAGACATTGAGGTGCTGGAACATATCCAGGAAAAGGCAACAGGTGAAGCCTTGACTATCTGGAGCACAAGTCTAATGAGGAGCAGCTGAGGGAGATGGGGTTGTTTAGCCTGGAGAAAAGGAGGCTCAGGGGTGACCATACCAATTCTACAACTCTCTGAAAGGAGGCTGTAGCCAGGTGGGGGTCAGGGTCTTCTCCCATGTAGCAAGTGACAGGACAAGGATCCAAGTCATGCCAGGGCAGGTTTAGATTGGATATTAGAAAAAATTTCTTCATGAAAGGTTTGTCAAGCATTGGAACAGGATGTCCAGGGAAGTGGCTGAGATGTGTAGATGTGGTGCATAGGACATGGTTTAGTAGTGGACATACACATTCTCCACTCTTGTTTAGGTACAGGTTTAAAATAAACTTTGGTTTCTTTTATAAATTATAAACGAATGACATTTTAGGCTTCTGCACATCATTATATTCAGTACACATCTATTCCTTGATAATTAATCACTCTTTTGAAGATTTTTATTAGCTCATGTAACTTATTTAAACTCAACAGAAGCTAATATCTCTAGCTATAACTGGTTTTCTCTCTCCACTTTCCCTTTAGCAATATAAAGCACAATCAACCTCACTTTCAATACATTTTATATTTATCTAACCAGCAGTTGCAACAAGTGTTGCAATATGTGACTAATTAATTTAATAATTTATTCTGACACTACAAACACACTCTTAACCAAACAATAGAACTTAGCTTACTGAAATTTATTGTCAGTCTAAAAATTCTATTTTAACATCAAATACCTCTAGTATTAAGCATAGTAAAATGCAAGAGCAGGATTCTATCAGGACTTTAAACATCAAATCCCTCTTCTTTGAATAGCAAGTTAGAGCTTTGCCTATTCTCAGATCAACTAAAATATTCTCAGAGATGTTTCTGTCTCTTAGCAAAGGGCCACAAGATGAAGTGAAATCAATGAACTCCATGAATGACATTAAACAGACCTGCACATCTCTCATGCTGCAGTGAAAAAAAAGAAAAACTGAATATAGTATTTGCTGAACTTTTACCTCAAAGAGATATTTAAACCCACACCTGATGGAGCCTGAGTGCTCTTCCAGAGGACATCTGTTACACACACTGGCACCAGTGCTTTCTGTCTGCCACTGAAAATTTTGCAGAGTAGAGCACAGCCAATCTCTGCATGCAGAAGAGGCCTCCTGTCTCCCAGGGGTGTCATTTTCTGTGTGTGCCCTACACAGCACATGCACACTTTTTTTTACTGGGATATTTTGCCAATATCCCAATAGCTTCCAAAACCAGAAGACTGGAGTATGAAAAGGGAACATGAGGAGCAATTCACACAATCTTCCTCCCACACAATCATTCTACCAAAATCACAGTAAAAGAGGCTACAGACCAGAAAACTGTTGTGAAGATGTAGTACAACTCACATCATCTTTCCCAGAGCTTTGTGGCCTCTTTTCTGAAAAATTATGTATTCTAGTCACATAATGGAGAAGTTTTTGTTCCTCTGGGAAAGCCAACAAAAAGGAACAACCTGTTGCTAGTGTTATAATTTATCATGCCTGGAGTCAGTTTCCTGCACATTGTCAAAGACCTTTAGGAATCAAGGAAATCAGGAACGTCTGTTAAACCAGAGGAAATGTACTGAAAGCACTGCAGACTGCACACTCTTTTGTTAAAGACTCAGAGACTCATTAGAAAAGCAGTATAGATATTTAATGTGTTGACTACCAGACACTGAGCTACTGTCTCATCCTTCAGGTAAATACAAACTCCACTAATTTCTATTTATCTCCTCTTGTTATAAAATGTAAATATATCACTAGACACCATTTCAAGGGTGTTATAATGATTAAATAATTAACATTTGAAAGATCTTGAAAAAAAAAAGAAATTCTAAAGATTAGAAGAAGAGTTATTAAAGCAAACAGAACATAGCAGGCATCCTCCAAAACAATAATTGAAAAGTTTCTTCCTACTTGAAGTGCATTTCTATCTTTAGAGATTCTGGTTTGTTACTGTATAGAAGGAATTACACATAATCATGAGGCCTGATAATCACTGAACTTTCACTTAAGATTTATACATTATGGAAAAAAGCACTCTTTTTGTGAAGAAAAGAAGAAATGAAGAAACAAGTCCTGATGCTCCGAACATTTAGCTCAGATATAAGATTATTTGCATTGAAAACAGAGAGGCTTTTCAGAATCATACAGACTGGCATACACATCAATTACAGGAAATTGGCTTCAGTTATCACCACCTTTCACTTCAGCCACGGTTGTGTGAGTGAATTTCCTGGGCGCCCTCTGCAGTGGCGCTACAGAGTTAACTATTGCATAGCATCTAACAACATATGGCAACATTTTCCATACTGTGAGCACAGGTAAAGATTGGGCAAAACCAAGAAACTGCTGCTTGAGCATTACAACTTAATATCATGGAATCATAGAATCATTTAGGTTGGAAAGGACCACTCAGATCATCAAGTTCAACCATTGCCCTACCACTGCCAAGTCCACCATTAACCCATGTGCTTAAGCGCCGCATCTACACCTCTTTTAAATACTTCCAGGGTTGATGACTCAGCCACTTCCTTGGGCAGCCTGTTCCAATGCTTGACGAACCTTTCCATGAAGAAATTTTTCCTGATACCTAACCTAAATCTCCCCTGGTATGACTTGTGGCCTTGTTACATGGGAGAAGACAGAAAACTCCACCTGCCCTCCTTTCAGAAAGTTGGAGAGTGACATAAGGTTTCCTCTGAGCCTCCTTTTCTCCAGGCTAAACAACCCTTGTTCCCTCAGCTGCTCCTCACAGGATTTGTTCTCTATACCATAATTATGTAAAATGATACAGAATATCTTTCTCATCTTCCTTACTTGTAAAAACTTTAAGAATGTATATCTAAGTCCAAGTGTGCTACAAAAATCCTTTTACTATGTGTATGTTTAAGCACAACAATACACTTAAACGATTACATTTTTACACTTAATCAAATAATTGATTTTTTTAAAACCAAATGAGTCTGGTTTTGGTGACTATACAATCAATATTCACAGCAATTTCAGGGAAAATAACAGTTCAGTCCTCTTCAATGTATATCAGTGAGATACTGAGGGAATAACATAATTTCAGTCTTAGTGGATTTCAGCCAAATGTGAAAGATAGCTTAAGCCCAAATGCCATAGAATTCTAAAAGGGCTGCAGAGTTTCTCAAAGAACTACATCACCTCCTGGTTATATTTACAAAACACAATACTTAGCATTATGATGTGTAAAACATGAGCCCCTTGATATAATTTTTAGTCCCAGACCTCAATTGCATGACCCTCTATCATTTACAAACACATATGAATTTACAGTTACAGTTCTCAGGTTTTTGAAGTCAGGAAGATCCTTTTCTACTATGACATTGTCTGTCACTAATCTATTTCAGCCACCTGCTTAACTGAACACATTAAGAAAGTCATCAGCATGGGAGCAGCATCTTATCTTACACATAAAGAGGGATAACTGAAATCAGAATATAGCCCTGTGCATTCTTTTTCTTCCTTGCACATACTTTTCTCTTGAAATGGATAATAAAGCAATTGTTTCTTTTCTTTGGAATATAAAAGAATTCTAGCTAAATCTTCATTGACCCACCTAAGGAGATGGGTTTTTTGAAAGAAAATATGCAGAAATTCAGCTTCATCCTTTTAATATCTAAATAAATCAACCAAACTCTGAAAAAGATCCTCCCGAACACATATTAAGATGGAAGTTTCTGTTCTGCATTTAAAGTAGTGTATGCTTTAAACCATCTGCTATAAATAGTAGAATTTGTTTTCCCAGAATCTTGATTTAGGACCATGAAGTTTTGTAATTTTTTTTAAGAAAGGACTGAATAAACAAAGAATAGTGAACTCTGAAGAGAACAAAACAAAGAGCTATATGCAACAATGCCCTGCAATTCAGTGATGGCAGAAAGCCATGATTTGAAATTAGTTATACTGCATATAAGTTGTGTAAAAAGCACCAAAGCAGTTAATGGATTACTGTGGTACATAACAACAACAACAACAAAAATTCAATCGCAGTATCAAACAGTTACTGACCTGGAAAATATAGCAATGAAAAATACCTATATTTGCTGCTAGAAACTGAAATTCTTTGTTATCTTCAAAGGAAAATTAAAAAAAATATACTTTCTATGTAATACAGTCATATCTTCAAATTTTGAGCAGTTCTGCAGAATGTAGCCTAATCATTATATAAAATATAACACACATACTGTCAGCAAATTACAATATGAGAATTAAAATAAAAGCCTGTTTTTCAGAAGCACAACACTTTCAATACCAAGATGTTCATATTGAACTCTCTCAGTGGTCGCTAACATAACATGGCAATATTATAATCACTACAAGCAAGGCTACTCCTCAAATATGTCAGGATTTTGCCTCAGAATCTCACATTCATTTGTATAACACCCTACCCAAACCGGAAGTCCTGTTCATGAACTTTCTTAGTTTTAAGTTGATTTTGTATAAATTTAGCCAGTTTTGATGAACTGCAGAATAGAAAAATATTCCAGGTTTTTGCATGGCACAAAACTAGAATGAATTCTTACAATCAAATACTTATTAAAAAACCCCAAAACACTAGTTTGTATATAGATCATTTCTCAATGTCAAGACACTAGAAAATTCCTTTACACTGCCTTCTTGGTTCCAGATACCTTCAGGGATTCAAGTATCTGGAAGAAAAGATCTGCACCTCAATTAGACACATTTTTCTCACTATCTCCACAGAAAATAACAAAAGATTTTATCCTGTATGTGATAAATAATGAGTGATCCAGGCCATTTTCTTCTTTCTTGTAAAGCAAATGCAAATATCAGACTTAAAACTACTGAAAAAGAAAAGGAAATTATTTATTAATTCACAATTAATTAAGCAGATTTTTTTTTTTTACCATGAGCATGGTCAAGCACTAAACAGGCTGCCTAGAGATGATGTAGAATCTCCGTCTTTGGAGAGAGCCAAAATCCACTCAGAACCACCAGCTATGACCGATTTTTTTGAGCAAAATATTGGGCTAGATACCTCCAGCAGTCCCCTCCAACCACAATTATTCTGTGTTTCTTTGAAGACAGTAAAGATGCAACAGATATATAGAAAGCAAAAAGAGCAGCACGTGCTTTCCTGTTTTTTAGGTTAAAGTCCAACTTGAAAAAAAATTTATGCCAGAATTCATAAACTCAGGAATGCTGAGTTATTCTGAGATTGGGAATTTCCCATGCTTTAATCCCACATAAAGTTCCATAGAGTAGAAACTGTGAACAAATATTCAAATCCATGACTGCCTCTTAAGCATATTACACTGAAATTTTGAAAAATAGCAGAAAAGAAATTATTAAGTAGAATATTTAATACTATTATTAATTAAATACAATTAGTAATTCTAGGAAAGGGAGGCAGCAGTGAGTATCAAACCTTCTAGAATGCAATTTAAGATTTAAGATTTAATACAGTCTAGTGGAAAATTACAATCGAATCCTCTGAAGAGGTTACAAATTCACATTACAAAAGCTTTCTAATGCAGCTAGTAAGTAACAATAAAATCTACTGAAGTTAAAACTGTGATACAGCTAAGAAAAAGAAGAACCAGATGAAAGACAGTGAAGCTGCTGATTCCTTATACAGAAATACATTCTGCAAGTAGAACTGGAAGGGATTTATGTTGAAAACCAAATTAATTACTTTAAGCACCTGAAGCGGTTGATTTCATGGAATTTGGATGCAGCTAGGAGTTCATTCACACACATTTATGGTCTTCCTTATATTTCTCCTGAAATGAACTTTCACACAGCTGCTGAATACTTTAGCTTCAAACATAGGGAGCAGTTTCTGACTAATCTCTGCTTGATTTTTTTCATAATAAAAAAAAATTCAGAAATACACGTAATTTTTTGCAGTTACCCAGTAGTTCCATTGCATCGTCTTCATTGTCAATGTCTTCTTCGGTTACAGATGGAGCTGTGCTTTGAGCAGAATCAAAGGAGTCCTGAGAAAGCATGGCAGCCAGCAGTTTCTTATGTTGCTGCTGTTGATGTTTTAATCCTTTGGTCTTTGGCTCCATCTTTAAGCTGTGAGGGAGGAAAGCACAACTTTCTCTTACTGGCGCTCTCTTCAAAATACATCACACGTTCCCTGATCATTGGATATTCTAAGACATTTTGTCTTTTCGGTTTCTACTTAAAGTTTTGATTGAATTTGGGAGAATTCCCATTGACTTTATGTGCACTAATCAAGTCTAAATATATAGCTACACATATAGAACAGGATGTCAATTACTTATCAGTATTGCTAAGGCATTGATGCATAGCAAAATGTTGATAACAAAGAACTGCTCCCTTGAGTAGTTTTGATACCATCACCCCACAGGAGTAAAGGCTTTATATTTATAACAATTTTCCTGATTTGCTGAGTTGTGCCTCTGACCTAAATAACAGAGAACTGGAATTGCACAGAAGTTAGAAGGGTCTAAGGCAGGACTTGCTACAGTTTTCCATTTCTGATTTCTTACAATATCAACATAAAACAGACAGAAGTTTGGTGCCCCACATGAGGGGGGCACCAGCAACACCTCAGACTGTCCTTGCAGTCTGTTGCAGGAAGGCAGAATATATGTTGCAAATATATATGCAAATATATGATTTTTAGTATATTCAACAAGTGTTCATTTCTCCAGCAAAGATAAACACTAATAAGACAAAGTGCACCTTGGAGATGAAGAACGGGCTTTGAGTTTAGGACATCAGGTAATGGATGGGGCCTCTGCAAGCTCTAGTTCATTTCACGCTCTAAGAGACAAGAGTATCATAATAAAAACCACTCAAATTCCCCATTGTGTACATACATTATCCCTGGAGGAAGAGTCCCAAGAGCCTTGCATCTTCTCAGAATTCCTCCAAGAAATTTTTCATGTAAAAAACTACTTACAGTGACTTGGAAATGAGTTTAATTCTATTTTCACGGTGTTCAAATTTCTGAAAGATGAGCTCAGTACCAGCAGGATTGCCATCAGCACTTTTCTATGGTCTCTTATCACTTATTAATACCTTGCCTTTCTTCCTTAGAGCAGCAACAGAGAGCAGTGCAAAACCAGTGACAAACATAATCTTTCCTCTGTAGCAATCCAGAAGGTTAAGGACAAAAAGGTGACTCTTCACCCATCTGACAAGACATCACTAATACAGCTACCTCAGACTGGCTACACTGTCTTTCCCAGTCAAAGCAGTAGTGACACCTGTCCTTCCAGTTGCTCTTCTTTTTCTTTTTTCCCATTTTTTGAGTTACTAGGCTGAGTTTTCAAATATATGACATGTCTGCTTCCATTGCTCATCATCACAGGAATGCACATTTTTCAGGAGGAAATGGTGGTTCTCTCACATGACATCGATGGCACTTACTCTACCAAAGTTGTCAATGCCTAAGCCTCTGGATCTCTAGTGTTTCATATATGTAGCATTTCCTTATGTTTAATGACAGGTAAAACCAAACACACTACCAGGAAATAATGGAACAATTACAGGTTTGACTTTCCCATTCTTATATTTTAACTGATTATTAAGATTAGTTCTAAGAGTTTGCTGGCTTTTCCCATAAATCTTGATAAATAGTGATCAATAACCTACCACTTTTTATTAAAAGTGTTGCTAAATCAAATTTAACAAGATAAAATTGGAAACATTGAATGTGATTTTCAAATTCCCCCTCTTTCATTTGCCAGGTAAAAATGTAACTTAACTATTTAAGGCTACATTAACTATGAAATAGATTAACGAAACACAAATGACATAGCTAAAACTTCTTTACAACTGATAACTTCACTCTTTTGAGAGCAAAACTTATACTCTTCCCACTGTTTTAAGTGCACTAGGTATTTGTTACATTAAAATTAAGTTATTATTACCTAGTCCTTGTCTTGTGCATTTGGGGTGTGGTTAACTCCAAATTCTGATAATAGCGCTTTAATTCACAGTAACACTAAATCAGACCTTAAAGCAACTGCCAGTAATTAGTGAACTGTTATTAAATATTCACATTAACCTTGATCAACATGAGTCTTTTAAACTTCCATATATAGTTGGAATCAATTTTAGTATCACCACTATCTTGAAGTTCTGCAACTTTATGATTCCTTTGCAAGACTGCAAACACGATTTTTATAAATGCCTTACAAAAGCTGATGAAATGCTAATGAAGCAAAGAATTATCCCAGACATAAAATCAGTCATCCAAATGTAAATCCATATGCTGCATGTAATTTAGTAGTTACTCATTTCCACTGAAAATCAGTACTCCCACTCAGCAGTACATATTTTTCAATAGGCCTTCAGCACTTACTGCATCTAAAACCAGAGATATCAGTATCCCATGAGTCTTTCCTGGCATCAAGTTCCCTATATTCTGCTTATTCACACACCAGGCAACCTGATTTTGTCATGATACTCAACAAGGTTCCTCAAATACTATTCTCAAAGCCATTAATCGCATTTTTTAATTATAGCATTAGCTGTGAGGTTTCTCACAGCTTGTACCACCCTCTACAAGGAGAAAAACGTGCTCCTTTCAATCATCTCTGTTGCTCAGAACTAGACCTCTTTGCTTCCTTCTGGAAATTAGACAGAGATGCCTATTTCTTCTCATTTCTATTGACAGAAGGGATACAATATCCTCAATTTGCTCTGAAGCATGGAACAGATCTTTATTCAGTGCCTTTACTGGACTGCTGAATAAGGAAAAAGAAACCCAGGCCTGCACTATCAAGCTGCAGTGCCAGTTGCTGACTCCTTTATTTTCCCAGGAACTGCACTGGAGAGACCCAGAGTCTGAGTTGTGTTGGTTCCTGTCCAAGGTCTGGCTGAGGGATCATTACTACACACTGCTGCTCCTTTGAAATAGTAGTACTCGCTGCTACCCCCACGATAATCTAATTAAATGAAGTACTCAGGATAGCAAATATTCCCAAGATGTGGGGAATGTTAATGAATGCAGTCTGGAAGAGCACAGCCAGTGACACATTCGTTTCAGTGTGACAGGGAGGTGAATTCCACTGTAGCAGGCACATGGGAGGATGTGAAGAGAAGGAATACCTTAGACCTTTACAAAGGGAAAGCAGAGAGTTTCTGCTTTCTATAAAAAGGAAGAAAAAAGTGTCTGCTGCAGTCAAAGTACTAGTTATAAGCAAGGAGAAATTCTACAAGGCTAAGGGAGAAACATAGGTGTTTAAGCCAATTAACAGAGGCAGTGCAGAAGATTTACACTTAAAAAGAAAGACATGAATCCCTTTTAAAGCAAGGCTGTGAGTATTTAACCTTCTGTGATAAATATATCTTTAAATCACAGAAAATGGACTGTTTGTATTATAATCTCTTCCATGTAACTGAAGCACAAACTTTCAGTCAAGCACAATAAATCTTCAGAAGTTATTTACTGCAGATAACAAGATTTTCTTTTTGAGAAAGATTTGTTATTAACACCAAAAAACTAAGATGTGAAATGAAAATTTATTTAGGAAGTCCTGTTAAAAATAACATAGATACTGTTTCCCTTGTTTCTCTCTCCTTTAAATGAGGAAATCAGATTTATCACTTAAGTGTCAAGAAGATTTATAAATAGCTACTACTAACCCTGGAAAGATGGGAGGGGTATGAAGTATCTGAATAAAGCTATACATCACAACATTATTACACAATGGACCCCTACCATGTCCAAACACACTTAGCTTTACACATGGGAATAAATCCATAGGATTGCAAATGGGTATTAAGTTAATCATATGTAAAAGCATGAGAAGAAAAAAGTCACATATTAATTACTTCTATTTGTTCTGCATGTACACACTATGGCATGGGAATTAAAAAGCCCTGCACTCTGCCCTCAGAAATGGAATTTTTGTAACAAAGACAGCTCTGTTTCACAAAATACAAACTTTCTAAGCCAGATCAAAAACTCACCTTCCTCCAGGACTGCTGCTATCCTCACTGTCCCACTGCTCATTTTTATTTCTTGGTATTGGTGGCTGCAGCATTTCAGCAGCCAGAGGGTCTGCATCATTCTCTTCACGGCCAATCCATTCTCCAATCACACGAGGTCTGAGAAGGGGGGTGTTAAAACCTGCTGTGTCCTGAAGAGAAATAAAAATCAAGAAAAAGGAACAATGCACTCTGTATTCTCAACCATAGATGTAAACAGAGAAAGGAAAGAAAAAAAAAAAACATTTACAAAGTACAAAACCAATACATTGCATTTTCATTTCAGAGGGCTACAAAATACTCAGAAACAATGATGGACTAAAGAGAAGTTCCCCATTAACAAAATTCCAAGAAATATTTATGTACCCTGATGCCCTGATGCCTCAAAGAGCTCATTTATTTTTTTTAATTGCAACTGTAGAAAAATCATTCTTTTTAATAAATGCACAACTCTTAAAATCTTCAGTGTATCTGTTCTGCTAAGCAACATGAGGCCATTTGTATAAAAAAAAACAGCCAAAAGAGTGTTGTAGATTAATAGCATCACTCTTATTTGCATTATGAATTAATGCAAAACCAATAAATATATCTGCATTTTGCATTTTAAAAATAACCCTGCTGGGCTTTACATAATGTATCTTTCTATTCTGAAAATGGTATTAACATTTTAATAAAATGCATTTCTGAAACAATTTTTAACCACTTACTGGAGGACAATAAGCTGGACAGGATTACATGAAGCAAGCAAAATGTAACTGACATATTCCAAAAAATAGCAATAACTTGCACCATCACATTAGGAATTTAGATTAAAGAAACAAGTTGTCCTTAAAATTGTATGAAAAAGCATTCTGATGCAGTGAGTATCTGCTTTCAGTTTTACTAGAATGGTTGTAGATAAAGGGCCATGTACAATAGTAGAGTCAAACTAAAAAATATACCTGCATACCAGGAAAAAAAAAAAGTATGAAATTATGGGATAGGAATAATTATTTTTCTTTCATTAAACTCTTTGTAGGCTAGTAAAGACATTTCAAACACAGTCTGCCTAATTAGGAGAGATGCAGTCCTATCATTTAAGGAGTGAAAATTATAGGAAAGCAAATCCTTGGCTGTTACCTAACTTAGTGCCTCAATAAATATTCTGCCATAAAAGAATGCTTTCCAAACAAAAAGCATCTGGAAAAAGTACAGCCCACTGACAGCGTAGCCTAGAAACCATATTTTCTCTCCTTCCTAAAA
Organism: Notiomystis cincta; assembly: GCA_013398075.1. Lineage (NCBI taxonomy): Eukaryota > Metazoa > Chordata > Aves > Passeriformes > Notiomystidae > Notiomystis > Notiomystis cincta. Next base: position 72,128 of record VZRX01022894.1, on the reverse strand, counting down.
ACAAATCACTTTTGAAATCTCCTCCTAATTGAAACAGATGCGGTAAAAGCACAGTTTGAAGTAGAGACATCTACTGAAATGAAAGAAATAAACAAAAAGAAAAACAAACAAACAAAAAAGCCAAACAAACAAACAAATAAAATAAATTTAAAAAAAAAACCAACAACAACAAAATGAAAAAAGGTTGTAAAGTGCTTTCAATATGAATCTATTTACCTTCCTCTGGCTAGATGCTGCAGTTTTGTTTAGCACAAGAATCTCTGTTTTGAGAGTCAAATGTAACCCAGGCCCTGGATCTGACACACTCACCCTTGTTCTTTTATTCTGCTTTCTGCAATGTGTCTGTGAGTGCTTTACCACACTCCACTCCCCGTACCTCTGTGCTCAGATTTGTCCATCACTTGACTAATTCACTTTAACACAAAGTTTTCTTTTCTGCAAGGACCACTGAAAATTGAATCCATGGCTTTAGATGTTTTAGGATACTTAACCACTGGTGTTTGGAGGTTTTTTTATGTACTTACAAATACATGTTTTGTGCATCTATTTGGAGCTGTGTCATAGTTGTGGAATGTAAACTAGATGACAGTCACCTCTGGGCACTTGACAAGTGCACCTTGTCTCAGATGTGACAATGCCTGTGAACTTAGAAAAAACATTATTTCACTGCCCACAATGTCTTTATTACACAAGGTGCTTACATTAGTTTAAATATGAACCATCTGGCCCCTCCTGAGGTTTATTCCTGTTATTCTAGCTATTTTATCCCTTCTCTTTTTCCCTAGGATAATTTCTAATAATTAATAAAAATTGTTCCTGGAAATAGTTAATTAGAATAACTTGTATTGTCAATCTTGCTAAAAGTTTTCAGTCCCTTAAGTGAAAATACAAAGCACCTAAAAATTTTCCCAAAAGTTTTTCCTGACACTATGCACTGCAAAATCAACATATGAAGTAAAACATGAATGCTCTGACTGTCCTTGCCATGCTAATTTCTTTCGAAGGCATTTTAGGATAAAGTAGCACTTTCATACCCTGCTTAACAGAAATGTAATTTGCATTACATAGTCATGCTTTGCCTCACTTTATCACCTTGCTTTCCTTCTTGAATTGTGTGAGTTTAGTATACTATGGTTTCACTGACCTAATTTATTGTCCTCCTTTCAACTATATAAGCAGCCTCAGTGAAATCACTAAATGGAGAATCAGAGACAGCTAATTCAGAACACCAGGAGGTTTATTTGGCAGTCTACTTCAAAGGCTGCAAAATATTGACATTAAGTATTCTGTTCTCAAACCAGATTTTATAGTTTTGGTTGTTTTGGTTGGGTTTTTTTTTTCATATTAACTTTAGAATCTTAATTGATTTCCAATTTATATTCCCCCATAAATGACAGAAGAGATTGACAGCATTAGTGTGCATAGAAATATTTTCAGTACAGGTAGGTATTTAAATGTGCACTAAAATAAAGAGGACTATTTCATGGTGCAGTCCAGGTGTCATCCATTTATCCACATCAGTGGCTACCAATCTGACACACTCAAGCTTCCTTTATGTGAAGACTAGGAAAAGAAGGGAAAGACTAAAGGACAGCTGATTCTCCTCTTCACCTTGGGCTAAGATGTGGTTGCTGGATGCAACCTCTACTGAGAGCCTAACATTTGTATATCCACTTATTTACACATCCCTTAAACAGCTCAGTATTCCTATTTTCTGATATGGATTTTGAGGGAACTTCCATAGTGAGAAATACTTTGGAGTGAGAAGAAATTTGTTTGGTTTTGTGACTTAAGAATACTTGTTTCCTATTTTTATTAATTCTAACCTGTTTTCATTTTAGTGTACTACATATAAGAAGAAAGTATGCCCTAGACAGCATAGAAAAAACTGTTTAATATTAAAATTGAGGGTCAAAATCTACTATTAATTTTTAGATATACTCTTGGGTCTAACTGTGGATCTCTAATACTTAGGTGTCTCTCATTGTTAGTGTTTGAAGTGACTGAAAGATATCACTGGGAATTCCAGGCAAATTTCACTATGTTATGACAGGTCTCACTCTTCAGTGTTTTTCTCTAGAGGTTTTTTTCAGCCTAGAACTGTGTGAATATAAAAAACAAAAGGCTATCATCCTTCACATTATGCATGGAAGTGTGCAGTTTCTTAAAATCCTTCAATAGTTTCTGTTCAGTGGCAAGGAGGGTGAGTCAGTTCAGAAATTTTTATTATATTAACTCTGCATTTAAGTTTTAAAATACATGACTGACAAGGCATCCCTTCTTATTTTCTTTCCTTACACAGTGTGCTTGCAGTGCCAGTTTCTGACTTTACATAGCTTCCATGGCCTAGAGACAGAGGCTGAATCAAGAGAGACAGAACATCAAGCTCTGCAAGTCTGAAGTAAATGAAAAATAAATCTGTTTTAATTGCAGTAATTTTTGGATTTTTTTGGCTTTTTTCCAAGGTTACTAGTGAAATTGTACAAGATTATGTCAAGCTGAAAAATTCTATATTGACTGAAAGACTGACCTTGTGTGCCTGTATTTTCTCTATCCCTGTCTTGGACAAAAGCTCTGAGTACTGACAAAAAGCTGATACTAGCAGATATTTGACAAGAATCCATTTAAATGAAACACTCTTTCACAAAAGTGATTCAGAGCAAACTGGTTTTCTAAATCCAAATACTCAAGTAACTAAGCAACTAACTAATTAACTGGATTACTTGGAGGAGTTACATCAACCAACGATACTGATTAAATACTCCCCTGACAAAGGCAACTAGAGGTTACTGAAATCAGAGAGAAAAATATTTTTTTAAAAAAGATAGTCAATCAAAAACAAAAATAAAGAAACATACACACACATTCTCTGTTTTCTCCAGGTTCATAATCTAAACCAGAGATAAAACAACATAATTATGGGCTTTGTTATAGTCTTAGTTCCCCAAAATATTCCTGTTCATCAGGAAAATAAAGCAAGGAAGAGCATACAGAAGAGTTTTATATATCTCTCGTAACATCTGTGCAATGCCAATGTTTTAACAGAATCCAATGCCAAGTTTGGCCATGCTGTTCTAGACCCAAGACATGCACCTGATGAGTTAAATTGTTAATCCCAAGCACAGATGAACATGGTTTCAAAAATTATTCAGTGCTGCCACAGTTTAGATAAGGAAGCTCTATTATCATCATGTATTTCTGGGGAAAGAATTACAACTTGACTACATTTATACCTGAAAAATAAACATCACCTGTGAACACATTCAAGTGAAATAGAAACAAATTCTCTTTAATGTTAAAACAATTATTATCAGGGAGACTTCAGCTGCTTTTGGTTCAAGACAAATAATACATCTAGAAACAAGTTATAGGAACCTTTCAGGAATTAGCTCAGGTAAGGGATCATTCCTAGGAGGCAGGATTCCATGGAATGGTCTTGGACATGCTTTTACTCTTAACACAGACTAGATTTTACATTATTAAAAATCCTTGAAGGGTCAAAGAAATAGAAATGAAGTTCACTAAAGACCATGGAGATAAAAAAAAAATCACTCTTCTTCTCTAAATCTATGCTGAAAGCCTGTTGAGCAGTACTGCACAAATGATGCATGGTAAAGACTTTTAGTTGTTCAGGGTTTTATTTATTGTAGAAATAGCTTTTGACTTCAAGAACATTCAATCTATGAATTGAAGGTATACAACCTAATTCCAAGTTTTATTTTAAAAAAGCTACCACCTTCAAATTTTAAAGTATAAAAAGCAAAGAGTAACAAAAAACTCCTAACTCTTCACTCAAGCTGGATCCTGTGGAAATTCCCGAATTTTGGTCCCATCTCACTTTTCACAGCAAATAACTAAATTTTAAAAACATGAATGTTTTTGAATAATAAGATAGCATAGTTTAAAAAAAACTCAAACAAACAGAAATTATTTGCTACAATTATATGTAAAAAGTATGTGATACCAGGTTCTAGCCTAAATTGTCTTGTTCCTCCCTCAAACAGTATCTTATAGGGTTTTTTCAACAAAAAAACACGAAACAGAGGGAACACAGTGAAGGTTTTTTATATGTCAGAAAGATTTGTGTCCTCATTTTACCAGCAGAAATGAAAGTTATTTAAGAAAAAAAAGTGTTCTCTGTTTGGCATTATTCCTGTGTCTTATATACCTTTTGATCTCATTCTCCTGACAGCAATGGTTTCTGACACCGAGAAGACAACGCAACTTTCTTGGCACTAGACGCACACTGCTACTCACTGCTGAGAATAGGGAAAAAAATTAGTTCTGTTTCCTTAAGTACTTAAAAACACCCAGTTTGATTACTCTTTCAATGTAGAATTTATTACAGCTAGAACTAAAATTCATGTTAATTGTGTAAGGTATCAAAAATGGCCAGAACAGAAGAGACCATTTTTGCATTCAGCAAAGAGGTAAAGACTGCTCTTTATTGTGCATTGTGCATTCCTGAGTAAATCTGGGAAGCTTAAATAATTTCTAAATACTCTCACAAATCATATCTGGGAATGCAGAATTCAATTTCATGAATAAAAGTTATTCAAGGCTAAATGTTTCCAAAAGTACATAAAGTAATACAACAGACACTATAAAGCAAAGATGGTGTCAAGATCAAAAGTATTTCCATGGTCTCATTAAGAGTCTCTTAAACTCAGTGAGGTTTTTTTTTCCATACTTGACAGCCCATCCTGGGTCAAGCTCGATGTATCCACATATTCTGTACTTACCCATACAGCTTTCCAAACCCAAACTTCCTGTGAACCCAAAAGAACTGACACATGCATGCCAGGACATTGGCATGTGCCTTACCATAATCATCTGTCTCTTTGTACTGTTCATTAGATATCTTTCATCAATCTTACCTTATCGAGTTCATCAGAAATAGCAATGCCTGAAAACAAAACAGATTAAAAAAATATTTAGAAATATGCTTTCTATAAATGTCTTTTAGTACGGTAAGTAAAAGTAAGGTTAAACCTGAAAACTCTGCATACTGTTCCCTGCATGCTGCTGTACCATACAATGTATCATATTTTGTTCCATTAGTGAAATTGCCTGGAAACAATACACTCTTCATTTTCCTCAGCTGCAATATTATCAAAATGACTCTTCAAAAATCTCTGTAAATGAAAATGGCAGATATGCCAGTAAAGTGACAACAAATCCAAGCATACTTCTATCTGCTTTCTAAAATTAAATCAGCAATATCAGATTTACCAATGGACACATTATTATGCAAATCTTACCCTGACCAGCAGGCATAACACACTATGCTGCAATTACAGGGCAATATGGACATTTCTCTCTTCACAACACAAAGTGGAAATGATCCTATAAAATCAGGTGGAACTTCAGAGAATTAAGTAAAATTTCTTAATAGAATGCAAAACAATTCCTAAATCCTCTGAACAAGGACTTGTATATTTGCTCCTCTTTTCTGCAGATGCCTGCCCAGGGCTTCCCTATGCTTGCTTCCATCATGTCATGCTTCAATTATTTCTATTCTGTAGCATATTAAATATGCAGAGTTGGTCTCAGAATTGTTAACTTTTCTCACACATCACTGTATCACAAGGAGTGAACAAGTCATCATATATATAATGCTACCATGTTGAAAATTCCAGTACATTGGAAGCAAGCATCTCCTAGATTTTTATGAGGTTTGATGAGAAACATTTCAGATTAGAACTTCAAAAACCAAAGAAAAGCTTCTCCTGGTGGTAAAAATAAGTGGAGAAGTACCTATACATGGGAAGAACACAAAATTGAAAATTGTTTTCTAACTCATATCATGTTATCAAGACATCTTCTTTGACAGAATGCAAGAGATGATATTGCAAAATATGTAGTATCACCTGAGTAGAGAGTTACTCTTTCTAAAATCACCCTAAAGAGTGCAGTGGTAGAAGCTAATATAGAAGCATATACATATATAAGCCTATACTATTTGGTATACCATAACAACATTAATTCTTTGGGTTTTTTTACTGTGCCTTTCATCGTGAACTCTACTTGGCTAATTCTCTGCTTAGATGAATTCCTTACAGCAATTTCTGTTTTTAAAGGAACAAAGTGCTCAGAGAATTGCAGTTATAATTTAAAGACCTCATCAACACATAAGAAATATGGCAGGTGTTAAATAAATATTTGCAGTAATTCAATAGTACTAAAGTAGATTAAATCAAAAAAGATCTGTTTTGACTAATCCTTCTATCCCTCACTGCAATTAACCAGCTTTTAATAACTTCAGACTATTTCTTCGCCCAGACACAACACTAATGCCCATAGAGTAGAATAATAAATTGCATCAACCAGACTTCAAGGTGTTATGAATTTCTTCAACCCCAAATGGACATCTGCTAGAGAGAAGATAACTGCACTCTTGAAGGTAGTAAAAACCTAATTCAAGCTTCTTTTCACCTCATCTTTGAAAACCTGATTACCATCAACCAGCTCTCACATGGATATATTTTGCATAACCCAAGTCAATCCATTTTACAACCACACACACTCGCTCTCTCTAAACAGTCAAACTACTTTTTCTCATCAGTTTACCACAATATTAATATGGTTCATTTGAGGAGAGGGATTTGCACCCTGTGTGCAGTAGACAGAAAATCCCAACAGTGACAAAATTTTTGGGGGTTCAGATGTCAGGTGGAATAATATGGACTCCACTTTCCACAAAATAACTCCTTGAAAATTATAACTCTTGCATATTTACCATAACATTAAAAAAAAAAAAACCAAACAAACAAAAAAAAACCAAAACCAACTAAACAAAACAAAACAAAAAAAAAACCAAAAAAAACAAACAAAACAAAAAAAAAAACACACAAAAACAAAAAATCACACACACAAAAGAAAACCCAAACCACCAACAAAAAGAAACCTTAATCCCGAATCCTGAGAACACAGCTAGAGATTGTCACCATTATTGTACAGGAGTATTTAGGATTTCTGTTAATTTCTTAACCCTTAGGAGACTCATGACTTTTCAGTAGTCAAATAGGTTACTGTAATTTATTTTAATTTCAAGTAACTCACTGACAATTTAAAATAGTTGAATTTTTATAAAGAAATTGTAACAATGGTTGCTATCTCCATTTCATGTAATTGCTAATATCCAGACATCAGCATTTTTCAAAATTAAAACCTTTTTGTCATTTCTTTGTATAGGTGACAACAAGTAACTGATTATGCTCTCTGCACTTTCTGTAATGGTTTTCATTTACATTTTACATATTCTAAATAGGAAAACAGCATTACAAAATCACAGAACACTAGAGACTAAGGGAAAGTCTATTCTATGAAACTACTAAATGGAAACAACATTTCAGTTTTAGGCAAAACATTAATAGGTATAGCCAAAATGACCATATATAAAATACATACATAAAAACTTTTATCCTGACAATACAGTCACTTCTTCAAACTGTAACCTTTTCCATCAAAACTTAATCCTAATGACAAAAAATCTCTTAACACCAGAAAAACTGACACATCTAGTTTATTCAACTTTAAATCCTATGGCTTTGTTAGAACAAAAGTTACTATGAACAACTATTTCTGACTTCCCCCAGCTTAGAGCATTTAAAGCCTGACTCTGCATGATGATGAATGCAGAGAATTCAAGTTTTAAAGCTGTGTCATCATTGCCCTGCTGCAAGACACAGAGTAGCAGATAAGAAGGGGACTATTAAAACTGCTCTCCTGCCTTTGTTGGGAGAGGTCTGATGTCAAAGGCAAATCCTCCAGAAATAAAGGAGTATGCTTTACCTTTTCTCTTACAGCAGCTGCTTCTGACAGACAACGTTTGCCATAGTTTTATATCATATTGTGATTAACAACTACACAATAGACCAACCACTCTTACTAACCATTCCAACTAAAGGGGTGAGAAGTTTGCTTCCCACCATCAGCTAAGGCTCATGGACAAGGTTTAACATGGTAATTCTTTAGGCAGCTAGTTGCCAATTTCACGTCTTTAAAAAATCCTCCCTTTTACAAGTAATTATGGGTGCTAAAATTTGATCAGGCATCACAATTATCCAACCCACTCAGTTGTCTGGTGAATTACACAGACAAATTCAGGACACTTGTTTCTACTTTAGGATATAACAGCCCTCTGTGCTGTAAGGGTGCTGAACAATGAAATAATTGGTATGAACACGCTTCCACAGTCCTTCAGAAATGCTCCACAGCCACAACTACTGCCATCTCTGATCAGCAACAAATCTGGAGAGGGGCTGTTGATATTAGCACAGCCTCTCTCTACTGCAACACTCATTCTGTCACTAGCTTGGTTTTTGAAGAGGACTGGAAAAACAATGTACTGTCTGATTGCAAGAAGGGTTTGGCATGCTATGATTAAATGAAATATATCTAACAAACTATGTAATAACAATGTAATTTATTAATACTCATTATATTTTAATTACTATTATCATATCTACTTTAAGCACATTGCCTAAAAAGTGTATCTCACGCTGTATTAGCCATTTACCTTACAGATTTTTCTATTTAAAACACAAAATCAGTTCTTTGTCATGCCTCTTTTAAAATTAGAATGATTATTAAAACCATTCTTTACACGGCTTACATTTCTGTTCCCCATTTTCTCTCCCTATGACAATCTGCAGCAGCATAATGGTAAGTTTGGAGAAATAAAGATGATGACCAGTAGGGAATTACAGCATCTTCTTTGATGTAAAAGCCACCTCTCAAAACATTTGCACTCTATTTTAACAAAATAAAATCCCTTTTGAGTATAGAATAAGCATCTTCCAAAATACAGGTTTTCTTAGGACATTCTGCTTCATTTCAAGCTTGCCAAGAACTGAACTTTCTTTCTAAAGAAAACTGAACGTTGTTAATAACAATTCCATGAGTCTTAAAAATGCCTAGCTTTTGCATATGCATTTCTTAGCAGAGGAGTTTTATTTATCCAATACCTAATGTGTCTCCACTCAATGATATTATTTCTCTTTGAAAACTGATTTTTAGACTTTGATGTTCTCAATACAACAGCATAAAATTAATTTTCAAAACAAAAGGCACCACCCAAGATCAGGTCTTTTTGAAAAAGAAAAATTGACATCCTCTACATGGACTTGTGCAGGGCATTTGACAGTCCTGTATGACATCCTTGTCTCTAATCTGGAGAGACATGATTTTAATGGGTGGATCATTCAGAGGATTATTGCTGGATGGCCACACTCCAAAGGACTGTGGTCAACAGCTCAGTGTGGAAGTGGAAACCAGTGGTGAGGGGCATTCCTTGGGGGATGGTATTGGGATGGGTGCTGTTTACTATCTTTATTAGTAACATGGACAGCGGGGTCGAGTGCCCCCTCAGCAAGTTTGCTGATGACACCAAGCCATGTGGTGCAGCTGACACACTGGAGGGAAGGGATGCCATCCAGTGGGACCTTGCCAGGCCTGAGAGGTGGGGCAGCTGTGCCAACCTCATGGAAGCTCAACAAGGCTAAATGCAAGGTCCCACACCTGGGTGTAAAAGCACAAGTTCAGGCTGGGCAGAGAATGGACTGAGAGCAGCCCTGGCTAGAAGGACTTCTGAATGTTGGTAAACAAGAAGTGTGACATTACTCAGCAATGTGCACCTGCAGCCTAGAAAGCCCAACCACCCCCTGGGCTGCATCAAAAGCAGCGTGGCCAGCAGATCAATTCTCTGCCTCTACTCCACTCTTACGAGACCCTACCTGGAGTGCTGGTGTCCAGCTCCAGAGTCCCCAAAAAAAGGGCATAGACCTGCTGGGGCAACTCCAGAAGAGAGTCATGAAAACGCTCAGAGGGCTGGAGCAACTCCCCTATGAAGACAGCCTGAGAGAGTTGGGGTTGTTCAGCTTGGAGAAGGAAAGTCTACAGGGAGACCTTACAGCACCTCTGAGTACCTAAAAAGGGGCTACAAAAAGTTGTAGAGGGACTTTTTACAAGGGGATGTAGTGATAGGACAAGGCATAATAGCTTCAAACTAAAGAGGCTATGTTTAGATTAAATATTAGGAAGAAATTCTTTACTGTGAAGGTGGCGAAACACTGGAACAGGTTGCCCAAAGAAGTTGTGGATATCCCATGCCTAGAAGGGTTCCCAGATGAGGTGGGGCCTGGAGCAACTTAATCTAGTGGAAGGTGTCCCAACTCATGGAAAGGGGTGGAACTAAATGATCTTTAAGGTCCTTCCAACTCAAACTATTCTATGATTCTATGAAGTGACAAGTCATAAAATGCCTTACTGCTGCATTATTCCTGATCAGCTTAAAATCTGGCAGTATTTTCATATGCTATACACACCTGAAAATACAGATCTGGTGTTCTGGTAAGAATGAAAGTGTTGGAACTTCAGAGATATCTATCATTTTTGCTTTGATTTGAGGTCCTTAAATAATTACAGGAAGAAATAACACAAAATAAAAATTTGTTGAGGTGCTTTTTTAAGACTTGCAGTTTTCCAAAGGCACAATGTACACCTGAGAAGACTTAGCTGTACCCAATCATAAGAAAATAAAATGCTACTACCTTAATGTATGCCAGATTACCATTATTTAACTCAATATTCAAGGAAATATTCATGCATTTTCCTAAACATCCAGAAGATGGCCACAGAGCTCCCAATAGCCAGTTTTCCTACCTGCCAAACAAAGCTTTCTGGATTTGACACATGCCTTTTGACATACAAAGTTTAGACGTACTAAGACAACCTCAATGCAACTCTGACTAACTTGACAAAATTCATTCTCAGGATCAGTCTAGGCCAGGGAACTTCTGGATGGCTGGACTGTCAACCTCATAGTGCATATCACAGGTTTTGTAACAAACTCCAGGACAGAAACAGCATTCTTACTCTACCATTATTAATCCTGCAGCTTTGAGCACGAACACAGAAATATTATATTATGTATCAACTGTCCAGCAGTTCACTGCCCCAATGCATTCTCCAACTCCAAATTCTCAGGGGAAGCTTATGTTCTTCTTATTGGTGAGACAGGCCATTTTAGATATACTTGCATTTCCCATGGCAAAACCTTGTGCCATACTGCAGCAGACAGCATTGTATGTTCTAGTCCCTGTACCTGTATGAACCATGTATTGAACACAAGGAAAACTGAAACTATTTATTTCACACCATTACAAAGGACATAGATCAGTTGCTCTGGTTGCACCAAACAAAGCATTCCTCCTCCAGAAAAAGTACACAAAACCCAACCTCACTCATTTCTGTATAGGAACTTTAAAACATGTTTGTCATTTACTGTCATAATAGACATTCTTATAATATTCCTTTACCTACAGCAAGTCATTTTACCACTTTCAAAATCAGACATATTTCCTCTAGTAGTAACTAAGAAGGCACGTTGAAATGAAACTTCAGAGTTTTGACCAGTGAGGGGTGTATGTCCTCATATTATTAAGCAACTTTAAACTTTTGTAGTGGTATCCATCTTGAACAAGGATAATATTCCTCTCAACACTTGGCCATACTAAAACAAGAGAAACTGTCATCTATAAGGTACCACACATCAACATAGAAGCACATTACACATCTTATAGTTACTACCTAGAAAACATGGATTTAATCCCTCCTCCTCATACTGGCGTTAAAAGAGATAAAAATAATTAATCTCTGCTTTAGATCTGAAGAATATCTATATCCAAATTTCTGAGTGGATCCAATGGTGAAAACAGGTTTTAGGATTAGATTTAGTGACTAATTAATTACGCAAACACAGAGAAATAAAATGCAAAGTACCCAACAAATATGTCCCAGAAACTCTCCTAGGCCAAGGTATCTCAGAAGAGAATAATCAAAACTGCAGAACTCTTTAGGGGAAGGTGTACACTGCAATAGATGGGTTAAGATGGGTAGCCCACAGCATTCGGTAGTCAAGGACAGAGTCATAGCTCATGTTGTTGCCTCACAAATGCCAACCCCCTTGTACTAAGAACTAGAAAGTTCCATATCTGAGATGACAGTCACTCAAACCCCAATTCTGCAATAGTATTACAGAAACTTTTAGCAAGCCAAATACTAAAGAAAAGGACAAGTTAACCCAAAAAGAGACTCTAGTCCTGAAACTTAGGGGAGGTTAGATCAGAATGGCAAATACCTTCGCAAAGGTGATTAAAATATCTGCAGGAAAAATATAACTACAGCAGCAGGGATCTCCTGGCCATACAAGCCCCAGTTTATAATTGAAGAGTATATATTTATGCTGATATTCTTCCTGTTTCAATCTCAGAAAATATTATTTTGCCTTATTACTCATACATCATACTAAAAGCAAGTGGATTTTATGAGCAAAGGCGGTATCAGATAACAGCTATAGTGCTGAGATAAAATTATCTTCCTTAAAGCTTTGATTGAGCTTATCTAAAAATGTTGATCTCAAAATAAATTCCAAGCATTGATCTCACGAAAGAATAACATGATTTTAAAGTTCAGACTGAAGAGAAGAAGGGAAAAATCCTCTACATAATGACTAGTCTTGTGGTTCAGTTAGTAGAACACATTTAGGGGTAGATAATCAATTGATAACAGGGAAGTCATCTTTATAGACTCTATGTCCATTTCAGATCAACCATTTTATACAATTGAAAAAAACCCACTAACATGTCATGTCTTAAAACAATGCCCCTCATAAGGCAATTGACAAAAGTCTAGTTATGTGTCCTGAAGATGTGCATTTACAGTTATATCATCATGATCACCACCATCAGAAATGTCTGGCTTCAATAAATGTTAGTGGCATTCAACTGAAGTTCATTTTCCATAACTGTAATGTAAATCATTAATAGTTTCCTACAGTGTAGAAGCATCTAAATGAAACTCCATTCTAATGTGTTTGTCAGAAACTACTAAATACATTCAAGTAGTTCATGATGTATATATAAAGCTTCTCACATCCCACATACTTGCAGGTTCATCCACAAAACTGAGGACATGATTTTAGCAGTTTGTTAACATATTGTAATTTTGTTTAGAACTTGTTCTACCCTTCTAGTTATGAGATTTTTACTCTTAACTTCTTCTCTGTAAAAGATAAACAGAACATATGCCTTTACGTTTTACTATTTTATATTTTTCTTAAAGAGGTAAGATTGTGCTTGCCTTTCTTAACATAATTATAAGCAAAATCAACTGATTCTAACATTATGATAAATAACTGTTTGAGATACTCTGGAGGCACTTGGAGAGCTTTCATTATTGAAGGTATTGGAAGAGCCTTGACACCTGGCTCTAGGTGAGCCTGCGTGAACAGTAGGGATGGACCAGATACCTTCTGGAGGTCCCTTCCAACCCTAACCATCCTGTGATTCTATAATTCACTATGATTTCCAGCAATATTTCTTATTAGAGGGAAAACCATGGTTTTCTCATTTACTGATTGTTTATTGATTATTCCCCTTCAAAATCAAGAAAAAAAAGAGGATTTTTCTCCTGTGGGTTATACTTAGATATCGCTGTTTCTGGGATTCCCTGAAACTGACTTGGACTCATTATCGAATAGTTTTGGTTAATGTTAACTTATTACCATTTTTTGACCTTAGAATGTCAACCGAGTTCAAAGCATGATAAATTTGTTTCTTCCCCTCTGATTTGAAGTGTACACCTGGCCTGAACAAACATTCAAACACTACTAACAAAATGTCAGTCATCTTCGGTGAAAGGCTATGTGTGTTTATGAAATAGTACCTATCTCATAGCAGAAGGTATTTTTTCATCAAATGTAGTTACCAGCACCTTAAATATGCACACATTTTCATTATGCACCCTAATCCTTTACAGTTCATATAAAAGATGCAAAGTTGTTCATCAAGTATGCAGACTTCCCACCTAATTGCAGCAAGATCTCACTGATTTAGTCCTCAATTTTCCCCTACTCAAAACTTTCGTAATTCACTGGTCTACACATCTTGTTATCTCTTTTTCCACCCTCAGAAAATGGGGGAAGGACAAAGGTATATTCATTAGCAGATCCTTAGCTGTACAGATTTTAATTCTGTTTAAAGGCAAACAGGGCAGAAGTTGAAATACAAGAGCATACATTTGAAACAGGATGGAACTTCTCCTCCTTAGGATCAGCACAGGAAGAAGGATGACAGCAATAAAGGTAGGAGATCTTGAATAAAAGAAAATTAAACATGCACAAGGGAAATGCAGCATATTCCTGTAAGTTGCTTTATAAATCAAAATCTTCCCTAAATAGATGACTTCATAGTTCCAAATCCAGTTCAATGACATACAGCTGATTGAAGAATCAAATAAAATCCAGCTCTCCCATGTGGGTAAGCCTCTGAAAAATGGTATACTTAAATCAGCAAGCCCCACCATGCCTGGACCATTGTTTTAACAATAATCTTCTCCAGACTCCCAAAACTCCTCAGATACTTTTAACTCTGAGTGTGAAGTTACTGTTGGTTTCTTGGACCTAATAAAGCACAGAATTACTCACTCTTGATGGGGGTTGGGAGAAAGGGTCCAAATAAAAACAAGTTCAGTTTTAATACTAGGACTGAATGGAGAAGAGACCAGACATTTAAGAGCCTGAGTCTCACCTTCCAAAGCTTACAGGCAGTTCTAATTTTGCATGAAGTGCACAAGTTTGTCTCAAAGCAGGTATCTAGATGGCATACTAAATAAAGCAATAGAAACTAGAATTTAATTCACAGGCTATGTAAACTGCCTAAGAGGCAACAAAGTAATGGAAACTCACTAAAAGATCCAACGTTTATCTTTAAAATGTAAACAAATTCCAGGACTTGATGGAAAATTCATTTAACTCCAAACATTTCATTTCATGTATCACTCTTCTCTGTTAAAACACTGAAGGAAAAAAGAGAGGTTGCTGTGTAAGGCCACTGAGAGTACACTTTGATCATTTGTGTACTCAGCTATCTGTTGAGCCCAGTGTGTCTCCCACATCACTTCAAAATAAGATTATTATCAAATGCAGCATTAGACTCGTGGCACGCTTGTAGAATCAAAAGCACTAACTTGCCTGCCCAAAACAAGCATCAGGAGAGCAAGATGTGGGATCTTGTGATGGCTTTTTTAAAATTCACCACATGGGATGTTTGTTTGGGTACAGCACAGAATGAGTTTCATGCATCTGATAAAGTCCTAGACCTTCTATTCATTGAAGGCCACTAAGATATTTCCTCTGTGCAATCTACATCCTATCTCTGCGAGAACAGTAAAATTAATTTATTTTCAAAATCCTACCTTTTCTCTATTTACAAAATTTTCACGTTTTTTAATTTTGATTCTTTTATATCATGCTGACATGAAAGAAATAATAGCAAAAATTTTTTTATTTTTTGAAATGTAATGAAAATCAGAAGTACAAAACCTGGAAATAAGGATGTGTAGCTTAGAGTTAATCGGATGCAAGTGTTTAAATGATACCAACAAGAATAAAAGGTTAAAGTGCAAATAACTAACTCTAAAAGAACATAAAAAGCCATAAGAAAAGATACTATAAATACACTAGAAAAAGAGAACAAATTAAAATACAGAACTATTACATCAAAGAGAAGAAAAGCAAATAAGAGTTGATACAAAGAATTCCCAGTGTTCAATACTTTCCCTGCTTCAGTCTTTACCAAAAAAAATCAATTGCAGCCGGATGCTTAAGAGTAGTGGTTTTAAGAGGAAAAACTACAAGCCAGACAAGGGAAGCTGAAAGATGTGCTGGTGATTTAGACACTTTCAAGTTAGCAGACTCTTGTGAAATTCACTCTAGAGCATTTAACTAACTAACTGAAGAAACCTCTAATCAATTAGCAAATGTCTTTCAGGAACAGAGAGGACAGAGAAGGGCAAATACATATCCTTGTTTGAAAAGGAAAAAGGGAAGATGTAGGGAACTACTAACCATCAAGCCTAAATCAGACAACAGCAGGAATCATAGACAAAACTGTTAAATAAATAATGTATCAACATCTAATGGAATAGAAAGGCGATAAGAATGAGCTGACATGAATTTATCGAGAATGAATCTCATCAAATTAGTCTAATTGCATTCTCAACTGGGCAACTTGCCTAGTGGATAAGAGGAAGAAGCAAATGCAAAATACTCCAGCTATAAGACTGTTTACTGTCCTAGATGATATTTCAGTAAAAAAAAAAAAGAGAATTACAATCTATGTGAAAACACTTCAAGGTAGATAAACATCTGGTGGGAAAA
Source organism: Notiomystis cincta (assembly GCA_013398075.1). Classification (NCBI taxonomy): domain Eukaryota; kingdom Metazoa; phylum Chordata; class Aves; order Passeriformes; family Notiomystidae; genus Notiomystis; species Notiomystis cincta. Next base: position 55,906 of record VZRX01022894.1, on the reverse strand, counting down.
AACACACTTACTGAGTAGCTTTCAAAGGCTGGTTGTCAGATCTGAAATGGGATCATGGAGAGGTCTGACAATATTTCCATTAATGATCTGGATGAAGAAATAGAGAGCACATTCATGAAAGTGAACTTATTATCAGGCTGCAAGTGATTCAAAGCACTCTGGGTGATGGAATTGAAATTCTGTATTATCTTGACAAACAGAAAGCATCAAGTACTAGCAAGAAACAGTGAAAAAAGTTTCATTTGTGAAATAACTATGAAACACAGACTCCAGCAATGGTGACCAGGTACCAAGTGTATGACCCAGTCCAAGTGTATGACCCAGAAGAGCTTCAGAGTTTAAAACTCCAGTTAGAAAACTGTGGGGCAAAGAGAGTGCTGCAAAATCTATTTTAGGTTAAGGAAGTACAGATACAGTTCTAGGTAGAAGTGGAACCTTCACAATATTCTGAAGGAAAGACAAAGATGTAGAATTGAAGAGTGGATTTAGGCATTAATTATTGAACTCTCACATCTGAATTGGTCTATATCTCCAGAGAGTGAATAAATAACTCTGTCTGAAACTCAAAATAATTGTTTCTGTATCTATGCATAGCTTGGCTACAAGTCTCTAAAGGAGGAAAGCTTGAAAACTACACTCATGTCCATCACAGTCAGGCAACAATGAGGTTGCTAATCAGAGACCCTGTCCAGAGTTGGTTAGCTCCTTACAGGTAGACAGATCAATTTACTAGAAAAGTATTTGTAAAAAGCTCTGTAACTATACAACTATATTATAAGTTTAAAAATTGCACAGAATATAATTGTGGTGATCAATCTAAAATATTTGGGAGAGTGTGATTTGGGAAAACTACTTTTGGGTATTCAGGACATTTTGGAAAAATGCTGAACCTCCAAATTCTTCAGAAAACAAATCTTCCATTCCTCATTCAGCTCCGTCTCTGATCTCACTATCTGTAAATTCTCCAGTGAATCAAGAACTGTCAGGGATAAAATTTAATGAGAGAAGAAATAAACATTTCTCACACAAATATCTCCCAGATCATGCCACACCCAGTTTTCATGTAGCATGGTGAAAAGTACTTGTCATCATTTCATACTTTAAAAATTGTTAGCAGTATTTCCTCCCACAAATGTATTTCAGAATTCCCTTCTACAGGAAAGAAAGCAAAAGGAAAAAAAAAAAGAGCAGCTATTTTTGATCATATCCATAAGCTTCAGAGCTCTTCATTGCATGAGTGTTTAAGGGATAATACATGGGGTTTACAATGAAACAACTGTATTTCATGTTTCTGAGTATTTATTTGAGATGCTGTAAAATATTTTGATTTCTTTTGAAAATAAGAAGGTCAAGAAAATCAAGGATACAAAATAGCTAAATGATTTTCAATAACAGGTCTGAACTCCACCAATGAGGTTAAGGTTTTACAAAGGTTAATCCCATCTATCTACCACACAAAGAAGCAATCTTCCTGCTGCATGTTCCCACCATTTTCATTAAATCAGCCTCTTGTGTTGATCTCTTTAAAAGAGATAATTCAGCTTACTAAACTGGTAAAAAACTGATGTCACAAAAAAAAAGAAAAAAGTGGTGCAGTGGTAGTAGTTTCAGTTTTCAGTAGAGGTCCTGAATATCTCAGACATTTTGTAAACCTTATCAACAGGAATGTAACTGCTGATAACAATGACCTTGGTCTTCACTGAATTAAAGACCACCTTCCTGATATATACTTCCAAATTACAATTCAGGCTCCATGGTTACATTAAAAAACTAAAATCAATCAACTTACTGCGAGACAGATTCTCAAGGGCTTTTCCAAGCTTTTTGCTCTCTTGAAGAATATGATTTAGTTCATCAAAATCATGGTTCTCCGGTTTTGTCTTCCAATCCCATTTAGGATGCTCTATTGACCTTGGCACTAAATATACACAGATATATAGATGAAGTTTAGATTTGGTAGTTCAGACTCCTACAGAAGAAAAAAATCTGCACAATGAGTTTACAAGCTCAAGTATCTTGGGTGGAAATTACTTAACTATCCTTTTATTTTAACAGCTGGAAATATTTTCATTGGTCAATGTGAAGTACAAACATCTATGAACAAACGCATACTTGAATGATTCTTGCAACTGAATAAATTGGTAAACAGGATAACCAACACTAATAATTGACAATAATAAAACTAATGCAATAAAAAGAAAGTATTTAAACTATTGCACATGCTGGTACTTAATTTACAACAAAATAGAACTGTGTGGCTTAGGGGTCAATAAGAAAAAATGCTGAAACAAAAATGAGTAACTGGTACTTAGGGCTTTGCTAGTTATTTTCTCAAGAAGAAAAAAATATTTTAGATAGAGCTTTTAAAAAAATTTTTCTTTTTTTTTTTTTTTTTTTTTCAAAAATCACAAAAGAGAGAAAA